>JARFJB010001965.1:10955000-11375000 GCA_036346205.1 Vesta saturnalis
AATGATTTCCTTCACATATCCCCACAAAAAGAAATCCAGTTAAATCGGGACCCTCCTCTTCCAATCCAACAATTTCCTTGACGTACATGGAATAATCATCAAATCAAATTTGCACATAGATTTTGCAGAAAATCAAGATGCATAGGCTCCATTCAAATGATCGTTAAAAAAATTAGGTCCAATAACGTGTTCATCAAGAATTCCGCCCCAAACATATATTGACCATTTGTGTTGATAGTCAACCTACCTGAAAATCTCCAGATTCTGATCTGAATAGTAATGGAAGTCATAGCGATTCACAAATTCATTTTTGTGGAATGTGGCTTCATCCAAGAACAAAACCTTATCAAAAAGCTTGTAAGTTATATCAATTTTAAATTGAGCCGAATTGCAAAATACGACACGTCGCTCCAAACCCATATCAAGTAATTGTTGATGAAACTGGATATGATACGCATGAAAACGGTTATGCTTCAAAATCCTTTGAACGCTTCGTGCACTAACACCTACAGCAGAACTAATTGCTTTTTGACTAATTGAAGCATTTTCGGTGACAGATAACATAACAGACAATTGAATTTCTTCACTTCGAGCGGGTCTACCTTTAGCTGGTTTTGTATAGTCTTACATGCCCAGTTTGCATAAATCTTTGTAATAAATTTTTCATGCTTCGCTTGTCTGGACGTCTTCGTTCGAGATAACACTTTGCATAAACTCGACTGCTAGGAAAGAGTTTCTTTGGCATTCCCCTAGTATAAAATCATATCTACGAGCTCATCTTTCTGGTACTTCACCACACTTTTATTAGCAAAAATCACTTAAATAAATAATTACCGCTTAAAAAATAGTTGTTACACAAATAAATAATAATATTTAGCAACACGCAACTAACAATGTACAAAACTTATAATTAATACGTGAATCGAAACTTTAATGTTTAATTTTTTCAATGGCCAGCTATTAGATACCTTATCTTATTTTTCCCAAGAAAGTATGACAACGATATTATAAAAAAAATTTGATTACAAAAAATATCAGTTAAAAATGTGTTGTAAATGGTGTTATTAATATTAGAAATCAATCACTAATAACAGCTTTTGATGAATATCTCCGAAACTTTGAAACAAATCAGTATAGTTACAAACATAAAAGATGTTGCTGTATTCCGCACCCAATAGAAAGAAAATATACAGGTGTTTCCTTTAAAAGATGTAACTTGCGCGCCTAGTTTTGATTAATAACGGGTAGTTACGGATAAGACGAATTTAACTAAAAAACGAGAGAGTTTGGGTATAGAGAATGCTTAATAAAATTGATAGAGTAGCAAATAAGCTATTCCATGCCCATAAAAATATAGGGTGTTCCATTTGAAAATTTCGAGATTATCTACGATTTTCGCTTTAGACCATACTGTATACAACTACCGATGTGTCGCGTAGCCATCTATATAAAAATAAAATAGACCATATACCTAAAATATCCTACTACAAATAATAATTAATTTCGTTTAATCTTAAAGGATACAGCGTGATCAACACATGTCCATTCAGAGAAAGAAATTGTCATATCTTTGACAGCACTATACACAACACTATAATACGCTGAAATTTTGTTGAGGTAAATGTCCCAGGCGAGGAAAATTCAAATCTGGAATAATATATAAGGTATTCCATTAAAAAATACATGTTTGTGTTGTCATGGACTTATGAGCCACCCTGTATTTGTGAAATTATTTTTAATGTGATGTCTAGCAAGCATTTTATTCCTCCATTTTAATACATTTTCTAATATAAACGATTTAGATGTAGTAGAAGACATGAGCTAAGATGCAGGACCCAGTATAATAAAATATTTAATTTACAGTAAGAAATTCTATCAATGTCACACCAAATGACGGTAAGTAAAACTTGTAGTAATAAATATTTATGGATTGTATAAACCGATTACGAGTGGAAGCGTAAAACACATTTCTGATTAATAACATAAATAATGAAATAACAATTAACAAGGATAATATGTGATACTCTTGTTCTTAATTACATTCGGGAATTGTAACAAATTTTTCATTTGTGGCAATACAGCTTTATAGCAGTTGTCATAACCGTAATAAACGCAATCTAGGTTCTTTACGGCACAATTATCGCTTTTTGGTAAAATCCTCTTTAATGTGGTTTTTTCTTCTCGCTTATAAAGTTACCTAAATGAAATTGTCTCATAATTTCCGCTTTCTTAAAATAATGAGATTTATTTTAGCATAATTCTGAGACAATTATGTTTATTATACCTTTATTATAAAAGTTAAATCCAAAAGCAAAAATTATGTCTCCCTTAACTCAATTATATTATTACATTTCTTGTAACCACAATTCATGAAAGGTCTAAAGGATAATATTTAAAGATAACAATAATGTAATACGTAACAGAGACAAATTACATTTTTAGAATGTTGATCGTATGATTCATTGTGTTTTACTTACTAATCATCCGCCTTAAAAAATATGTAAAGGCGAAATTTAATTCGAATTAAGGGATATTATAACAAAACGTCATTCTTACACAGAACTAACTTTTGGATGGAACTAGGCACATTGTGTAGCTGAGGTTATAAAACCTTCTTTAATGTTTACCCAATACCACCCTTTCAGATCTGCTAAAAACAAAAAGCAACTAACGTGACCCTAAATGTATGCCGTAGATAAGTAACTACAGGGCCGTATCGCACTGATTTTATGCCCGTGTGGGTAGAATACAGGCACCTTGGGCGCCTTGTTTTGTCATTGTGACGTCATAGGCCACGCCCACTTTCACCACGCCCATTTCCTGCCCCTTTTTAACGGTTTCTTTTTGAGGGCCATTTTCAACCCCTTTCGGAAATTCACCCCTAATTACGGTCCTCTTGACTGTATTAAGAGCCTTTTTGGCAGTTCAGACCCTGAGGCGTAGGTAATTGCGTGCGCATACAGTGTTCTGGTTGGTGGTCCTAAGGACAGCCGATTTCCGTTCTATCTGATTGATCATTCATGCGTCCGTCCCTCTGGTTTGTAATTGGTCCTTAGTCCCCACCCAGCGTCTGAGCTGTGATTGGAGGCATAAGGCTTTGCATTCTAATTGGTTACGGCGGGAAATTGAGTTTGTATTTGACTCCTTGTTTCGATATTTGAATTTGTTTGTATCACCAGTGGTTTATGGGACTAATGAATATTTTTTTCTGTATAAAGGTAGCGCCACTTAACGGTATATTTCTAGGACTAATTAGAGGTTGTTTGTGGAGCCATCTAATTGTGTATAGACTAATGAATAATTTTTGTAACAAAGGTGGTGCCACCTAGTGGTATATTTCTAAGACTAATTAGAGTTTATTTGTGGCGCCTTCTAGAGGTGTCCAGCGAGTATTTTCTGTAATAGAAGTTGATCATGCAGGCCTCTCTCTTTCTCTCTCGTTTATCCGTCTTTCTCTTATCTCTCTCTCTCTCTCTCTCCCTCTTTCTCTCTCTCCCTCTTTCGCCTCTTTCTCAAACAAATCAATTGATCAAATAAAATTAATTAATTAGAGCATATCAATCTCAAGCAAATCATGCTCGATCAATCAGATCAATCTCAATCAATCAATCAACTAAATCAATCTCAATAAAATCAGATCATAACTTACAGTTTGCGAAAATCGGCTTACAGTTCAAAAATACTGATTTGGTTTAATTAATTACAGCTTGCTTGCTCAAAATCAGTCTCATTTCAAAATACCAATACGTGCTATAACGGTAATAAAAAGACAAAAGGTTTTAATGGTTTATTATTATACGCGAATCAATAACTACAAAGTTTAAAACACACAAATACGTACCCGCATAATTCAAGATGTAAACGATGATATGAATAAGGTAAAATGTATCTCAAATCTTCATGATAGTGATACTCTATGAAATTTCAAATAAGCTAAGTTGCGCGACTCTTATTTCAGATTACAAACTTTAAATGTGTTTAATTAACATGGCTATTAAACCCCAGTTGGTAAAAGCCAATATAACCATGCATCACGGTAGAAATTATTATTATTTCATGTAACATTTAATTTAGACCTTAATGTATTTTGCAGTAGCAAAATTTAAAAATATTTGTAAACATATTAATTAACACTATGTCAATGGGTGATTGCTACTTTACAATTCCAATTGTTTAATAATAATAATAATTGCATTCCATAAAAACAGTTTTATCATATAGGTAAAATCATTTTAAATGTATGTTGTAAATAATAAACATCGTTTTATATAAATTCATATTATATGCACTCGCTCTAACGAGTCTGCGAAAGGGAAAGGTAAATACGAGTTGCAGTAAGTCTAATAGAGATAATTAGGTTTGTTTGTATATTTACACCCTAAATTAATTTAATGATGGGGAAACCAACAGTCAGTTTTATATCAACGATTCATAAGTAAAAACACAAAGCGGGTTTAGTTAGCCTATGTATGTATATGTTGTATAAATATTTCAATATCCAGTTCAGTTTTATTCTTCAACACAGTTATTATTATTTAGCCGAAAGAAAAACACATCTGAAGATATGCGTATTATTTTTAATATATATTTTACTTGATATTGTTTATAAAGATGCCAATAAAGATTTTAATGTATTGCTATCCTTATAGGAGGAAGGGGCTGTCATAAACCAACTCTGCAATACCGTCAACTGTTATTCTACAGACTCGGTCTCAATTCATTTGTTTAGTTAATTAGATAAAGGTGTAAGTGTTACGCTATTTTTTAATTAATAACATTATGCGGGTACGTATGTGTGGGTTTTAAACTTTGTAGGTATTGATTCGCATATAATAATATACCATTAAAACCTTTTTGTCTTTTTATTTCCGTTATAGCAATTTGAACTATGGCTGATTTTGAGCAAGCAAGATGTAATTAATTGAACCTAATCAGTATATTTTTGAACTGTAAGCTGGTTTTCGTAAACTGTAAGTAAGTGATCATCTCATTTTATTGAGATTGATTGATTGAGATTGAGCTGATTTGATCCAGCATGATTTGTTTGAAATTGACATGCTTAATTAATTAATTTGATTTCATTTGATTAATTGAGTTGTTCGTTTGAGAAAGAGCTGAGAGAGAGAGAAACGGATAAACGAGAGATATAAAGAGACAGGCGTGCATGATCAACTTCTATTACAGAAAACACTCTCTACTTTAAAAATACACCACTAGATGGATCTACGAACAAACCCTAATTAGTCTTGGAAATATAACACTAGGTGGCACCACCTTTGTTACAGAAAATATTCATTAGTCTATACACAATTATATGGATCTACGAACAAACCCTAATTAGTCCTAGAAATATACCGCTAGGTGGCACCACCTTTATTACAGAAAAAATATTCATTAGTCCATACACCACTAGATAGTGATACAAACAAATACAAATATCGCAACAAAGAGTCAAATACAAATTAAATTTCCCGCCGTAACTAATCAGAATGCAAAGCCTTAGGCCTCCAATTAGAGCTCAGGCGCTGGGTGGGGACTAAAGACCAATCAGAGACAAGAGGGGTGGACGCACGCGCCACCAAACAGGTAAAAGTGGCATGGGCTGTCCTTAGGACCACCAACCAGAGCACTATGCGCACGCATTTGCCTACCTTCCAGGGGCTGAACAGCCAAAAAGGCTCTTAATACATCCAAAAGGGCCCTAATTAGGGGTGAGATTTCCATCAAGGGTTTGAAAATGGTCCCCGAAAAGAAGCCGTCAAAAAAGGGGCGGTAAATGGGCGTGGCTTATGACGTCACAAAAACAAAATGGCGGCCAAGGTACCCGTATTCTAATCGTGTGCATGTATAACACTACTACTCCCAATATATTTTTTAAATGCTAGAAAATTATAGGTAAAAAAAACTAATTAATTAAAGTATCTGAATTTTCGTTTATTAATTTTTTTCTTCGTGATCAAAGGGCACAAAAACTATTCACTATAATTTACATAACAATTTTACTACAACAAAATATTCAAAACATGAAAATTAAAACAAAGTCTAAAGAAATTTTTAGTCCGGTTATTGCAACAATAAGCAACTATATACTCCATATTACCCCCTGCTGAAATCCTACATCACTTAAAGGTATTTCCAAATAAACTATAATACTGAATACTCCAAATACTGTCAAGCGAAAGCAAGTGTACCACAGGGAAGCGTGTTGGGCCCCCTGCTGTACTTGATTTATACTGCAGATCTGGCTACCACCGAAATTGCAACATTCGCAGATGACACCATCCTGCTAGCAACTAACAACAACCCAACTGTTGCTTCGCAACAACTACAACATCACTAAGACCTTCTACAAGACTGGTTAGGCAAATGGAGAATTAAACCAAGCAAAGTCAATATACATCACATTCACCACGAGGCATGCAATTTGTCCAAAAGTCACTATTAACAACGTACCATTACCGGTTCCAACGGAGGTCAAGTACTGGAGTCTATATCTTGATCAAAAATTAATGTGGCAGAAACATGTCAAAACAAACGCCAACAACTGAGCCTAAAACTACAACAAATGTCCTGACTCCTGGGACGTAAATTCAATCTGTCCTGTACAAATGCATAATTAAACCCATATGGTATTCAGCTCTGGGGCTGTACCAAGCCTACCCACACAAAAGTCATCCAACGGTTCCAGTCGAAGATCTTGCGTATCATGGCTAATGCACCGTGGTATGTCTCCAATTTCAAACTCCACAATGATCTAAGAATTCCATTTATCACGGAAGAAATAGGTAGATTGTCTACACTCTATCATTAACGAATTGAAGGACATGAGAACAGATATATTACAGAGCCAACTGTAATAAGGAGATGATTCTCCACTCACGTCTAAGTCATTCATCACATTTACTTATAACTCAATGTAAAATAGAGTAGATTGTAAATGCGCTTTGTTCAATAAAAAAAAATCTTTACAGCATTTTAACACATCTTCATCTGCAGTATTTTTTAGATTTGAAATATTGTAAAGAAAATTAAAATTATTACTGTGCTCTCTAAACAACTCAAACCTGTCTACTAAAGAAGTTAGTGCTGTATCTAAAAGAGTAAAATGTACATTTACTTTAAAACTTTTTTCAGGATCGTGTTCATGTATTGTTTCATCTCCATGTTCATAGTTAAATTGTCTGTTTTTCCTCCTAAGTCTCACAGTAGTGACAGTTGGAAATTTCGGTTCTATTTCAATTTACTTAGAAATTTGACTAGTAACACCGATACATTCCAAAAAAGCCTCATCTGAACGTTGGTTACGTACAAATTCTACAAGATTATTTAAAAGCTCTAAGCAAGAACTAAAATCTAAAGTAGGCTTTTGCGTCATCTTACTAACAACATTAACTTTCCATAGAATACCATACCAAACTACAACGCCACATATAAATTTAAAAGTTTTCATTTTATCTGCTAAACACCTAACCTGATGACTAGTATTGATATCTATGCTGGTTACAACCTCAATAATATCTACCAAAGAATCATAAATTTGGGGCAGTTCACATCTAACTGCTCTTACCGCTGAAACTATAATTTCCATCTTGTTTGGGAAACTGCCTTGAGAGTTAAATTTTTTATATATTTTTTTAGAACAGCAGCACTTAGAGGATGAAGAAAAAAATACAAGTTCTTGAATAACGTTGAACAAATTTATAGTATCTAAATTAACGTTGGCAGCATCATTTACCACTAAATTAAGAGTTCTAGAACAGTACTTAACCCTTCCCCTGTTGAATCTATGATACGACAAAATCGTAAAAAGTTCTCATGAACTTCAACTTTTTTTAATGTAGAATTTACTTCTACGAAACGCAAAATGATGGCTATGGTTGTCAGGAGTGTAAGCTAATATTATCGAGTAATAGCACGATTTTCTTACTTAATCTGAAATTGTATCTTTTATTGCACTTGATAGAACACCCAAAAGTTCATTTTGAATGTTGTTACTTAAATAGCTTAGCATGTACTTACCACTTTCTTTTGATTTTGGGATTCGTCTTATATGTTCTGAAATTGTGGGGTCACATTTTGATATGGTTTCGATCAATTCTAAAAAATTTCCGTTCTTTGGTTCAAATAATTTATTTCAAGCACCCCTTAATGCAAGATTTGGACGGGCTAAAAACTGGATAATACAAATAACGCGTATTATTACGTCATACCAATGCTTTTTCTCCCTATTAATAATATATTGTTGATAATGATCTATAGTTTGTTTTTCCTTTAAAGCTTTAACCAAATTTAGTAATTTTTGATAATTATCAACAAAAAGGCGCATTTGTACAAATTAAGTAAAACAGCCAATTTGTTACAATCTTTTCTCCATTTGGCGGAGTTCTATAGTAATAAACATCAGAAAATTTTCTGTTATTCTCACCTAAAGGGAATTAAAATGTTTTACTTGTTTATGAGTATTTTCAATTAATATTTGAATGGAATTATTTGATAAATATTGTGGTGACTTACCAGGATCGTCACTAATGCGTCTACTGCCGATTCAAGCTCAACTAGTTCATTTAAACTTTCACACGAGTCTGATGATAGTGAAAAAGAGGATGGTATTTCTGGTTCATCGGGAGTAATCAGAATCAATGACGATGGTTCCTTTACTTCAGATTGTACTAGCAGCTTTTTCTCAGGTGGTGGCGATTGCTCAATACCTTTTGATTAATGCACCCTTGTCAACGTCGAAGTGCCAAATTCGTTTGAAACTAGACATTCTCTGCTTGGCCCTGGCAAAGATTGCCAATCTGATTCTATGACTCCAGGTTTTAAAAATTTTTCTAATGCACCTGCAAAACGTTTAACTTCCTGCTGTTTCTGCAACCGTTTTATCCTATTTTGTGCACCAGAAAGCTGCTTTCTTTTGGGCTCGGCGATTTTCTGATTTTTAAATGGATGAGGAAAAAATGTCTACAACGACAATCATATGCCTAATTAATATTCAAAAATTTTATATAAAAAGGCGAAGTTGAACTACTAATTATCACTTTAATTACATTGATTAAAAAAACTTCATTATTTTATCGAATGTACTATGTACTTATAATTATAAGTGTGTATATAATTTTGATTTGCAAAAGGTATAATTACTTTTTTTCTATAGCAATTGTTAAAGTGTGCTTTGAACAACCCAAATCAATAGATCAAGTTTCACTTTAACCTCAAGGGTAGATAAAGTTGAACTTTAACAGCAAGGGTAGATAAGGTATTTTAGTTTTCTTAATTTTTATTTATATAAACATATAACTTATTGTTAATTTTTATTTGCATTAATAATAACTTCAATATTGCAATTTACATTTCCAGAAATATCAAATTATGTTTCTTTTCGTGTGAAAAACGTACAGACGGCGTAGAGTTACATGCACTTTCTATTCCACATAGAATTTCCTTCGATACATCAATTTTTTTTGGTACTGAGTCTTCTACATAAGCTTCGGCGACGGAAGGTGACTTCCATCCCCCTTTACGCTTCACTGCCATCAGGTCAGCACCAGAATTTGCCAGAATTGTGGCTGCAGAGCAGCGAAAACAATGGCCTGTATACATTTCTGAATTCGGTAATTTAAAAGAAATCGGCAATTTCCTTAGGAATATTATACAAGGTATTTATCCCCACAGGTTGAACTGTACACTTTCTCGGTCGATAGTTGATGAACTTTTGGTGAGGCACGTTTTTAGGACGTCAAATAACGTATTTTCTCACAATATTCAAAACGCTTACACCACGTTCCTTATCAGTGATGCAAAATGAGCTTAGCTTTTGTGTCAATAACTGAGACGTTTATGACAGATTTTCGATCATCAACATTAGAACTTTCTAGCTTGTACAATTCATTGGACCGACACGCTCCATACAAACCCAGTACCGCAACAACCTGTAATTTAAAAGCCAAATTACGAAGTCACCGTTTCTAAACGTTTTACCTTCACAAACAGATAGTCGTCATCTAAAGTTTAAAAATCTCAGAACATCATACCATTCAAAGACTTTGGACTTTGAGACTTATAGCCATCACTCAGCTTCTTCAGCAATGCAATCAGTTTACGGTAACTGACAACATTATCTGTAATTTTTTGACAGAGAACATACACTTAACATATTATTTACTTTGAAATGTCACAATTTTCATTTACTAGTAGCGTAGACTTTATCATCGAGTAATACAACCACAATATTGATGGCTTTACTTTCTTTGGCTTTTCCGAAAAGTATGCCAGATCACTCACATGATTTATATTCTTTACGATTTTCCACCTTTGAAAGCACATATATTCTTTTTGGTATATCAACCTCGATTTTTGGGGCAATAATTTACCCACTGCCTCCATCACCTGTTATTCCACATCTGAGGGAAGTTTTTCCTGTTCGCAATTCCCAATTATTTTCACTCATTTTTTACTTGCACTGTATTCAGAAAAGCATTCAAAAGCACATAGAATAAACCACAAATTCTGATAAACAAAATTTTGTTTTATTCAGTGTCAACCCTAGCAACCCATACTACTGAGATTTTAAAACGTGACTAACTCAATTAATATTTATTTAATTTTTCGTTAAAAATTTTCTATAGCAAAAAATAGAATGTTATATACGACGATAAAATACAACTATCGACTCGTAAAAATTAATTCATTTGCTCCTTCGTCACTCATGAATTAACATATTTCATTCACCGATAAAATTGTATTTTATCGTCTTGTATAACAAATAACTATTGCTTCATCGTTTAGTATCAGTTTGTCAATTCATCTTTTACCGTTATTTAAATCAAAAACACTCACATAAATAAATGTCATCAAGCAATATTAGCAATAGTAGCTAATCTCCTGAGCTGAACTGAACAATAAGTTCACTAGAACTCAACTTAGATCGAATTTATCACGAATAGGAAATATAACAAAGCAAACAAACAAAGATACTTGTGTATGTACGTAGGTACAAAAGGTTTCAGCAGTTTTAAACTAACTCAGTCATAAACGCAACATGAAAATTCTCCTAAACTTCAAAAATAATAAGAGGGGTTAGAACTGAAACTATTGGCTGTAATACAAAAATTTCCATTTGAATTTTGAACACAGTTGCAAGAATTGCTGAGAATTAGACTAAATGTAAATTATGTAAACGTGACAATCGTGTCATCATAAAACTTTCGGTTCTTTTACAAGCAAGTTCCGAAACTGTAAAACTAATATAAATGCTCAAAATACATAGCAGATTATTTGCGGATGCATGCAGCTGATGCAGCATGCCAACTGTCTCCATTTCACATTTGCATTTCTAGATAGATCGTTGTCTGATAAAAATTTATGAGTATAGCTGTTTCCAAAAAATATGACCATAATTAGGTGAATTTTATTAATTTTTGTTATTCGACATATTGAATTGAGAGAAACTATTGAAAAAGAGCGCTTCTTAACAATTACTTCAAATAACCTGAAAAAAATCTATTCGTAATAAAATATTTCTTTTTGTGCTACTTTTTAAAAGATTAGGTATAGAACATTTATATACTTACCTTTTGTAACGTAACAATTACTAAATTATAAATAACTGCCACTATTTTTTATTATTTTCTGTGGTCATGAGTAAAAAGTAAATTATAATTATTGCGCCTTTATTCTAATTTTTGCGCAGTAGAATCATTATGTTGTAACAAACCTTTTTATGTATATTTTAAATTTACGTTCATATTGGCAACTTAAGTGCATTTCGTGTAGCGTTAGTTGCATACCTTATTGGCGTAAAATCTCTGTTTAATTCTTTTACTAAATTATTTCAATTATTATGTACATCCCTTTCCGCACTTTGAGTCATTTTCGGTCACTGCGCAGAATTACTTTGAGCGTCTTTTATTCATTGCTTGAACTACGTGTTTAAGTAGAAGCCATTTTCACTTTGTTTAATTTTTTATTTAGAGTACCACATTTATATGGTGAGTTTTTAAATTTATCATACTGAAATTCGAGACATTTACATTTCAGGCAATTCAATTTTATTTATACTGTTACCACTCATTTTACTTTGAGATTAATTATATTTTAACGTTAACTTTGCAAGATGATGCAATAGCTTTGCTAATACGAAGTGAGAATTCAATTACCAAATTTTACTTTGAACTATGCAAAATCAATTCAGTTTGGAGGTTTATAAGGAAATTTCCATATATTTGGAATTACCAGCATGTCAATCAGATGTTTACTTCAACTTCCATCAAAATTGCGCAATAAATTTAAAGTGATGCATCGACAGCATATTCCTTATCTGCTGAAGTTCCAGTGACACCCAAAATGTAAAAGAAATTACATCAGGTATTTCATATTGTCAATTAATTCACATTATAGTTTAAGGCAATTAATTAAATAAACAACTAGTGCAGTTGTTCACGTGAGTAGAATAAGGGCACTTGTCGCCGCCATTTTGTATTTTGCACGTCATAAGCCTAGCCGATTTCCAGTCCTTTTTGTGCTCGCCCACGTGTGGGGCGTATTTTGGTCTTGAGATCGACCTCGGGTTTGGCCTTGGAGTTAGTCTAGGGGCTGACCTCGGGGTTGGCCTTGAACGGTAAATTTGAATTTGTATTCTAATAAGGGGTGCTAATGCTAGCTTGAAAAACAGGTATGGGGATTTGTTCTTGGGCCTAAGTCTCTTATTTTGAATTTGTATTCTACTAAGTGTATCGTAAGGAAGGTACACATGGCGTAAAATTAAAAATTAAAAATTAAAAAAAAATTATTAAATTGTATTATTGATAGAAGTAGATGGCCTTGGTATTTATTTTTGAAAGCTAGTGTTTATGTCTATCTAACATGAGGTTTAAATATCATTGTATCAGAGATAACTGTTTTTGTTTTTACAATGTGGTTTATTTTTCGCAAGGAGCTTATTATAAAAGAGATTGCATAATTGTTATTAAAACTATTCTGATTTCTTTTAAGTTCCATTTGCAGATTGTGACCTTTACTTATATACGAATTTATAACATACAATTAAAACGATTTCACCTAGAATCCACCTTTATATAGGTAAAATTTTGAAACGCGAGGCTTTCAGCGAAGGCTCTTTCGGCGACCCCCGCTCCTCGAGGCCCGAAGATAATCGATCTTATCCGAACATTGCAGAGTGCTTCCACCCATTACTCCAATATAATTAGTTATAATTTAAATAAAACAAAGCGCAGGTGTCTACATGTTGTAGGCCTTGGGGACTGGGGTAAAATACAAGATATTCGATCTTGGTCTAATACCAGCAAAATACGGGGAGAGGATGGTTGTGAAACGGGCGGAATTTAAATTTTGCCACCTATCATATAGGTAAAATTTTGCGACGCGAGGCTTTCATATAGGTAAAAAATTATGCGACGCCAGCCTTTCAGCGAAGACTGTTTCGGTGATCCCCATATATTGGAGGAATGGGTTTAAGCACTTGGTAATGTTCGGATAGGATCGGTTATCTTCCATGTTGTTACAAACAGAAAATTGGGATTTATTGGAAGTTCATAATATGTTGGAAACGGTAACAACTGAAATTACTAAACTGCGTGACGGTTATCAAGACATAAGAACGAAACGGTGAATATGGCTACTACATTAGGAATTGACCTCAACTTCAAAATTGAAAGAACAAGAGTGATGAAAGGACATTCTGCCGAATTAACTACCTATTTTAGATTCCCTGATCCTGATTAAACATTTTGAATTACTGTTTACACTTCTGTGATTGACATAATAACATCCCAACTCGATGCGCGTTATATGAGTTTTCAGAATGATGTCAACTTATTCGAAGCTCTAAGTCTAAAAATTTTAATAAATTCGTCCGAAGAAGACATTTTAATAAATTCGTTCGATGAAGATATTATTCAAAGTGCAAAGTTATTGCAAGAACTTGATATAGATTTTCCAAACCAAATTTGAAGATTCCGTTTAACGTACGAGGGATGTCGGGTTACTAAGGTATATTTGCGCGGCACATCGCCTATGTTGCTCAGATCAGGTTAAAACTTGCACGCGTTAAGATATGCACATGTACTGCGAAGGTGGATATTTAGGTTATATACAACGTGCTCAGTTCCAATCGAAACTTACTCCTAATTTGAATAGCGTGCGGTCATTCGTTTTTTTCTTGCAAATAATGAAACACTCACCGAATTAATAAAAAAAAATACTGAACACATACGGAGAAGGCATTATGAGTCGAAAACAAGTTTATGTTTGGTGCCAGCAGTTCAAAAGTGGACGCACAAATCTGAACGATGACCCCGAAGGTTTGCAATGAAAACCATCAACAGCAGAAACGGATGAGAATCAACTAAAGGTCGATATACTGATTTGAGAAGATCCTCGGTTGAAAATACGGAAAATTTGCTCTACTCAATGGCTCAATTAAACTAGTTCCCGCGAGAGGGGTACCAAACTGTTCACCGATCAACAGAAAATGCAAAGAATGACGGCGGGAATTTTTAACGCGTTATACTCAGAAAAACGGATTTGCATAGTTACAGGAGACGAAACCTGGGTACACCACCATCCCGAATAAAACGTGAACGCATGTGAGTTCACCAACACCGAAATAATTTAAAGTTCAGCAGTCTTCAAAAAAGACAATGGTAACTGCGTTCTGGGTTATACAAGGCATTTTGCTCATAGAGTTTTTACCCACGAAAACGACAATCAACAGCGAAGAACTACACTAAGTCATTCGACAGAAACGAAGAGGAAGGTTGACAAAAGGAATCAGGTTGTTGCATGACAATGCAAGACCGCACACCTCAGCTCAGACGAAGGCCTGACTTCAGAAACACAATTAGCAAATTATTGTCCATCCGCCCCAAAGTCCAGACCTGGCTCCTTCTGATTTTCATCTGTTTGGGCCGTTAAAAACCCATTTGTCGGGTAAAAGGTTTGAAAACGACGACGAGCTTCAATATGTAGTAAGGCAGTTTTTTAGAAATTTGGATGGGACCTTTTACGAAGAGGGTATACAGAAGCTTCTGCCTCGCTGCGATAAGTGCCTTAACATTGGCGGTGATTACGTTGAAAAATAGCTAAAAGTTCGCGCTTTTACTTATTGGATATTTGATTTCTATAAATAAAGTAGTCTATCTGTAATTCCCAAATGTACCTTAGTAACCGGACGTCCCTCGTACATTAACGATATCCAAAAGTTTTCAACTACCTTTCGAATTTTTTATGTCCAATAGTACCACATTCCCTAATTTCCCTGATATCTATGCATCATTTTTAATATTTTTAACACTACCTGTAACCATAGCATCGTTCGAAAGATCTGTTTCGAAATTAAAAATAATCAAGTCCTATCTACAAAATAATTACAATGGAAGAGTCTCGTTTGAAGAGTTTGGCCTTAATAAGTATTGAAAATTCTAGAGCCAGATATGTTTTCTTTTTTAATTACATTTTATTTTCTATTTCTAGATTAGTGAATTAATTTCATGTTATAATGTGTTTTTTTTAAATAAATTTTATTATTATTACGTTCCAAAATTTATTTCGTCTAGCTACGCCACTGGTTTAAAATAGTTTATTACTACACACAAAACGCAGGTTTGCATTTGTAGAATATTATACATCCTAACCAATTTAATCAAAATCGGGATCACTATAAATGTATGTATCAAACATTTCAGGACAAACAGGGGTCTCAATGTTTAAAGACAAAATTTTCTAAAGGAATTGCGCAACACAAGTAAGAATATTTCAAAAGGTAAAATACTACTAATCCCTTCGTTTTAAATATTGTAAATATTGTATTTTAAACACGTAGTCAGTGCAGATGATTTATGCAAATATCACTTTGCATTTATGTTTACACAATAAACCTCTACAACGGAAAATTTCACCATTTAAATATACGTAGGTATAACATTTATATCGTGGTCATCATTGCTCGAGATGAATTTTCATTTATGAAAAATATGCAAAATAAATGAACAAAATAAAATAAATGGAAACGAAATTGCCTTTCTTCTGGTTAAACCACTTAATTACCGGTATTTGTCAACAGTGAAAACATGAAATCAATTGCAAGTGTGACACCTAGCAGAGAAAATACATTAGGGCTATGATCATCATCATTTCAATTGGAACAATAACTTTAAAAATAGTTGTTTTAAAAAAATATTATAGCGTAAGTGTAAGTTATAATATAAACATAGTGCTTGACAAGAATGGCTCCGCAGGTGAGAATTTCAGCCTCCTGTGGACACATTTGGAGCGAAAAAGATAGATACTACGCGTGCACGATTCAAGGTGCATACAGTATTACGTAGACTTAATTATTCTTTTACAAACTTTTAAAATTTCATCCACATTAATAATAAACTATAATCAATATGAAAATTTTTCATAATTAGCTATTAAAGATATTTCTAAACTACTAAAATACTTTATTTAATTCAAATTAACTGTATTAAACAGTAATACTTTTAATGTAAATAAAAACTGTCTTTAAGCTTTAATTTGATAAATCTAGATGCAATTTCCAGTACATCTAGTAAGTTACGACTTATCTCAATTTAAATGAGAGTGACGGGAAATTTGCATATTTTAGAGCAATAAAATACATTTTTCATATTCCTGTCAAATCCAATTTCAAATAAAAATTTAAAACTATTTTCCATATATAAAATTATTGTAACTTACAAGACGTATGAGATGATACTAAATTATTTAACATTTGTTTATAATTGTATAATTATACATTTACAAGGATCAACATGTATTTTTATTCGTTTCGAGTTCAAAGTTAAATGTGAAAATATTAAAATGAAAGATAAGAATGTATTGATTCATTTACAAATTTAGAATTATAGATAATTCAGTTACCAAAATTTACAAATTAATCAGTGTTTCGACTGCTTAAAGTACATACATAGATATGTATTATTTAAATGTTTAAATATTTTTCTTCAAACGTCTCTTATTCAAGTGACTACTCTCTTTTCAAATCTCTCTGTCGACCACTGCGCAACAATAGGAGGGGTTTATTTTTGTAGATGAATAAATAATTTTTTATCTTATCATCGATATGGCTAAAATGTTTCTGTACATTAATACCGTTTAAATCTGCAAGTGCGAAAAATATGAGCAATACATTTTGGAGTAACAGACTAGTATCCAATCCAAGCATCACCCCGATATACCATGTGTGGTTGCAAGATTACTGTGATATCCCTAGCACTTAAGCCCCAAACTTTTCGTAAATTTCATTTTGGAGTTAGACACTAGCATCAAATTATCTTGGCCCATACTTGTTATAAGGTTTTCGTGGTTTCCACTTTAGTCCAAAAATTTTATGAAAACGAACATAACATAAAATAACATCCATCCCTTGCGGGGTAGGCAAAACCATTCCTGCCTCGTTTATTTTGAAATCTTTCTCCATGCTATCCCTGCATACCTCCCTAGCTTCCGCAAGATTCATACACTGTCTCTCACACGTGCTTTTACTTTTAAAAGTTCTTACCTTTTTTTCTTTTATCTCTAACTTCACCCACATAAATTTGCTTTATTAATCTTTCGTTGTTCATTCTTTCGATGTGACCAAACCAACGTAGTGTACTACTTTTATACCTATCTATCATCGTCCGTTCTTCGCCACGCTCCTTCATTATACACTAATTCTTCATCTTATCCTTTCTAGTTTCACCGCACGCGCTTCTCAAAAATCTCATGCCCACGGCATTTATTTTACTTTCGTGATTTTTTGACATATGCCTCACTTCCATACAGTACTGACGGGACATAACCGCCATTATAGATTGTACGTTTCGCAGCTACGCACATACTTTCGTTTTGCATTATCGTCCATATACCCCCAATCAATTTCCTTCTAGCATTAATCAGTCGTGGAATCTCGCTATCCATAGTACCATGTGCAGTGAACATTCCACCCAGATATAACAACTCGTCCACTTGTTCCACAATTTTATCATGCAGGGTAAATACTCTACTCTCCGCTTCACCTTCCCGATTGAACACCGCAATCTTTGTTTTGTTCACCTCTACCTTTAGGTCCATGATCTCACAGACTATATCAAACTTCTTCAGAGCAGTTTTCAGCCTAATAAGTCTGTCATCCGCAGAAACCAGAACCCGTACGTCACCAACCATTGCACCATTTTCATCGGTACGTACTAGCCTAACACATTTATCCATGTATATAGTATTTTCGTTGTAGCTTTGTTGCTGAGTGATTAGCGCTTGATTTCAGAAATGACATACTCTTACAGTGTTGTACTTTTCTAACATATATATCATACCTACCTAAATTATTGGGCATGTCTGATCGCCTCGAGCAATAATCAGGTAAACAAGACCATTACGTATTGTTTGCAGACAATGGAATAATGAGCTCAATTTTTGTTAACACAAACTTTAAAGTAAAAAGTCAGGGGTTCTAAACCATTTATTTGTTATAATCGATAGATACAAACAAGGGATACATTATAAATTAGTTAGGTGCGTGTAGGGCAGTAGGACATTACATATGAAAATATCTATCATTGATCTCCTCATTACCACATTCTTCGTTGTTTTCACTATCAATGTCGTCGTTCTCGCTGTCATTTTCATCGTCTTCTGCTAAGTTTATTACAATATTATTTACTACGCAATGCTTCATTATATTTCGTACAGTTCCTAACGAAACACTCAAAGCATCACTCATTACCTGTTGTACTGACAGCACGGAAATCAAGACACCGCCGTTTTCTTTCTCTTGTTCACAATATTTTAATAATTTTATAACAAACATTTGAGATTGGAAGTTTAAAACTTCAGCGGGCATTTGCCTTTTAAGATAAACACGCGTAATCAATAAGAAAGATCTTTCCTGCAACGCAGTTACTTGACGATTGACCGACCTCTAACTGCGTAATTTATTGTTATGTAGCTTACTGGTACATATGAAATTACTTTATAATTACATATTAATCATAACATAAATTTAATTTATTTGTTACTCATTTTTGATGGAAATAGAAAAAAATTTTCGAATGTAAGTAATGCTACTAATTTGTAAAACAGACAGTTAACATGCAACAATATCTCGTTACCTTTGAAATCATTTCTCTGATAACGGCGCTTATTGTTTATTTTTATAACATGCTCATTAGTGATAAAAGAAAGTGAAAATAACACCCCTGGCGTATTTCAACTTTAATGTTGAATACCTATCTAGAAACTTTAAAGTACCGCTGACTTTCACAAATATTGAACCATACAGTTTGAAAGTGAGATTCCCTAATTGTTTACCAACAAAGCTGCAGCGAAAATACTATACATTGAACCACCACGGTCATGTCGTACTATTTGCTCAATATTAAAGAATTCGCTCACACCCCCTCTCACCCTAGCATATGCCAGGCTACCGTTATACACTACCATTATTTGGTTTATTAAACCTTTACTTACAACATATTCGACAAAAGCCATATCCTACACACCTACTTTTTTACACTTAAACACTTTTCGACCACCTGCTGGAGAGCAACCATTTGACCAATACATCCTCTCCCTAGCATGAAGCCGCCCTGCACATCCCAGATCTTGGTTTGGGTAGTTTCACGTACTCTACCAATCAGTACTCTTCCAAATATGTTACACTGAGCAGACTTAACCCTCTGTAGTTTTTTCAATCACTCTTGTTTCCTTACGTTTATACAATGGTATAATGATCACGCTCTTCCAATCACTCGGCACTTTTCCATACTTAAGGCATGTAACGTGCCAATTCTTGGCTATCGTTACCTTAACTTATTTGAATTGTGTAGATATTGTCTCTTTAGTGTACATAATTACGACTATCCGTGTATACATTGTGATCGTCTATAATGGCTATCTTAGCCACTGTAGCTACTGTACAGCTTTCCGAAATATTCTTGCCAGCATTTTCTTACTTCACAATCGTTGCATACTATTTCGTTGCTCCTATTCATCACTCCTGCAACGTTCTGTATTTTTGGCCCATTTCTAGAAGTTGTTTGTTTCCCTCAAAACCATTCTGCATTTTGTCTCCTTCCGCAGCCATCACTTACGCTTTACTTATTTCCACTGTCTCCTTCGGTTCTTTGTTTCTTAACCTGTACACTTCATATAATCGATATTTCTGTCTCATTGTTTGCAACCATGTACTCATCTTTTTTCTTACATATTGCCTTTTTTACCTCTTCATTCCACCAAACACATTTTTTCTGTCTACCTATAGTCGCTCTTCTACATATCAATCTTATCCATGCACTTTCAACGTAATTGTCTTTTATTTGACCATTTCACACTGCTTCATTCACTTTCAACTCTTTACTCACAGCATCTTCATATCTCAATGTCGCACCAGTACCTAGTAGTTTATCTACCCTAATTCTGGACATTCGCACTACGTTTCCCTTTCTTCCCCAGACCCACTTTTTCCTTAAACACACTCTAGATACAACTAAAAAGTGGTCTGATCCACACTTCGACCCACTCATTACATTTGTATCTCTCACCAGGTTTCTAAGTCCTTCATCATACACTATCAAGTCAATCATACTATTAGATTCACCTCTTTGCCATGTATACATGAAAAATACTAACTAACTAATTTGATTTCAGGGTAACAATGTGGTACCAACTTAGTACAAAAATATAATATATCGATCATCTTGATACTATGTTTCGTTATAAGGTGTGCATTTCCATAACGTTTTAGCCAAACAATTTGAATAGGAATTTCATTTTATTGATTCAATGCTTTGTTAGGTTTTCGTGATTTTCATAACGTTAAAGCTCAAAAATTTTATAAAAAACACGAGCAACAAATTTTATTTTACGGTAACAAACGGACAGAAAATTGGCACCAAATTATAATATATCAAATTATGGCAAATAAAGGATTTCGATACAATTGTTATCGAAGTACTTGTACGTTACTGTGCTAACTGTAGGTTAAGCGGACACAGCCCTTAATTTTCTGTTAATGAAAAAAAGTAGACTAAAATGTCAAACTATCATCACTCACGACGTAAACGTTAATGAGCATTTTCAGAAAACCGCTTGTTAATTTTATTTTAATTGGATTGAATAGGCTTATTATCAGTTCCATACAATTTCCGGTATTGTTTCTAAATAACATTTTAAACATAATGAAACCATTTGGAGTTGCTTTCTACAGCATGGAAGTATTTAGATGATGATAAATTAATTTTCTACCTTTTAATTTACCTACTATTGCGGAAACGTAATAAAATATAATCTTGTATTTGAATTACAAAAACGTAATGTATTTTTATTTGCAGTAGACAACTTTTGTTACACCACTGTTAATCGACATCTTACGAACGAGCATTCAGTATGAGCCGGTTACTATCAAGTTCTAGCGATTAGTCTGTAATTGTTTTGAATTAAACAGATAAAATAGCAACTTTTACCTACTTTATGTGCCCAACTTAGGATACAAAAATGTTCTTGTTAAAGAATGGCTCGTGCACTCCTTCGAGAGATTTAAAAATGATGCGACCCCTTTTACTGAATTATCCAGCTTATGTATGCTGTTCCTCAACGTCAGCTGGACCCAAATAAATGCAGTGTTTGTATTTAATTATATACTCTTCTCCCATAATGGTAAATGATCGATGCTTCCCTGTTTTGGTTTTGGGAATTTTTATTAGCAGTAGCAATCCAAGATTTTCAATGTCATTGAGTTTCGTTTTTTTAACAGTTCGAGCATCTACATGCCCCAGAAACAGCTAAGAATAAAAAAATCTCAAAAGATAGGCGATTTAATAAACTGGGTCCACATTCATGTCGCTTGCTTTACATTTCGCTCGAGGAGATTGCACAGTGTCAAAAAATGTCTCACAAACAACAGCTATTATATGGGATGCCTTAAAAGATACTTACATGCCAACCTCAGATAGAAACCAGTGGAATTTAATAGCGGAACGCTTTAATTTGCAATAGAATTTGCCTAATTGTTTGGGTGCTTGGTACGAGAAGCACATAAGAATAGAAAAGCTGCCCAGCACAGGATCCAGTAACTTCAATTACAAGTCATACCATTATATTGTTCTCTTGGCATGTACAGATGCTAATGGTCCATTTCTTTTTATCGAAACAGGATTTGTTGGCCGAAGTAGTGACCGAGGTATACTCCGTGCTTCAGCAACCAAAAATTTTATTGAACGAGGCAACATTGATACTCCACCGTCTATACGATTGCCGAATGATGACAATGATTGCGAAATTCATTTTATTGTGTTGGGATGAAGCATTCCCTTTGTTACATTATTTGCTGAAACTCTACCCCCAACGACGTCTGAATAATGTAAAAAGAAGATTTAACCACAAGCTGAGCAGAGAGAGAAAAATTGTTAAATGTGCTTTTGGCATGATGGCTGAGAAGTTTCAAGTTGTAAATACGCCTATTAGATGTCACGACAGTGAGAAAATTAATAATATTATAAAATCAGTGTATACTGGGTCCCATTTTGGTTGATATTGTAGGGTATCTCGTTTGCGAGCAAAGATAGAAAGATGCGGCTTGCGCGACCCCGTTCTACTTTTTCGTGAAACGAGAGATGTCTCAGACAGAATTGTCATAGTCCTATTAGTTTTTTAGATACAGGGCAAAATTCTAAATTTGCATATTTTAAGCACTCCTCTAACTGCATTGCCGTGTTTATCGAAATGGTGAAAAGTGGATTTTATACAAAATTTTCCGTAGAATTTAGTGGGGTGCATAGATTTCCCCACAACACGTCAGTTTCTTCGCAATAAACTAAAGTTTTGTTTATTTAAATGGGACGCCCTGTTTTTTTTTATATATATAATAGAGCTTACTCTCAGTTTTTAAAAAATATATATTGTGTGGCACTTCTTTTGCATTAATAACCTCAAAAATGAATGTTACGTTAATTTAACATTTTGATGATATAGTTGGCCATGAAAAACAAGGTGAGGGTTAGGAAGTTTTATGCAAACACACAAAATTAAAAACTAAACATAATACTTACAACTTTACAAGCCCAATATAAATTACTAATCGAACTTATGACCATTCTGTCTTATACGTACTTCACACACTCTTCCAATTCGTTCTATAGCATTAAGCACAATAACAGGGTGATCTTGTAAATGTCTGAAAGCTTCTCTAACTGTATTTGTCCAACGTTCAATGTTATCATATTGAGTTTGGTATATTATATTTTGCAAGTAACCCCATAAAAAGAAATCTAAGACTGCCTAGTCCGGAGACCTAGGAGGCCATCTTATCGGCCCATTGGCAACAATCCATCTATTACCAAAGTTGTTTAAAAAAAACTGGCATATAATTTGCGCATTGTGAGATGGGGCTCTATCCTGTTGGAAATAAATTTGGTTCAAGCGAGCTAGCGGAATGTCATCTAACCATTTCTAAAATGTCCAAATATCTAGGAGCGAACAAGCTTCCTTCGAAAATGTACAATTTTATTTTTGATCCTAATATAAGCAGCAAACGTTTAGTCCAAATGAGGTTCATTTTCTTGAGATCATAATCTGCTATTGTGCTTGTTTAAAATACCTGAATTGCTAAAATGTGCCTCGTCTGACCATATTTCATTTCTTCCCAAGTTGGGTACTATATTTAACTTAAGTACCAATTGCAAAATATTAACCTACGTTTAGCGTCGCCAGGATGTAGATATTGAACAAGCCTACATTTATATGATTTATATTTATGGTGGCGAAGTATTCTTTGAATTCTTGTTTTCGAAACTCCAATACTACTTTCTACAGTTCTGCAAGAACTTATAGGATTACCCTCCACACTGGCTAAAACGGCAACCTCATCATTCTCTCAACTTTATTTATTATATTTTTTTTTTGATCTGGATTTAGAAAATGATCCATAATTAATTTAACTTCTTTTTAATCTATGAAATATGATTTTACTAGGTTGTCTCCGTTCTGGAAACCTACATAGATGTAAAGATACTTAATTATCAAAATTAATACCAAGGAAACTACATGTACCTGTTAAAAAACAAATGTATTGTTGCGTTGGTGTTGTCATTACTCTAACCACAGCAAATCAGCATACCATATTTTTCAAAGTTTTCAAAATTTAGATTTTTCTGTCATATTTTGCACAATGAACAAACAATACGATTGTTGTTCAAACATAATTTTAATCAGATTTGACAGGTCAATTACGTTTAGATCACACTAGGCCCACCCTACCTACAAATCTAGATACAAAGTATTCTTTATAAGTTTTACTGTCATTAATATTTTTTTCTGATGCTGTAAGATGCATTTTACCCAATTAAAAAAAATTGTCAGTTTGAATATGTTTCAAAAACTATTGTACCTAATTTGCGTAATTTCTGCGTAAAAGCGCTTAGATTTATTATAATCGCATATGTACATATTTATAATTATAAGAATCTAGTAGCCCTTTTCTAATATATTTTGGACGTTCACAAAAATACCGTTTATACTGAGTTTATAGGCTTCATGGCCATCTATATCATCAAAATATTAAATTAACGTAAGATTCATTCTTGAGGTTAATAATGCAAAAGATGTGCCTCAGAATATACATTTTTTTAAAGCTGAGTTAAAGCTCTATTATATAATAAAAAAATATACAGGGTGTTCCATTAAAAAAAATGTGGTTTATTATTAAGAAACTGAGTTTTTGTGGGGAAAACTATGCACGCCACTAACTTCTACGGAAAATTCTATATAAAAGCCACTTTGCATTATTTCAGTAAATTACAAGCCAAAGCAGTTACGAGGGGCGCTTAAAATGTGCAAATTTTGAATTTCGTCCTGTATCTCAAATAGTAATAGGATTATGACAATTCTGTTTGTGTCATCTTTCGTCTCACGAAAAAGCAGAATAGGGTCGCGAAAACCGCATCTTTCTATCTTTGCTCGCAAACGAGATACCCTACAATATCAACCAAAACTGGTGTACATCTTGCACAACTATGTTCGGAAAAGAGAAGACGGTCCATACGGTAAGCAAGAAAACTGCACCAGTGCACGTGATGTCATAGTACAATCTGATCAAAACCTTTACATTAATGGTCAATCTTCACCAAACACCTTAAGAACTTATCTAGCGCATCATTTAATCTATTGCACAGTCTATACAAAGTCAATTGAAACAGCAAGGCAATTATAGTGGGATCAATTTGCTACCAGTGAATTAAAACGTATATAAATGATACAAAAATTAATTCAATAAAATATACGTGCATTTCAATCGCCGCCAATGATTCAAGCAGGTGCCACCTAGTTGTTATGTTGTTTCAATTAACTTTGGATAGACTATACCTACCTTATCAACACATTTTATGCTTTTAAATCTGTGCATTGAATAAATAAAAACATTTTCAAAAACATACGTGTTTAGTTTGCCACTTTTGCCACCTCGGACCACGCCTTAACTGTGACATCCTTTTTAGAATATTTTTTTAGCTTATAATTGTACAGACAAGGATATTTCTCTACTTCGGAAATAAATTTTATATTAATTAATTGCTCCGCCATATTTGAAAGTCTCGACGACATGAGTAGCTACTACCTGACCTGTCTGGTCGCGGGAGACTAGGGACGTGACAAATGTCGACGATGCGTGATTTGTACGAACTTCCATTATAATGTATTGCGGTAATCGCCACGATACTGAATCGACGAGTATCGGATACTTGCGTAGCCCATTGTACGAAAGAACTGGCTGCGGATATATATTGCAGGCGTTTAGTAGGTTAAGTGGGAGCGTAGCATTTAGCTTAACTTGGCCCACTACATAGTAAAGCCAATAAAATAAATAAATGTGTCCTTATAATTTATCAATCGCCGAAGTTACATAAATGAAATTATATTCGTATTCTATAACTATTACATAAGATTGTAAATAAAGTAGTAAACAAACCCCGTTGAAAGCATATCCTTCTAAGGATATAAATACCCTCAGCGCTTTACGTATTAGCAAATTAGCATTATTCGCATAAGTGTTCTTGGGTTCAAAAAACTTCAAAGCAGGGCTACAAGTGAAAGTCCCGCGGGCTCATTGAACTGTTGTAACCGAATTTTTATTAATAAATTTTGGAATTTCTAAGTGAAAATATAAGATTATTGGAACTTTCGTTAAATAATGTATATTTTGGAAGTGAAAAAATCTTTATTTCAGTAACATATTTCAACATGAAAAACTCATGACTGTATCTACATTTAGATTAGCGGAAATGGACACATTACATACATATGACCATCAATCTGCCATACTACTAAGATAACATGTCTTCAGTGGATATAGTACACTAAATATTCTTTCAGCATTTGATATGCCGATGGGCAAGGTTGATAGAAGTAGTGAAAAGAGTTTTGAATATGTTTGTTAACGTTTTGACATGTTGTAATTACTAGGTATTACATATGCAATTAAATTTTGTAATCGGACTGACTCAAAATAATCAATGTGATCCTTTATGTAACTTCACGCATCAAAGAAACAATGAAATCTTAGAAGGTAATATTGGTTCTCTTTAAAACTTTAACCTGTAACTGTAACTTAACTGATCCAACTCTGTTAACCAATTATATATTTGTTATATATATATATATATATATATATATATATATATATATATATATATATATATAGGCTGCTTGCATAAAGCAACACATACAAAAAAAACAATTCTTAGAGATGAATCACTATCTAGCATATATAAACAGTGATGCTAGGAATTAACCGTCCGTAAGACTCAATTCGAATTTACCATAATAACACGGACGCCGTTATAGTTCAATCAACCGTTCGCCACTCAACAAAGATCTAAAATTATCCTCACATACAACTCCCGAAGTCCTTTATCAGAGGCAATGTCCTATTCAATGGGGTTGATTTGCTTTAATTAATCCCGAGTATGTACGTACACTCACACTACTAATAAGCGGAATTTAACGGAGTTAACACTGGCCGTCCCTCTATTCGCTAACTGAAATGTCCGTTTTCATTCACGATTTTAAATGCGTGTAAAAATTGGGCAATTTGATTTACTGAATTCTCAATGTTTGTCACAGAACATTTTAATTACAATTAATGACTAAATTCTTGATTGACTATAACCGGTAGATTAAGTACTTTTAACTCAATGATTGATGTTTAGTACAAATCTGGTTAAACACTTCTTAATTTTTTGCATTTTGCATTTTTTTACATGTAAACTTTTAAATACTTCATTCCCAAAATGGGTTTTTGCAGTAAACAAGTATATACTGCATTACGAAATAAAAACTAGCATAGATCGTAATGATGTTACAACATACTCGATCGCGACTGCCCTCTCTAAGTATAACTCTGAGCCCGAGTGTCCGTGTTCTACCCTGTCAGTCTTCCCTGACGAAGATTCAGGCATCATTTTGCAAACTCCATCATATTTATTCCGCTAAAACCAAAACAGCTTATCCCAGAGGAGTGTTAACATCTTTGCCGGCACACAAGTGAGAAAAACGAGGTCGTTTATTAAGTTACTTCAGTTACTTCTTCCGAGTAAGTTCTAAAATGAATTAAATATAAATTAACTATAGCCTCAGTAACGTGATTACCATTCAATATTCTATAATGATAATAACAATTGACTGCAAATATAAAAATAACTCTGCGCAATTTAGTATTAATTAAACAACCAAATTCGTAAACGCAAGAATCACAAACCGTTTAAGTTATCTAAAGCAATGATAAAAATACGTAACTAAGATAGACGTAGAAAAATTAGTTGTAAATCGTTTACTGATGTGTTATACAATAGCGTGGATTTCCAATACAGACACTAAATAGCTTTCGGAAACACTTTCCGAAACACTCGAAGAAATGAAATATGAATCGTTCAAATATTTCGATCTGCGGTAATCGTGTTTTTTTAGACAATCTTAGCTGTATTCTTAATTGCAATAGTCACAAAAAAGTTACGCCGTACAAATTTCACAAATTTGCAGCAACTGATTATATAAAAAAGAAAAGTTAAAACAAGAGTATGAAAAATTTAGTAAAACTGAATTTTGATTGCTTGCGTTCAAAATTATATCAAAAGGAAAGCCCTGCCTTTAAAACCATGAGTTAAGTTTGCATATCGTTTCATAATGTTCATGAAACTATGCGTTTATTTATATACCAGTTCATAAATTTTATAAATTTCATAAATACTACAAAGTAATATAACAGAACAAATAAGTTCTGAAACGGAAGTGTTTATGGGAGCAATATTTACCTATATGTTTATCGATTGTACGTTTCAGAAACTAAACAACAAACGGTAACTGAGTAAACTTTCCCAAGTAAATAAGATGCCATAGGTTTGGCAACATGTGAGTAAAATAACGAATATTGTACTACATAAATTGCGAATCTGTAAATATAAACTTACAAATTCAATATCTTGGAACACTATTCGTAAATAGTACATAACTTAACTTAACTTAACTTAACCTTCACGCCATTCCCTTGCGGGGTAGGTAAAACAATCCCCGCCTCTTATTAATTTTTCATTCACAATCTTTCTCCATACTTTCTTATCTCCGCATACCTCCATAGCTTCCGCAAGGTTCATACATTGTCTCTGACATGAACTTTTATTTATAAAACTGCTTATCTTTCTTTCCTTTGTCATACATTATAGTGCATTCAGCCAAGTTTTACGCGGCCTACCAGACCCGGCCTTCCCTCTAACCTCACCCACATATATTCGCTTCGTTAATCTTGCGTTGTTCATTCTGTCAATGTCCCCAAACCAACGTAATGTACTACTTTTATGTCTATCCATCATCGTCTTTTCCTCGCCACACTCTGTCACTATGCATTCATTCTTTACATTACCCCTTCTCGTTTTACCACATGCGCTCCTCAGGAATCTCATACCCACGGCATTTATTTTTCTTTTGTGCTTTTTTTGACATACCCATGTCTCACTTCCATACAGTACAGATGGGACAAACACGCCATTATAGATTGATCGTTTCGTAGCTAGGCTCATGTTTTCGTTTCTCATTATAGTTCACATACTTCCACTCACTTTCCTTCCAGCATTGACCCTTCGTCCAATCTTGCCCTCCATTGTACCATCTGTAGTAAACGTTCTACCCAGATATACCAGCTCGTCCACTTGCTCCACAATTTCATCTTGCAGGGTAAACACTCTACTTTCCTTTCAACCTTCCCAATTGAACACAATCTTAGTTTTGTTCACGTTTGCTTTTAGGTGCTCTCACAGACTGTATCAAACTTCCTCAGAGCGGTTTGTAGCTCATCCGCAATGTCACTTAATAAGACTGTGTCATCTGTATACACCAGAAGTCGTACATTTACGTCACCAACCATTACACCATGTATCGGTACATGCTTGTCTAACTCATTTATCCATGTATACATTGAACAACTACGATGACATCACACAGCGTTGTCGCACTCCTTGCTCAATATTAGAGCATTCACTCACACCTTCTCTTACCCTAACGCATGCCCGACTACCGTTGTATACTGCCCTTATTCCATTTATTAGATCTTCATTTACGCCGTATTCATTTAATATTTCACACAGCTTCTATCAATCAGAATTATTCCAAATACCTTACCAGGCACGCTGAGCAAACTTATTCCTCTGTAGTTCTTGCAATCACTCTTTTTCCCCTTACCCTTATGCAGTGGTACAACGATCGCATACATTGAATAATTCAAACAATCTTCCTATATGCTTTGCACCCCCGTACTTTAGCATTTTACCAGTGATTTCATCTACGCCTACTCCCTTGCCGTTTTTCAACCTTCCTACCGTTTTCTCTACCCCATTTATCCCAATATCCTCAGTTTCATTCATCATTCCTTCTACATTCTCCTTATTTAACCCTGCAGTCTTATTTTCCACACTACTCTACAGCTTTCCGAAATATTCTTGCGAGGATTTTCCTCACTTCACAATCGTCCTATACTATTTCGCTGCTCGTATTCATCACTCCTGCAGCGTTCTCTTTTGGGCCACGTTTTGTATTTTCGCCCCATTTCCAGAAGAGTTTTTTATTTCCCTCAAAATCATTCTGCATTTTCTCTCCTCCTTCCACGGCCACCACTTTCTCTTTACTTATTCTCACTGCCTCCTTCCCTTCTTTGTTTCTTCACCTCATACAGTCGCTTTGTCTCAATCTCATTTTTTGCAGCAATCATTGCCATGTACGCATCTTTTTTCTTACATACTGTCTTTTACCGACTCATTCCACCAAGCATATTTTTTCTGTCTACCTACAGTCGTCCTTCCACATGTTCGCACGGCACAATTGACAACACAGTTTTTCAAGCTTATCTATGCACTTTCAACGTCAGTGTCTTTTACTTGTTCGTTCCACACTGTTTCATTCACATTCAACTCTTTACTCACAGCATCTGCTCATTTCATTCTCACACCATTATCCACTAGTTTGTGTACCCTAATTCTGGACCTTCGCACTACGTTTTATTTCCTTCTCTAAACCCACTTTTGCCCTAAACACACACTCGATATAATCAAAAAGTGGTCCGATCCACACTCCGATCCGCGCATTACTTTTGTGTCTTTTGCCAGGTTTCTAAGCCGTTCATCATACACTATCAAATCTATAATACTTTTAGATTCACCTCTTTGCCATGTATACATATGCACATTTTTATGTTTAATCCACGTATTGGATACAAACAGGCTTCTCTCCACACATATATTCACCAGGCGTTAACGGTAAATGCATTCTAATGAAAAGCTTCAGGTTGATCAAATTAGTAAAATACAAACTAGATTAGAGTGATAAGGTCCAGGAAGATCATTTTGAAGTAATAGAGAATAATGTTTTATCAGATTCTGATGGAAGGTTTAGCTACCAATAATTCAAACATAAAACGGCAATTCTGTACAAATTATAAAACGAAGAGATTCATTATCAGAATTGAAACCACCGAGTACAAAATTGTCCTTCAAAACGAATTAATTAATGAATTAATCAAAATATTAAACTTACAAATGTAGGTGCAAACAGATTGTCAGTCGAAATCACGATTAAACGGTAATGTCACAAAAGAAATTAAAAACCTAGAGGGATCGATAGAGAATTACCCTACAGATGAGAGAAAAAAAATGTGCCAACGGCAAGATCACGCTCTCACTCTAGTTTAGAGACCATCAACTCTGACAGTGTGACATCATGTAACAGGAATATATAGAAATGTGAAGATACAACTATAAAAATCGCGTTATTTATAAACAACGATATTATATAGTAGGTAGCGGTAATAAACATTTTCAAGTCGCAATTGTTACCGTAGGATAATTAATGGGTTCTTAATATCTTGGTAATAAGTCGTGATTTGCTAATGTTTTTCATGATATTTTATTTTATGTAAGAAATGTGTGAAACTTAAGTAAGGGTTAAAAAGAGAAAGAAAGCCACACGTTGGGGTAGAAACAAGTGTTCTGCCGAAACTGGCGAATCGTTGAATATTTTACACACACACATTCTTGGTCTAAAACGTCACTAGTGAATTTGGAGAATAAAAACGGCAGTTGCGGTTGGAGTTTTGATTCGCCGGGTTGATTTGATTGTTTAATTAAAAACTGGATAAATATTTTTATCGTGGGCATTTTAATAAAACTAAAAACGCGAATTCATTCTTTTCTTTTGTGTAGGTTTTAATGTAAGTTTTTCCAAAAATTAGTCTATAAATAATCGGCGTCGCGTAGAGTCTAAACCGCGTATCTTAAATCGTCGTGTTGGTGATAAAGTGTTTAACTAAAGCAGCAAACAATTCAACAAGCCTACGTAACCTATTAAAAATCAATCATTGCCTTGCAAGAAGTATCTAATTACGCACGCAGGCTCATTAAGTTAAAATCTATTAAAATAAAAGGAGTCTGTTTTAGACAGTACCGTGCCCCTCCTCATTGTTAGTACCACTTGGCATTGTTTACTGTTTATTAATATTTGTGTAGAGAGAGTTGGCGTGGACAAAGGTCGCAGGATAGATCGCGGTTAAATTGTTATGAACAAGGCCGGGATTTACAGATACGGGTCCGTAAAAACCCCTCAAATTCCATTTTTACTATTCTGATTGTTTTGTATAGATGTGAGCAGAGAGAGTGATGCTGTATTTTCTAACACAGTCACTCAAGTTTGTGTATCGGTCCCCTTGTTGTGATTTATTTGCACCTTACCCTTGCAAGGCTTTGTGTTAATGAATTGTTTGTCTACGACCTAATTTCTCTTTAAATGTGATTTATTGTAATTGTGCTTTTATTAACCACAAAATTGTATATGTATAAATTCCTTGCATGTTTTTTTACTGCATTGCCGTTACCTTATTGCTGTAATGTTATCGTTTGCTATATTTTACATGTACCGTAATGTGCATTATTTTTTTCTTGTTTACTTAAAGACCGGCATGATTTGTTTTATAGAGCCACATGTTTGGTATTACAATTTGTATTCTAATTTACTTACTACACAATTGTGGGTGTGATTACACTGTTTCCTTTTTATTGTGTTTATATGTAGGTAAACTGCTTTTTATTTTTTGTTTGTTACTTAATCTTATAGTTTTGTATGCACTTTAACCTGATCTAATGGTGTTTTGTTACATATTGAACCCTTTCATTGTTTTTTTTTTGTTATTTGATTTATTAATGTACTTGTGCAATTACTTATTTATGGATAAATTGGGGTTTCTAGGTGGTTCTTTCCCAACTTAGTAAATTAACGGGTTGAACCATCATTGCACAAAGCCCACCTGTCTACAGAAAAATGAAAAACATTCGGTATTGATAAAGGAAACTTCGTATGTGTATGATCATATTTCTAAAGACACCAAGCAACATTATTGGTGGTTCATATTGTTACTGCACGACTGAGTTGTACCCATACGAACTTCGTTGTTGAAAACATTTTACCGGCTCCCTCGGGACTTGATATAAGTACATTCTATGAATTTAATGGCATTACACTTCTCCGTTCGATTTTCTACCTTGCAATAATAAAACAGGTTTGGTTCTGGACTAGATCAGTTGGAACCTACCGCTAAGTAAATGAACTTGATACTTCCGGTTTATTTCTTAGTTAAATTGATTAGCTGAAACATCTGGGAATACCGTTTGACCTTGAGATTTGGTCAAGGATCAGCCTACCTATTTCAAACAGTGACTATGAAACTGCAACGCAATTGAAAAGAAAGACAACCTAATCAACGACCACGTAAAACGCGTGAATAACATAATCAGCTTAGAATGGAAATATCCATTAGAGATTAATGCATTACCTAGTTATGCTAAGCTACATAAGTTTTTAGTAAAAAAAAAACGTTGCTTATGAAAATGTTCATAACAAAGAGGAGATAACAAAATCAGCAATTAACTTCTTATATAAAACAACTCACAACAGGGTTTGACGGTGAAGAGTTTAGTAGTACTCACAACTATCGCTACAATATTTAGCATATTAATAATGTAACCTAAAAGGCGAATAGTTTCGACTACATTACGTCATCTTCAGTTCTGTATGTAAGGTACAAATCTCAAATTAACATATATCCAAATTAAGGACAACCTACCCTGGTAATGGATGTAATTTTATGGATAACCATTATTTTTGCGCATTATATAACCTTCTTTGAGATAACGGTCATAATAAAGAAATACTTATACAGTGCGCCCCAGAAGTAAGGTGTGTTTTTTAGTAAACCTCGGACCCGTCGATTTTTATTTTTTAATGCGTTCTTTTTATTGTAAATTGATGTATACAGAGTCACCCAAAAGCAAGTTACCACCACCAACTTCATTTTTTCAAATAAACACGTATTTTTTATTTAATTTTCAGAATCTGCTTCAAATTCTAAGCATGTTTCATGTAACATAAACTCAACATGCCTAAAGAATTTTACGATTGAACGATTTCGGTAACTAAGACCGTATCATGTATACACATAGGAAAGGCGGCAAAAAATAATAAGACAAAAAAAATTTTCTTCACAAATAGAAAAAGATCACTTAAAAAATAATATCGTAGTATCAGAGATCGTCAATAAACAACAGATAAATGTTTTTTTCTTAGTTATTTGAAGCAGAATCCGAAAATGACATAAAAAACACGTGTTCTCATTTGAAAAAAATGAAGTTGGTGGTAGTTTTTGGGCCACCCTGTACACATAGATTTACCATAAAAAACAGCATTAAAAAATAAAAATCGGCGGGTCAAAGCGTTTTCCAAAAAAATACACCCCTTAGCTTTAAACGAACTTAAACATTACTTATGAGACGCAGTGTATATTATTGTGGAAGCTATAGTAAAGTCAGGTAATTACCCGTCACGTCGAATTCTTGGTAACGCTTGTATTCGATATAATGGACACAGTACCTACAGATCCTCAAGATTTTGTACAGGACACCCGGTAATTTTTTGAACGGATTTTCGTTTTTCAATACAGTATAAAACTATGTTTAATTATATACGATATTAAAATTGAAATTGTGTAACCTAATTAAATTATATTGAAAACTACAAAACAACTGGAAGAACCACAGATTTGATTATTGATTATGGTCGAATAAAATACCAATGATGTTCATGGATGTACAACGTAGTACGCAGTTAATGAAATATGAGAATAAAATTAGGTTACTTTTGCGAGTAACCGCTTTACATCTAGAAGAATTAGGTTACAACATTGTTTTGAGTAAAAGACATATTTACAGATCTATGCAGTCACGTTTGATTGATATAACGGAATATACATTTTTACGTTACGTCTGTTAGGTTATTAATATAAAAAATAAATAATAGTGCCCACAGATCATAATCAACCCAGAATTTCGTTAATTGAGAGTTAGAACATGATGTTGATTTTTCACGCAAAACCATCTTTAGTGATGAAACTCATTTCACATTGGATAGATACGTCAACAAACAAAATTGTCGCATCTGGGGAGAAAAAATCCTAGAGTAATTACACAAAAAACATTATATCTACAAAAATGTAGTTTAATGTGGATCTTGGGTTGGTACAACCATTGCCCACTTTTTTTCGAAGATGCAAATGAAACAGCAGTCACTGCCAATGGCAAGCGCTCTAAACAAATGAGTGAAAATTTTTTATCGCCTAAAATTGAAGAAAGACACACAGATGATCTCTGTTTTCAACAGGATGGAGTTACGTGTCAGACAATACTTTAAAATATTAACCTATTGCGGTCCAAGTTTGCTGGTCGATTAATTTCACGTAATGGCATAAAGTGACATAAACTGTCTACCTAGATCATGCGATTTAACCCCATTAGATTTCTGTCTTTGGGGTTTTTTGAAAAGTAAAGTGTATGTGGATAAGCCAACAACAATTGTACAGCTGAAAAACAACATTCGTACAGAAATTGATGAACTTAACGCGGTAATGTATGAGCTAATCCTTCAAAATTTTGATGTTCGTATGGATCCTGTAGACGTGCACGTAGTGGACATTTAAATGATGTTATTTTTCACACATAATTGTTAAAAGCCTAATTTTTATAAAAATTAAACACCAAAAAAAAAGTATTATATGTTTTATTTAAAAAAAACATTTGAAAGACCCATTATTTTAAATAAATTTCTTACAATGATTTGCTACACTTGAACGCCATAAGATTATTTTAATCTTTAGGATATAAAACTATCATAACGCGTGTTTCAAAAGCCGCGCCGGTTTTGTTTGCCATTTTGTTGAGTAGTGTTTGGCAACACTGTTTTGTATAAAGTTAATATCTGCTAACCCTTCGCCTCGATTTCATTCTGTGTGCTATCATAGAACGCTTTTCAACTGGACAACGTCTGCTTATTGTGAAGACGTTTTATCAAAGTGGCCAGTTTTACAGTAACTGGCCGACGACTTTGTGCGATTTTCGGGCGTAGCGAACCATCAATGAATCAAGCGTGCGCAGACTTATAAAAAAAGCTCAGCGAACAGGATCAACAGTCAACGTTAAAAATTCTGCTTCGTCTTCGTTCTGAGCGCACTGTGTAAAACATTATGTTGCTTCGTGACGGTGTCAATGTTGCTCCACAGAAATCGGTTCGACGTTGTTCCCAGCAATTAAATAGAGAGTACTCCTCATTGTAGCGAATTCTTGTCCACGATCATCATTATCATACTTACAAAATTCAATGAATCAAGAAACTGAAAATACCCGATCATCAGAAGAGACGAGACTCTGTTGGTTCGGTTTTGTGAAGAGAACAGGAAGGCGTCGACTTTGCGAGGAAGATCATCTTCAGTGGTGTAACGGTACTTTTGCACATTAATATAAAATTCAAAGATGCCGCTAAAACGGTGTTTAAATTTTAATAAATTCAAGGTAAGGTTAAATAGAAATAGAGCAGTTCTGAGAAGAACAAGTGATATCAGCCTTGACATTGCCAATGATAGACACATAATTTTGGACTTCTACAAGTTTTTAATTAATCAAGCATTAATATATAATTAATAGGTACGATTTTGTTTAAGAACAAGACAATAATGTCAAGTAAGTAAATATTTTTTGAAAATACGTAAAACTATGTGAATTCTTGATATTTCAGATTATTATGTCATGCGAACGCAAATTTAATTAAAATTTATAGTATTCATAAGTTCAATCTTTAAAAACCCAATAAACTATTGGTAAGTAAGACTGAAAAGTAAGCTAAGCGTTTAATTGGTAATTTTTAACACTTTTTTGGGTTTTTTATCAATTACATGAAGGAACAATCATGAAATAAATGAACTTGTCTTCAGAACTAACTGGCAATAGTACTGCAATAAGTTCTATTAACGGTCCAACTTAGCAACATATTTAATACGAACAGGGGTTGTTCATCATCTTCAGAGTCCTAAAAAAAAGGGGTAAGGTCAGATATTTAATTTCATCACTATCATACCTACACGATTTACATATTATAAAATTATCAATACCGATCACTGTAAGAGACCTCGGGTTATCCATCTCGTTATAGCTCACTCATGCATTTTTTAAAGGTTATACAACCTACAATTAAATTAATAATATTTGTGCTTAATGTAGATATGTAGTTATGTAATAGTTTCATTTGACCGTTAAATCACTTAGCCACCTTCATACTTTTCATTTATTAGTGGTTCATATTATTATTGTCACGGATAAGGCTAGTTACAACTTGAACCCATTACATCTTGTTAAAGCCTTGGCGCCCTTCACAATTCTCATGTTCTTCGGTGTAAAGCAGAGCGAATGGGGTATCGGTCCAACTTAATAGTATGTACCATTGCCGTACAATAAAAAAGGGGAATAAGATCTCAGTATTAACACGAACAGAAACGACGGCCGAAAATCAAGTACCTCATTGCTTACCAGTTGTTTTTCGAAACGACACGTTATAGTGGAAAAGCACACTTTCATTTAAATGGATTTGCAAAATAGCAATATTTGGGGATCAGGAAATCCTCATTTGAATCATGAAAGGGAAACGAGTGACGGTTTGGTGTGGATTTTGATCCGGTGATGTCATCAGCCCTTACATTTTTTTTAAGATGAGACAATCAGCAGTTATGGTTTCAGCTAGACGCCGACACATGTGGCACTTCCTGCGAAACAGTTGCGTTGCTTCATAAGAAATTCCCGGATCGGCTCATCTCGCCTCGTGGTGACTTGCAATGGCCACCAAGGTCGTGTGATTTAATCCCGTGCGAAATCGAAATGCAAATTTATGAAGCAGTAATCAACAATTTCCGGAAGAAAGTTTTGGCATGCCAGCAAAGTAGATGGGCATATACCCGATGTCGTTTTCCATACCAGTTTTCTTGAACCAATTACTATTAACAATACATTTGATTTTTCTTTGGGAATGTTTGGGAATAGTTTAGTTGTAATATATTTTACCTTTCACTACTAATTTGTAGCATTATCAAAAATATACACTCAGAATATCAAAAATCTGAATTGCATTATATGATTTGTTATACATTATCACACACACATATGCTTTCAAGTCAGCTATTAAAATGGAAATTTGATTAAAATCTTTATATTAATCTTTAAATAAACTTACTATAGTTATTGGTTGTGCGTCCAAAACTAAGAGCATTTCTGAGACTTCACCTTCTTTAATATCCCCCTTTTTGGGGATATTTTTGAAGTTTCATTAACAGCGGATTATTACATCGTTTATCGTTGTCAGAGGTGACAATATCGGGTCCATAGAATGTGGATTAGGTGTTTATTGCTAGTACCGATCCTTAATTCTTTTCTATTCTTATCGCATTTTGTTTGCGGATTATTGGTAAAAAGGTTCATGTTTGTTACGTTCGCGCCTACACAGCAAACGGCCATCGAATGAAAGGACTGTAAATACTTAGCACTTGAATAAGTTTTATGTAAATAAAAGTAAAGAAAGTAAATAAACTTATATTTGTGTATACATTAACGTTAATCAGACAAAGAAGTGATCATAGCGTATGGTTTTTGTTTTAAAGATTCGCCGTTAAGGAAGCTTGTGTAACGATAACTTAAGGAAGCCATTGGTTTATATTGATTATATAGCGAAAAGATTCATTGCTGTTATCGTTGTGAAAAAGAAAGGAGAAGTACGATTGATTATTTTTGGTGCAAGTGAAGGTAACTATCTTGCTACGTTTATTTTTGGTTGACGATTTAATAAAGTGTTTATTTGTATTTAGTTAGGCTGTTGAATTTTTCGGAAGTGTATTCATACGCGTATAAAACATATCGTATTGTGTACTATTTTTCTTGCATTCAGATTATGTTACATATAAAGTTACGGATTTACACAGTTTGTCAAATTTAAACATATATTATATAAATATATATTGGATTACGCAGTGGCTCAGCGGTAAAGGTGCCAGATTTGCAGGTGAAAGGTACCAGGTTTTAATCTGAGAGTAGTAAAGTGCTTGAAAAAAAATCCGACTGAAGTGCGAAGAACAGCCCTTCTCAGGGCAGCCTAATGACCGAAGCAGAGTCCGCTTCCGAAACGTCGCGTTAAATAGCGAAAAAACTGTGGAAATAGACCGACTAACCGAATTGACATGCGATAACCTGTTTACGTTCAATTGATTGAGTGATTTATTTGTTTTGCAGAAATTGTGGATTTACACAACCTTACAGTGGCAACTTTTTTGAGCGTTTTATTATTTAATGAAAGCTTTAATGTTATGATTTGAGAGTGAATTAGTCATTTTGATCTGGTTGATATAATTACATTTGAAGATAAGACTTAAGATATACCGTAGCGTAATTATAAAGTAAATTAGTTCGTTTATCGATCAGCTGGCTTATCTGCACGCCAGTGATTGTTTTGCGAGTATTCGCAAATTTTTGAAGTTATTTGTAGGAATCAGCGTATCAGCTGTAATCCACTTGTCATTGCAGCAAAGGTAAGCAAGTTTGTTTATTTGTTTGGGGACGTAGCTGTGTACTTTTTGCATTAGGTATTACAACTCCGATATCGACGTTTATAGAATTATTGATATATATGTATTTGAGCGCGTTTAGTTTATTTTGTTGTAACGTATTTTCAATTTAAATTGAATAATCCATTACCGTATTGATCAGTTATTTTTGGTTATTTGAGCCAATAATTTTACGTTGAAGTTTCGAAATGTATGTTTTGGGCTTTATTTTCACAGTTTGGCGGACTTTAAATGAAGCTTTGGGTTTTATTGAAGTTTTTAGAGCAGAATTTTTAGGTTAAGGTGTTTTATTTTGAACATTTTGGTTTCCTGTTAGACCATTAGTAAGATCTAGTTCATGACGTTTTCCCGCTATAAATGTATTTAACAAGTGGCGGCTTTGTACCTTTTTTCCTGATTTTGACGCTATGGAGTGGCATCGAGTGCCTGTTTGGAGTGTTAAGTAAGAACCCCGCCTATGCCACTGAGCTATGTCCGTTGCCTGTACATTACCTTTACGCCCTAGTGAGCGTTTGGCCCGTAACAGTTTCACAAACCAAATAGAAACGAAAATCTATTTGGAATGAGAATTAGTACCCTGCTATAATTATAAATTAATTTATTTGTTACTCATTTGTAAATGTCAATTATCGTCAGCTTATTGCCGTTGAAAGCCAATCGGAAAATTTTATTTCACTATGAATTCAAAAATGAGACAGGCTCGTCTAACGGCTCGTCAGTCATCCTCATCCTATCGCCAGTAAAAACTGTTTTACCTGGCTTGTAATGTAAAATACTATACTCTGCTAATCGATATGCGTTAACCCTTTTTATATATTTGACCCCAAATACTTAATTACCTTATCCTTTCAAATTTATTTAATCGTTCTAAATTATTTATTTGGAATATTTGTGTTATCACAAAGATCTTGAATTTTGTTTTTAACCATTAAACGTTCTTATAGTATCTCATTGCTTATCTATAGCTAATAATTTTATTACCATAAACTTAGGAAAATACAGATGTGTTTTAAATTACTGGATCTTGTTAGATTGAATATCACTAACTTCAATGTTTTGTCTCATTAGTATCCACATCCCTTGTTTGGAAAGCAGCATCCCATTTGTGTAATCCTTCTTCAATGCAAATAAAACAAAATTCTATCTTTTGTTTGAAACACAATATGTTTTTCAAAGGCTTTTCACACAAAGCTCTTTGAATTTTTAGATTGTCGATTTAATTACGGTCAGTTCAAGACATGGATAAGTTTACAATAAATTGTTTGCCTCATTCTCATTACACTCTTATTTTTTTTTAATAACAGAAATATGTAGAACTAAAGAATTATTTCTGCCAACTTTCTTTAGATACTGTTCGTAATTATTAAATTTTACGTTTGAGTTTATGAACATATTTTTTTTTACTAAGGTCTATATTACAGTAGATATATATTTTTAGTTTACACCGTATAAATATAAATTCATGGATGAGTTTATGGTCAAGTTGTTGCTCTTTCAAAAAGAATACTTAGAATAAATTTGTAAAACAGCATGAAAATTTAGCATAATTATACGTGTTATATGTAATATATTTATTCATATTCTCAAAGTTGGAATACATTTATTTTAAAATTAAAACATTCACGAGCGTACGGTATTTGAGATTTTTAAGTGAATTTTAATTATGCCGTTAAAATATCCTAGGTTTAACATTACTAAGCCAAATAAAATGCGTAAATTACTTATTTATAATTAAATATATGTAGAAACTAATGAACTGTTTTTTTAGCGAGCGGACTTAATAATATTACAGTACCTAATGTAGTAATTTCACCCCTTCCTTATCAGTACCGGCACCGCTCTAACAGAAGCTAAAGTTTACTTTGTTAAGTTAAAACTTGAACTACTTTATATGAGACACACATTTCTTTCTAAAGCTCCACTTGCTAACCAATGCCTTCTAGGTCACTGAACATGTAAGAACCAGGTCAGAAGCCTAGATGAAGCAGCACGATGGGTCATTCGTGATACTTTAGAGGATAAACCTAGGACCGGTATAATACAAAAAAATTGCATTAAAATAACGTCACTGTAAGACTCTTGTTGAGGGGACTTAGTGGTAGCTACAGTCGGCAGAAGGGAGCAGGAAGGAATATGTAGTTGGATTCACATATCTCCCATATGGCTAACCCATCATGTTATCCACAAATAAATTAAAAAATTTAAAAAATTAGTAGAAATTTGTGTGTCCAGGAAGTGGTGAGCCTTCATCGGATGCGATCCAAACACTCATCACCTTGTTTGGAGCAGCACTGATACCAATAACAGGGATGAGTCATTAATCGATTACTTAGCATCTAAAAACCACAAAATAGCCTATAGGGGTAATGACTCAGCATTTACAAACGTTAGGAGAAATAAAGTCATTGACATAACAGTTCGCACCATGGCTACACGTGACATGGTCACAAACTGGCATGTGTCGAAAGACATATCTCTCTAGATCACAAGTACAGCAGATTTGACATCAAATCAAGAATTGGCAGGTGAGAAGTGTACACAATCCCGAAGCAAATCTCTTGAAATGGTTTTCAAAGTAAGTAATTCTGTACAGATTGAATGTTGGGAGGAACACCTTCACACGGTTATAATAAAAGCATTCAAAGTAGGCTATCCCTTAAAACAAAAATTCAGCTCAACGAAAGTGCCATGGTGGCAGATGCGAGAAAGGACAATAAGGCTTTTTAATGTGCCAAAAAATAACCGATCTGAAGCATATCGCTTTCTCTTATTGCAAACACACTTCTGGGATCCATAACCGTCGGACCTAGAGACAATCCAAACCTACACATTCCAGAATGGAAAGCTGATAGAGAGAATTGGAAGTTAGCACGTGCAATAATTAATTTAACAAAATTTATACCATTTAAGTCGACAAGATTAGACGGAAGTTTACCAGTGTTATAGAAGGGAACCAAACTGTTGATCTCCAAACAATACACACTCTTTAGAGCTCTTCTTACCCTGAAGTATGTGCCGTATGACTAGGTAAAATAATCCAATAAGTCCAACATAGTTCCAACTCAAAATAATGGAAAGGAATTCGGGCAAACTGACTTTTCACAAAGCACTGAACATACTGCATGAAACGGTCAAGCTAAAAAATACAATGGGCGCCTTTTTAACTATAGAGTGAGCGTTTGGCGACACCTATCTAAAATCACAAACAAAGGAATATACCAGGTAACCTGTAGGTGGATAAACAGGAGCATTTATGTGGCTGTGAATGAAAATACTGTGAGAGTACGTACGGTGAGTTGTCTACTGGTAGGAGTACGGTCTCCCCTGCTGTTGTCTCTTTGTGGATGACCTGCTGAAGGATTTAGACACAGTTGGTTTCAAAGCTGTAGGTAGGTAGCACAATTTTGCCGCACGTGAATACGACAGATATCAAGACTATCACTCCACCGTCACGCACGCAGCTCTGGTGATGAGGGTAGAGGCGATGGGGGTAGTCTACAAGCTAAAGAAAAACTGGGAAGGACGTTTCAGAGAATACAATCAAAACCACCCAAAGCTATACGAAGCTATCTTTTACACAAATGACTCTGTATCAAAGCAAGAAGCATGATCCGGTATTTTAGAAATCTTTGCAATCAACACCGGCGAACAGAGGAAAACTGTGCGCAACAAAATATCGATAACAACCGACAGCCAATCGGGTGATCGAGGTGGCCAGGCAATTGGTACATTCTAAATAATTTCGCACTCATAATTATTTATGGGGCGGTGCGACCTCGTGCTGAAGCCACTCCAAAATAGCGCGACTCTCAAAATTTACCTCGTCTATCATATCTTCGAAATCATATTGTAGGAAATGAAGGCAACGCTTAACGGTTAAATTCTCATCAAAGACGTATGGACCAACAAGTGTTGTTCCGATAACACAACACCACACATTAAACCCAAATTTAGCTTGCTCAACATGATGCAGATTTTCTGGTGACCAGAGATGCTTGTGGTACCTATTAAACATCCCGAAATTTGTAAATTTACTTTTGTCCGTCCAAAGTATCTTAAATTTAAACTGTGGATCAACTGCACGCTTGTTTCTAAATCACGTACAACACTCCATAAGCCGAACATTATCACCAAGGTGTACTGTTTGTGAAGTTAATAACTTATAGGGGTGAAAGTTGGTTTGTTTATTACTTTAATACTTTTAATACGTTGTAAAATTCCCGCTTGCATACTAACTTCTCGTGTTGAAGTTGATGCATTCTCATTAACAGATACTAACGAGTTTACTTCAGCTGCTTCATTAATGTGCCCTGTATCATTTCTGGATTTACAGAAAGGTCAATATTCTCCCAAAGCATCATTTATGTTTTAAATGTGCGCTGGAAGGCTGACGGCATTCAAAATACAGGGCCAAAATATTGCTGTGCACCGAATATAACGTTCAACCAATTTACGCTTTTCTAGATTAGAAAAATACAATGTAGCGAAAACACTAAACATACTACAAAGCGCTTTGAAACCAAACGTCCAAGTAATATTAGTAGCATTTATCAATCAACAACGGCTTCCATGGCCTGCCGTACTAAAAATTTAAAGTTTCAACCGGAAAAACAGCCGAAACTCTTTAGTTTTTCAAAATATCTATGTTACATGATATATCATTAAAAAGGCCAGAATAAAGCCATTTTTAAAGAGTTACAGCTAACAATTGCTTTCATTTAAAAAAAATGTATGTATATGTCGTAACCCAACAACAAAAACTTACAACAAAGATTTGTTTAACTGCCTTATAAAGAACATAATTATATATATATATATATATATATATATATATATATACAGGGTGAGTCAGTTTTTTGTAGACAAACTTTAACAGGAGATAGAACACATGTTTCTAAAAAGAAAGTTCCTATAAACATATGTCGTAGAAGGCTTCGTTTCCGAGATGCACGGTGTTGAATATAATTTTTTTTCTCAAATTTTCATTATAACTCATAAACGAATGCTTAGATTTTTTTCATGTTGGGAGGATAATGTCTATTAATTAAGGGGCATAAAACAAGCGATAAGAATGTTCACAAACTTGCACAGTGGCGGAGTGGAGGGGGTACTCAACCCCTTTCATAAACAGAACTTCTACGCCAATGACTATTTTTTAAAAAAACTGTTATTTTCATTATCTACATAGTTTAACAAAATTAATGTACCTTCTTCTGTTTCGAAATTCCTGTGCGTTTCCGAGTTATTTTGATTTTTAGTGTTTGATGTGGTACTAAGTTAAGTAATGTGCTTTATGTGAATAATTGAATAGTCGTTTTTTTATGTTAGCGTAAATCGCTAAATAAAGAAAAATTGTATGGATTTGTATTGTATTGTATTTTTGGGGAATTTTTATTACAAAAATAATTATAGTTAAAAAGTAATGGGGAGAAATTGGTGGTAAATTTAGTTATGAATGTAATAGTGGATCATCCCACTCCCCAACAAAATAAAATAAAACTTGTTTTGGAGCAAATCGAAACTACACAAACATTGCATCAAAATTGACCAAATTTAAAATGAGAATTATGGTTTTTCTTGAAAAAAAAATGACTTTAAGACGATATGTGCCAATGAAAATGCATGTGGACAGCAGATGAAGTATAATTACGTTACAAAAATCACCTCAATACTTACGTCGTTTAACATCATTTTTGAACCAAAAACCATTAACAAAATCAAAGGTTACTTGAATCGATAATAAAATTTTTTCCCATATAACACACACACACACACACACACACACACACAACACACACACACACACAAATATATATATATATATATATATATATATATATATATATATATATATATATATATGTGTGTGTGTGTGTGTGTTTCAAGAATACACGTAACTTCAGGAAATAATAGATCCAACCATTTTAACACAAAACTTTCATATAAACGTAACTGCTATAGTGCTTCGTTTCTGAGATACATGGTGTCAAAATAAAGTTGATTTTTGAAATATCTCCAAAACGACAAAGTAGTTTGTTATTCTTGATATAAAATTGGTTTCAGTTTATCAATACGTTTTTATTATTACAGTAGCCTTGAACGCAAGGGGGAGTGCAACATTTTAATACCTAAATTCTACGCCAATGTAGTAAATTAAATTTTTTATTAAAATACGAATGTTTTTCAGATAAACAAGGAATACATTGTCTCATTCGATAACTTTAACAGTTTCTAAAATATTTGTTACCAACTGCTTGGGCAATTATTATTCTGTAGTATTTGGGAAACATCAAAACGTAACAATCAGTGTTTCGGGAAGAATACACGTGCCTTCAGGAAATGATAGATCTAATCATTTTAACACAAAACGTTCCTATAAACGTCCAATAGTGCTTCGTTTTCGAGATACAGGGTGTCAACCTGTATAAGCAGTTGGTAGTAAATGCAAATATCTTAGTTTTGTGTTAAAATGATTAGATCTATTGTTTCCCGCAGTTACGTGTATTATTCCCAATACTATATATATATATATATATATATATATATATATATATATATATATATATATATATATATATATATATATATATATATATATATATATATATCTGTGTAAAAGTTTAAGGTAAGGGATTAATAAGGGGAAATCGAAGCAGCAGTTTTATACACCCGAACATGATTGGAAGACTAATTTATTGGAATGTGATGAAAGGCAGTTTGAACATTTATTGAGGCATTAAATATCTAATATTTTATTATTCTTAACGCCTCCCAGGCACGGCGAGAGACATTAAAAATCATTGTTGGTCCTTAATTCAATCAACAACAACTATCTCTTTAATATGAGATCAACATTTATCCGATTCCGCTCAGCACTACCAAGTTTAGTCAATTAAAGTGTTAAAACAATCTTCATTTAGCTATAACTTTAAAACGATCAAAGATATCAACTTGCGGTTTTTCGAATATGATGTCAAAAATATACCGTGATTTAAATTTTTGGAGTAACATGAAAAAACCTGATATTATGACAAGCTGCGCCCTCTGGCTCTTTTATTAGGAACTATTGTGAGACAATAGGAACACCAATTTAAAATACCAACATTTGTCTCCTAAACAAGCTTTATTTTACTAAAATTGAATAATGGTTTAGAATTTACAGCGATTTTAATTATATTGCTTTCAATAGCTACCCCTACACTTATTAGGGTAAGTACGCCAACCTTAAACCAAAATTATGCAGAATTGTCTAGACTTTCTAACGATGTAGGCAAAGGTATATCTTTATATAGGAATTTTGGGAGAAATTCAGAATTTCAATATGATTTCCGGCATTTCCTCATGGCCACATTCATAATAATTTTTTTCCCACTGTTATCAGATTCACAGATCCTGAGATACAGCCGCTTACCTCGCTTATTTGCTCACCCTGTACAATTTATAATTCGTGCAAATTTAAAATTTAAACCCTGGAAAATTAATTATGGTTTGATGGTTCTGATGGGATCCGTTAGAGAAGGTTAAAGATTACGTAAAGTTCAAGATGTACTCATTACATGGTAACATGACAAGTTTGGAAGGTGATGATAACACAGTTACAGAGATAATCGATTCTAATTGAATAATTTACTTATATGAGTATTATGCTAATTTGATATAAATATAGATTCTATGTAGATCCTTACAGAAGTAACAATTAGTCTACTGATACCTATGTATGCAGACTGTATATGAATATTTGAATATTAATTGTTCCTGAATTATAATAGAGGAAGCTTTAAGCTACCATCTAAATCCTTTAGGATGAATTAATATGAACGTGAAAGTTGGTTTGCTGAGTTAATCAAAATTGTCAATTAACGTAATGATTAAGATTCACGTAAAGGTAAATTGTGATAAGGATAACTTATTCATACTATTTCTATCCTATTTTTCTTTTTTTAAATTTTGATTAAACAATGAACACTAATCCACAAGTGAGTTCACGTGGTCTGAAAAATTCATATCGGCCACTCTGCTGACATTGGAAAAGATATTTCTATTAAAAGAGAAATTTTATGTTTGCAAGAGTTTAAACTTAGTTTGAAAAATTTGAAAAATATTCAATTTATTCACGGACGTGAAATGCGTAGAAGTTATCTGTAGTACCTACTTCATGAATTTTGTGAGTTCATAAAAAAGTGAAAATATAGAAGTCATCTTAGAACTGATATTACTTTAAATTGATATCTGGTCAATTAAGATTGAGTAGTTATGTTTTTAGTGTCAAAATTTTAAGGTTACAAATGAAAGTTGGTTTAATATTATCACTTGAAATCCTCGAATAGATATATAAATGGAAAATAATTTATACTCCTGTAAAAATACACCTATCAATTTTTCACTAAATTTGAAGAGCGGGAAACTGTACCGCGGTAATAACCATTTTGATGAGCGCGTAATTCAATATTGTGAGTGCTTATTACATCTGAATCTACCATTTTAACGTAATTAACGTATTTAAATTTAAATTTCAGTTTAAAAAGAAAACAGAAGTGCTTTTAACTTATCCATTTTTACGTTATTTTACAGTAAAAAATATGTAATTGTAGTTTATGGGTATTTACATCGATAAATGACTTTAAATGCTAATTAAAGTTTTACGTTTCATTGTTTTGCTTATTTAAATAAATTGTCGCAATAAAAAATAATGAAAATGAATAAAGTGAATGTGTAAACGGGAAATGACGACCGATTGTTACACATTACCGTGAGCCAAAATTACTTCAAAAACATTTCTTTAAATTACACTTCTTACAGCCTGCCGGTTTCAACAAAAAATATTGAAACTATACTATACTTTAGATGGAAAAAATGAAAACGCAAACATAACTCTGCTATTAATATAACTTATTATTATATATATATATATATATATATATATATATATATATATATATATATATATATATATCTATACAACGTGCCCAAGATAAGGATGAACACCATGGGGATCTTGAAAACGTAAGAGATACGAAGGCGGTTAAATTAGAGAAAAGTTGTATAATTTAGGGCATGTCCACATGTAGTTTGCAAAAGTTCATTATTGTTTATCGTTTCCATTTGGTTTAAAACAAATTGTGATTTTTGGGTTTTCTTTTTTCGTAATTCGTTCATTTATTTTAAAAGATTTTTAAAACCAAAGAATTTTCATTTTTACATTTTTCATATATCAGTTAATATTAGAAGGCTTTGATAAAATAACATTTGTGTAACATTTTATTGAAAACTGTTTTAACTTAGTTTTGTTGTTATTTTAATTGTACGTATTTTAGGTTATTTTTGTTGTCATATTACTTCGTGGGTCGTATTTTTTGGTTTTGTTTAGTTAATTTATAATTATAACTAAAGCGTATCTATGGAAGGACGAAATTTTACAAACAAAGAAAAGTTCGATATGTTGACATGCTACATCTTGTCCCACAGAAATTGTGTAGTTACCGAGCTGATGCATTTGGATAAACATCCTGAACGAAGGCAACCTGGTAAAACCATTTTTAGACGTTCGGAATCTAATTTAAAAGAATTTGGTCCATTTACGAACACCTGTTCTATCCCGTCAAAAACAATCCGATGATGATAAACCTGTTCTATCCCGTGAAAAACAATCTGATGATGATAAAGCTAATACCGTTTTACAAGCCGCTGTTGAAAACCCTGAAATATCGACAAGACAAATTGAACATCGTACTGGTATAGCTAATTCTACAGCAAATTCATTTTAAATAAGAATAAGTTCCATCCATGTAAATTTCGAGTTTGTCAGGGTTTTAGACCAGTTGATCAGGAGCGGCGAGCAGATATTTGCGAATGGTATACTAGAAAATGTAACGATGATCTAAATGTTCCTTTTAAAATAATTTGGTCTGATGAAAGCAAGATAACCAACAATGGAATTTTCAACCCAAGTAACAAATATTATTGGGCAAAGCGAAATCCTTATTTAAAAAAAAAGAATCAAAACATCAACATAGATTTGGATTTAATATGTGAATGGGCATTTTGGGACGAAGAATAATAGGACCTTTTATTTACCACAATAATTTAAATGTCGAACGATATCTGAACTTGCTAAGGACTGATTTCGAAGATGCCTTGGATGAATTACCTCTAGCACTTGTTAACAACTGTTGGTTTCAATAAGATGGTGCCCCAGCACATAACTGAAGAAATATACAGGACTATCTGTCACTGCGGTTTACAGGAAAACGGATTGGAACTTATAGTGCAGTAACTTCGCCAGCCCGATCACCCGATTTAAGCCCGTTGGATTTTTTCGGTGGGGTTACCTGAAAAACCAAGTGTATAGTGAGAGTTTTGAAAATGAAGAGCAGTTGTTAGTATCTTTTATGGCAGTTAATACAAGTACGCCAAAATGATACACCGTGTTTTAAATTCTTCAGTAACGAGAGCTTACCTGTGCCTGGAAAATAACGACAACTTATTTGAACAGTTATTCTAATTACTTAACATTAATTAAATAGGTTTAAAAGATTGGAGTTGTTAAATTTGTACATAAAAAAAAAGTTTTCTTAAAAATTAGCTTTAAAACCATAATGTGTAATACATGGTTAAATTCGTAATAAAAAATACTATCGAATGCATGGTATTGCATTGGTTTCGGTGATATAAAAAAATAAAGTTGATGATGGTTCCTCGGAGACGAAACATGGATTAAAAAATTTGAAACGACATCTAATAGAATTCTAAAAGTGACAACGAGTCACCTTTGGTCTTTTAACATAATGACAAATATAATGAACTTTTGCAATTTAATATTAGTAAAACCTGTAATTGTGTCTGCTTTAGGCTTGTTTATGATATGATAGGTATCAGTAATAATATTATTTACACAGCACAATTGTATTAAAAGTGTCAAAAAATCACTAACCTAAACTACACCTGTTATGCAGATACGTAAAGCTACAGTTAGTGAACGCGCAAACGATCTGACCACCACCACTCTTTTAGTATTTTGCTGCTTGATCCAGCACGACTTTTTGAGAAAGCCACATCCCCTTATGTAGTGCTGGTTTCCTACTTTTACTGAAAGAACCAACAACGGATCGTTAGGACTTCGGTAGTCCCTTGTTACTTGAACCAGTACGTCCAGTTATTCTCAGAAAACGACACGGCACCTTATGCAGTATTAGTCCTGTATCCACCCCCCGTTGCAGTGCTCGCCCTTATTAAAAATACTAGTGGTTAGTGCTTCATTAGTTCTTGTTGCATAATTGTAGGTGAAACTTCTTCTTCATTCAAAACCAATTTTAACAACAAAGAACCAGTCAATTAATTCAAACTGAATTCACATGAACGTCAAATAAACTTACATAGAACAGTTACAATTTGCGAAAGATAATTTTAATACGATTTCAAAATCGACTTTTATATCTAATGATAATATAGGAATAATAAAATATAATGTATGACATCTTGCAAGGTCCTGTTTCGGATGGTGTCTCGTTGAACGTGCTTAAAAGTTATTATGCACCTGTATCATAATATATTATTTTTGCAATCGTCGGTTCGGTTGATGTAATCTACAAAATACTAAAAGAAACTAACCTAGTTGCTAAAGATGTGGGTCCCGTCGTTAGTGCATCCAATAAGAACAAGAAACCAGCACTGCAAAAGTGGGTGCGTATTCTCGGAAAGGATCTATGTGTTGGGTCAACCTATAAGGCACTAAAATTCACTACCGATGCACTAAGTATATGTATCGGTCCTGCCATTAGTGCTTCCAAAAGAATAAAAAGCCAGCACTGCTGGCTCGTTTTCTCAACAATGGATAGTCTGTAAAGCACTAAAGGGCGACAAGATGTGCGGCAGTTCTATCGTTAGTGCTTACAATAGAGTAAGAAATGTCAAAACTTTAGGTCATAATGATGCAGAAAGAGGCACTAACGAAACACTAACGATGTGCACAAGTTCTATTTCCAATACAGGTAAAAAACAGCACATCGAAAGGGTATATTGATCCCTTGAAAACGAACGGATGTTTTGGTTCAAGTTACAAAGTACTAAGAGGTACTAACGAAGCACGATCAGCACGCATGATCACGTTAGTGCTTTGCATAGGGGCAAAACTTCATATGAAATTATCGTTACAAGCAAGTTACAAGAAACTAAGAAGCAGAAAGGTTACATATTAAAAACAAAAGAGATGTAAGTTGATTTAGCGACATTTGAAGAGTACGAGTAACTACTTACCAATTGGTAAGTGAATTACATAGAAAGTATGAACTGTTAATTTTAACAAAGTAACGTCAGCGTAATGTATAAAAATGCGATTAGACAAAGAAAAATTTGTACAAATGAAACAACTCGGCCAGCATCTAATAACCGATTAGATTTTTTTAACGTTTGCAACGTATACGTGCTTAAATCAGTAAAGTTTAGATTGGCATTAATCTCCCATTTGAGTAAATACTGATTTCCTTAAAAAATCATGCCAAGGATGTCTATGGTGTAACAGTAAAGCACGAGCGTGAGCGTGAGAGCATGTGCCTGTGACGTGTGTGCCAATGAGCGTGTGTGTGTGTGTCTGTCCCTGTCTCCGTCTCCGTCACCGTCTCCGTCTCCGTCTCATGCTCCGTCTCCGTCTCCGTCGCTGTCCGTCTCCGTGTCCGTGTCCGAGTCCGTGTCCGTCTCCGTCTCCGTCTCCGTCTCTGTCTCTGTCTCTGTATCTGTATCTGTGTCTGTGTATGGGTCTGTGTCCGCGAATTCGCCTGAGTCTGCGTGCGTGTGCATGTTCGTGATTTCGTGATTGGATGAATCGGTGCGTCTTTGCGCCTGTGCGTCTGTGCGTATGTGCGTCTGTGCGCATGTGCGTCTGTGTGTCTGTGCGCATGTGCGTCTGTGCGCATGTGCGTCTGTGCGCATACGTGTGTGCGTCTGCGCGCCTGTGCGTCTGTGCGTCTGCGCGTGTGCGCGTGCGTGTGCGCCTGACCGTGCGCGTGCGCGTCTGCGCCTGCGTCTGCGTGTGCGTGTGCGTGCGTGTGCGTCTGCGTCTGCGTCTGTGTCTGTATGTCTGTGTGTCTGTGAGTCGGTGTCTGTGTGTCTGTCTGTGTCTGTCTGTGTGTCTGTGTGTCTGTGTGTCTGTGTGTCTGTGTGTCTGTGTGTCTGTGTGTCTGTGTGTCTGTGTGTCTGTGTGTCTGTGTGTTGTGTCTGTGTGTCTGTGTGTCTGTGTGTCTGTGTGTCTGTGTGTCTGTGTGTCTGTGTGTCTGTGTGTCTGTGTGTCTGTGTGTCTGTGTGTCTGTGTGTCTGTGGTCTGTGTCTGTGTGTCTGTGTGTCTGTGTGTCTTGTGTCTGTGTGCTGTGCGTCTGTGATGTCTGTGAGTCTGTGTCTGTGTGTCTGTATGTCTGTGCGTCTGTGTCTGTGCGTCTGTGTGTCTGTGTGTCTGTATGTCTGTATGCCTGTGCGTCTGTGTATGACTGCGTTTGCGTGTCTGTGTGTCTGTGTGTCTGTGTGTCTGTGTGTCTGTGTGTCTGTGTGTCTGTGTGTCTGTGTGTCTGTGTGTCTGTGTGTCTGTGTGTCTGTGTGTTGTGTCTGTGTCTGTGCTGTCTGTGTATCTGTGTGTCTGTGTGTCTGTGTGTCTGTGTGTCTGTGTGTCTGTGTGTCTGTGTGACTGTGTCAGTATGTCTGTGAGTCTGTGTGTCTGTGTGTCTGTATGTCTGTGCGTCTGTGCGTCTGTGCGTCTGTGTGTCTGTGTGTCTGTGTGTCTGTATGTCTGTATGCCTGTGCGTCTGTGTATGAGTGCGTTTGCGCGAGTGTGTGTGTGTGTGTGTGCGTGTGTGTTTGTTTGCGTGTGCTTGCGTGCGCGTGCTTGTGTGAATGCCTAGGCGCGTGTGCGTGTGCGCGCGCGCGTGTGTGTGTGCGTGTGGGTATGGTCGTGGATGTATGTTAGTATCCACAATAACTCCAGATACATAATACATACGTACTTGAAATTATGTAGTTTAGCTTCTATTCGTTTCTCTTGGACCTAGCTAGATTTTGAATCAGTGGCGTGGACAGCGGGTTTATTTGAGGCAGTTTTTGGTTTTTCTCAAATATTTCTCAACAGTATTCTTAAAGGATATGAAAATAGTGAGGTAAATATCTTAAACTTGACGATTAATTATGTTGTATTGAATTTTGTGATACGACGCGTAGCTTGTCTGACAAACAAATTCCTACGCGTTATAAAGTTTCTTAACACAAGACAAATAAGTCTAAAAATTAGATAAATAAGATTAAATATGCTTAAACCGTATTATCGATGTTTTTATATAATCAGGAAGTCTTATCTGACAATATGGTTTTTGTTTTTACAGTGTTGCTTATTAACGTATTAAAAAGGAGGTTGTGTAATTATCCTAAAGGATTATTATTAAAATTATTTCATTTCTTTTAATTTCCATGTTGTAACTTTGAGTATTACTGATTGGTATTTCACATTTGACGGTACACCTGGCTTCCTTCACCAGTTGTCGCAGAAATAGACCGCTATAGTTGGTCAAGTCGTTGCGAGGTAAAAGTCAGAGATTGCATTCTTAAGGTAAATTGGCGGAAGCTTGATCCTGTTGAGAGTTTTTTTTATTTAATTGTGTTTTTACCACGCATTGAATTAATACGAATCTATGTATTACACCATACGCTATTTTAGCTGGCTTTGGGATCATATTTCAAGATAATGTAATACGTAGTTATACAAATTCCCTCTTAGTAAGTCGCTTTATTTCTAGCCATCATCTACTTTATAACATTTATTTGATGGTTGTGACTGAGCTCTTTTGCTATGTAAGTTTAACAAAATGTTCGACTATATTCATGTTGCGATTTCGTGGACCCAGATTTTCAATTTAATTTTTGCTTGAAATGCACTTATCGAATAGTCTCCATGATGATTTGTTGATGTAATTGCAGATTTACAGACGATGAGGTGTCACCGATGTATGGGTTACTAGAAAAATCAGCTATACTTATATGTGTAATATTCGCGGTCCTGTTACAGTAAGTGTCATCATTGTCGTAGGATCATTTATGTCCTTCAGGCTTACGTACTGTTTCATATTTACGAAAATCAAAACGTTACTTTGCGTGTGAAATCGTTGTAAGCGTTTTCAAAATGAATTTATTTTTTTATTTTATGGTTTATGTATACAAGATTTTGATAAGACTAAACAAATTTAATTAATAATAAAATCTGATGTGATGTGTGCAGCACATGAAATGTCTCAGAAATAGTGAAACAAATTATTCGATATAATAGTAGCCTTAATTTTCCTATTTGATAAATGACATGTATCATTTCTGTTAAAGCGACACAATCCTATACTATCATATTGTACGTTTAAAACTTCGTAACATCAAGTATAAAAAGGTTATGTGCTAACCATATAAAGTGCTTCAATAAAATACCAATTTGAATGTCTAACTAAATTATAATAAGATACAATAAGATACTTACATTTTCTCACTTTCGTATATAACTTTTTTTGCAGTAAGAGTAAAGTTACAAACTACAGCTTTTGAATGTGGATTTAGCCTACAATTGAACGTTTTGTTTTAAACCAAGTTGTCCATATAACTGAAACTTCAAATTTTAAAGTACAAAGTATATTAAATGTATCGTATGATATTTGTTTAAAGGTTAACCTGGATACGTATTACCAAATTCATTAACAATCCGTAATCGAATTAAGAAAGAAAATAACGAACCAAAATTTACTACCGATATGGGATTAATTTATAAAATCAAAAGACTAGCTATTAGCTTTTCTTCAAAAAGAGATAAATCTCCAAACTCTAATATCGTTAATACCTTTTACTCCAACAGATACCTGTTTGGGTTTTGGTTCCGCGCACAGTGCATAAATTCAATTTAAGAAAGAATTTTAAATGAAACCTATAAATCTTGTCGACTACAAATTTTTATCATGTACCTATATAAACAAAAAAACCTTAGTAGCTATTCCTTTCAAAATTTCAACCAAATTCCCGATTATTGAGTTCCTTATAAATGCTGCAGTAAAATTTTACTCGTTTTAGACTGTGAAGTGTTTATCCCCAAAAGATTACTTTACGCCTTTTTTATTAATAAATTGAAAAGTACTAGATGAGATATGATTTTACTTATTACATGAATCATAAAAAAAATTAAGTAGCACGAGACATATAGTAGATTATCTTAATTACTGCGACCATAGTGCACTTATGAAAATGGAAATAGTTAAATGGATAAAAGCAGAATTGTGAAAAAGAAAACATTACGTTTTTAATATTCTTCTTCTTTGTCAAAATATTCAAAACTGCTTAATCAAATGTAGCTTTATATGAAACTATTTGCTTCCGTCACTAAATCCTTTCCAATCTTCAGAAACTTATTACCTCTGACGTTCTTACAATATTTTGGTGCTATAGAATGTTTGGTACAATATTGTATATGTAAAGAACATCCTAATTACGCGAATGAGTATGTGCGCGTGTGTGCACATGTCAGCGCGTGCCGGTGTATACCTGCATGCGTGAGTGAGTGGGTGCGTGCGTGTGTATGTGTGTCTGTGTGTATGTAAATACCATAGCGATTAGATCGTTTGAGCTGCAGTGATTTGGTATACGGCTACTACAGTAAAAAATAGCAATCGTTTAAATGCAGGTATTAATTTGAAATTTCTTAGACGCATGAAAGTGAAAATTTTAACCAAGATATTCGACTGGAATGATACAGGATCAACATAAATCGTGAAAAACGCACATATACGTAGTTTCAACTTTATTATCGAAATAAAAAGGGACAAAAATAGTAAAAATTGAAAAACTGTACAATTTAATAATATGCTAACAGTATAAGTTAAAACTAAATGGATCAAATGGCGAAACGGTCAAGTGATGATAATGAACTGGCTTTTTTGTTTTTAACTTTTATTTTAGTATGCATTTACACATTGAAATGGCGTATTTATTCAAAATGTTGTACAAGCGTTAAACACTAAAAACTAAATGTTTTAAATACAAGGAATTGCACATTACCGACATTAATATTTGAAAGTCCATCTTAAAACATTATTAAAAATGTAGCAGGACATGTAAAAAAAATTCAGTTTGACTTTTGCATTTTACGTAGAGTTTTATTATATTATTATATTAATCTGCTAGTACTTTTACGGTATATTATGTATGTATACGGGCATGTTTAGTGGAGACTCTCCACATTTTCTAATAATGAGATGCCAAAACCTATTTAATCCGAGATTTACTTCTTGCCTGTTGAAGTTGTTAGGATGTTTACATACCTCAATAGCTTCGAACATACTAATAGGTTTGTCCTGACAATATTTCTATATTATCAAATTGAACGTCATGATTTAAGTTATTTAAAGCATGCTCAGCTAATGGAGATTTCTTTGAAGACCTAATGTACCAAATCTCATATGTTTTCTACGTCTTGTATTAAAGCTAGGCTTTTTAAAGTTATTATCATTTACTGCGTATAAATTTATATAAATTTATATAAAAGATAAATAAAGACAATACATGATTTGATCACCCAAGAGATAAGTATTTTAATTATGACACTGAGCAGATCATACCTTGCCTGAGAGGGGAAAGGACTAATCTGAAGTTAGAAACGGAAAGTGTGAGTGGCTTGCTAGGAATAAACTCCTTTTAATCGTAACATCATCCAATTAAAAGTATTAAACAGAGGTGTCCTGGTTCTACTCATATTAACTGTGGCATCAAATTCATGTAAAAAATTGAAACTGAAATACATACCCCTAGGATCCTGCCACTTCCTACATTAGTGTGCTTTACATAGCATCGCGAGAGTGTACTTGTATTATATTACAAAAGCATCCGCACATTTTCCCATTTGAGTACCTTGCGAAAAGTAGTAAATAATGAATTTTGTGTGAAATTATACTTATCTTTTTTGGGTTTTTAATGTTGTATTTTTGTATTTATGCAGTAGTAATAAAATATTTTAGAAATGTTTAAGACGCTGAAAAAAAATTTATGAAATATGAAAATGCAAACAAAGCTATTTACTTGTTAGATTTGACTGGATTTTTAATTGATGTCAAGTTTCGATTTTTTTATCAATTTCAAATTAAAGTTTTCACAACTTTACACTTACTTAAATTTAGTTAACTTTTCTCTTTGACTATGACATTTTTCACTTTTAGCCTTCGCTCGTTAGAGGGTGTTTTGATTTGTCATCTTCAAGGGAGTTTAACAATATTCAATTTATTAAGGATCTAGTTATTCTTTACTATTACTGTGTTCTATGATTGTCTTTATACGTTTATCAAACTGTTATATTAATAGCAGGCTTATGTTTGCGTTTTAAATGTTCATATCTCATAAATTTGTTTCAACATCTTAAACATATCAAAAAGATTTTATTATTACTGAAGGCGATAGACGATAACTGTAAGTATTTTTGAAACGTTTACATTTGTGTGAACATAAATCCAGAAGTACACCATTAAAAACCAAAAAAATCAAAGTATTTTAAATTGTAATATTCGTTTACGTGGACCAAGTTCAACGTACGAAAACCCAAAACCGTAATTATTTACAGTATCACACGATAAGAATTCCTTCTTAGCATAATTTTTTATGTACGGTAACCTATATATTCTTTTCTTTTAATCTTGATTCGATTTTCAAACAATTATTATCACAATTCCCAGAATCTAATAATGTTCTCAACTTTATTTTTTATGCTCCTTTGAGAAAACGACGTTGACTAAAAATTGACACAAATGCGATCGCTCTAACACTCCGTTGTATCGTTTTTTAAAAGAAGAACCGATATTTCTTTGGAGTATAAATTTTGTGAAGTAAACATTTCTTGTAAAAAGAGTTAAGATGCACTTAAAATTTCTATAATTAATTAATAAAAGCAGAAAGAAATAAAATTTCTTATCAAATTAAACTCTGTTTGTCATAGCAACTTTTTTATTTTACATCAGAATTTAGAGATTACGAACTATCTACGTATTCCGAAGAACATTAAAATCTTTCCATTTACAGTGTTGCTAAAACCTTATGTACAAATTTCAAGATCTGATTATTAAGGTGATTCTGAGTCAAAACTGTATATGACACTTCATTTTTGAAATGAAAAGAGTTGAAATTTACACTCCTGGTTTTCTTGAATTTGTTTTTTTTACACTATTTTAGAATAAAATACGTTTATTTATAGGTGTAAATAAATAAAGGTTTGATATATTGATAAAAGATTTCTAAATTATTGAGCGTTATTATACATTGAAGATTTTAGCTGCTCCCATAAATAAAAATTCAAACTGAATCAGGAGATCTAGGAGGCCATGGCTAAGTTCCACCAGCAAACATTGTCAAATGTGATTTATGGATTTACTCTAAAATAACATAAAAGAAAAAAACTTTCTGCATCTCAAAATTGGAAGGTTTTTGAATGTATGTATGTGAAGTGTTTGACTCAAAATCACATTCTGAAATAGATATGTGACGTTGAGGAACACCCCACATATATAATACCACGGCGTACTCTATACAAAGCGGGAATATAGCCCCCACTTTCAGCTCCGACGATGACGTCAGTAGGCCGATTGCCGCACGAAAAGTATTGAGACACGGACAGATTTCCTTGTTGTTAATCAGATTTTAACGACTAAAAACCAGAACTCTGGTCTCACATAATCGGAAATTATATTTTTTAATAACAATCCAAACAAAAAAAAAATTAGTAATAATATCTCGTTTAGAAGTGTTCCTAGAATTGAACGATACTTGTTATTCTTTATCTCTAATGTAAAATTGATTAGGATCCTAAATGTTTAACACGAATAATAAAAAAGTCGGGAATTTATTTCAATGTTTTTAATTTTCTTTTTGACGCTAAACTTGTTTTGCGGGCTGCACTTACATTATTTCTTAATTTTTTATATTTAGACAAAACAATATTACGTGCATTGCAGACAAATTGCATCAGCATGTTTCATGAATATTGTATCGATTCATTAACTGATGGAAGCTGTAGTAAGTAGCTGGTAATCCTATTACCATTATTGATCAACCACATTTCTTAAAATTAGTAAAATATCCATGTTTTTTTTAACAAACACAGCGTATGTCTCAAACGTTTTGGCACAAAATATTATATTCAGTTTCATAAACAAATATGTTTTATTTAAACTGATCAAACATAGTTAATAGACTCATCATTAACAAGACGCTATTTTCTACGAACATTTACAGAAAAATTCGAGCGGTAGATATTACAGCCGCCCAAGACCTTACCTTGGGTGGCTGTAATATTATCTCTCGAATTTTTGTTAAATGCTCCGTCTTAACTGACCTTCATTTTCAGATATTATTATAATTTGTTGGTGCAGCCTAAAACTCCACGATTTCTATACGCTACTACATGCATTTCATTACAATTCTAGGCCTGCTGACGTCACGTCTCCCACTCCTGTATTCCCGCCTGGTGTAGAGTATTCCGTGATAGTACTTGCGAGCCAATTACGGTTTTAGAGCGATTTCTCAATGTAGACATTTATTGACAAATTTTAGAATCAAAAAGTTTAAACGAATATAAAGAATTTGATCTAATTCCTCTACTATTTCATCAACTTAAATATCTCTGGGATAAAAAAAGTTACTCTAAATGCTTACCGTAACTTTCATCTAAATTTAACAAAAAAATTGAATGTATAGTAGGTATGTGATCTCCACCTTCTGTTTTCAATTTACAAGGTTATAGTTTAAAATTGGCTTATATTAAAAACAGCATTTGGGAATTTGTAAAAAATATTTCACAACTTCGTTCTGAAGTAAATGTAAAAAAACATCTACAGTTTTATAGTATTTATAGTAATTTAAAAGGTTAAACAATTGAGTCAAAATTATTTAATTTTATTATCCGTGTGTGTGGTCCGTGTGTGCGTCCATTTGTGTGTGCGTGCGTGGTGTATGTGCGCCCGTGTGTGTGCGTCCGTGTGTGTGCATTCGTAAATGTGCATTCGTGTGTGTGCGTGCGTGGTGTATGTGCGTCCGTGTGTTTGCGTCCGTGTATGTGCGTTCGTGTATGTGCGTCCGTATGTGTGCGTGCGTGAGTGTGTCTACGTCTGTGTGTATGCGTCCGTGTGTGCGTCCGTGTATGTGTTTGTGTGTATAGGTGCGCGTGCGCATGTATGTGTGCGTGCGTGCGTGCGTGCGCGTGCACGTGTGTGTGCGTGTGTGCGAGCGCGCGTGTGTATTATCGTCGAACTTAAAATTTTATATTTAAGCTTGTTTTCATTTGTTTTGGAGCTGATTATATTTTGGGAGAAATCCAACGGTGTAGAGGAGATGTTTACTAAGGACAGTTTTGATTTTTATCAAATATCTCTAAAATAGAAATGCATATTTCAAAGATATAAAAATGCCTAGATATAAACCTTAAACGTGTAGATCTATCCAATTTTTTGATACGACGCGTAATTTAGCCACAAAAAAATTCTTAAGGTAGAATTTAATAGTCAATATCTGAATAACAATTATTATGGTAAGAAAAATGGTAGACATTTTATTAGAGAAAATTTAATTTAGCATAACTTTTCTTTATAAAGTTCCTTAATATAACGCAAGGTAAGTCTAAAAATTAACTAATATGAATGAAAATATAATATAAAGAATGAAATAGTTTTAGTTATACTTTTTTTTAGGATAACTGTGCAACTCCTTTTTTATACATTAATAACCAAAACAGGAAACACTGTAAAAACAAAAACCACAGCCTATGTGATAATAAGCATTAAAACTTCATGTCAGATAGAGATTAATAGACATAAATACATGTTAACTTAAAAAAAAGAAGTTCCAAAGCCGCCCGCTTCTGTAACACTTAAATCCTACCATGGAAATTTTTTTCGCGTCAAAATATTGCATAGAACATACCTAATAGATATGTTTAAGGTCTATAACCAGGTATTTTTATATCTTTGAAATATGCAGCTGTTTTAGAAATATTTATAAAAACTAAAAACCCCTAATAACCCCCCCCCCCGAAGTAAAAACAAGCTTAAATTCAAAATTTAAGTACTTAGGTGTTTTCGTTCTGGAGTTGTCGTGGATAACAACATACATTCACACACACACGCACACCGACACAGACACCGACACCCGCACCCGTACACGCACCCGCCCATGATGTCTGCATCTCTGTGTGGATGTATGTTAGTATCCACGATAACTCAAGAACGAAAATGTCTACGTACTTAAAATTTTGTATCTAAGCTTGTTTTTATTTCACTTGGAACTGACTAGATTTTGGGAGAAGTCCAGCTTCGGAGAGGGGGGTTTATTAGAGGCAGAATCTGGTTTTTATCAAATGTTTCTAAAACATCTGCACATTTCAAAGGTATAACAATACCTTGATATAGACCTTAAACAGTTTACAATTTTTTCAATATCTGAAGAACGATTAATTTTATAAGAAAAAGTATAGACATGTTTTTTTTTATAGAAAATTTAATTCTACATAACTTTTCATTATAAAGTTTCTTAATATATCGCAAGGTAAGTTTAAAAATTAATTAAATATGAATGAAAATGGTTTTAAACGTCATTCTGACATAGATTATTGTTTTTGTTTCTATAATGTTGCCTGCTTGCGTTACAAACTTATAAAAAAGAGATTGTATAGTTCCTAAAAATATTTCTAATTAAAATTACTTCATTTCTTATAAGTTTTTAAGTTAGCATCTATATGTCTGTTAACCTCTGTCTGACATGAAGTTTTAAACGTCCGTTTTCGACATAAATTATTGTTTTTGTTTTTACAATGTTGCCTATTTTCATAATCAGCTTATTATAATAAAGGTTGCATAATTATCTTAAAAAAATTGTTATTAAAATGATTTCATTTCTTTTAAATTCCATTTTGTAGGTTGGAAGGTGATGTGGTGTTCCACACCAGATATTTTACCTTCCAACCTACATATACGTATGTAAGTATAGAGGGTTATGCAAGATATTTATTTTAGCGAGGGTGCTAACTAGTATTTGAACTCAAATAAGTATTTAATACCTTACTAGTGGGATTTTATAGACAGTCATGAACACGAACCATTTTTGTAAGTACGGTGTTCGAGGTTTATAACGATCCACTGCGCACATCATTTCCTTAGTTCAAATTTGTCACGTAATAAAAGGAGCTACAGAAAGAAAACGTAGATAACGGATTCACGTCAACAACTTCTCACAAATAATGTTCACTGATAAATGTTATTATCTAGTAAAAAATTGTTATCATTTGTTGCATTGCAATTATTAGGTACGTTGGAACGTTTTACTAAATGCATATTAAAGTTCCAAAGAAATCTTAGACTGCATATCATAAACAAACATTTATTCAGCATTTTCCATCTTAATACCCTTCCTCTTACTCTAACTGCAACCGTGCTTGTCTTTAAATAAATTTTAAGTGTATCCTGATTGCAGAAATGTAAGGTAAATGTTGTTACGAAAGGTATTCCAACTGCTGATCATAGACATGTAAAATTTGTCACTTTTTTGGGATTGACAGTCCCTCGCAATCAAAAACGAATAAATTTAATATTCTCTATCAAAGAACGCTCTTTGCAGTTTGGTATTTTTTAGTCTGACGTTCATGCTGATAGTGCGGTGAGCGTTGATGTTTGTAATTTAATTTTTGTCATTCCCATTTTACAAATGTTTATGACCAATTTAAAAATGTGTTATTTTGCTATTAGGTGTGAAGTCGCACAAATCGAAAGCAATTGAAATAACCCGTACTTAAATGCACCATTTTCAATGCGATTATTTTCAATTTAATGGAGAACAGAAATTACTTTTGTTTCGTTACTTCTAAATTCCATAGAACAAAACTACTAAATTTGTACGCTCTATCAATTTTCTTTTTCTACAATGTGTAACTAAAAAATTGAATAACCGATGACGGATGTTCAGTTTAAGTGTTAATAAAACCAATGAAATGTATAAATTTGACATAAAACATATAAGATCGAATGTGTCTCTACTAAATCTCTTGAACAAAAAGTGGATATTGACGGGGACGAACAGCACGCACGTCAACAGTATGAGTTCATCTACAAAGTATGACATATATATATATATATATATATATATATATATATATATATATATATATATATATATATATATATATATATATATATATATAGGGTGAGTCAGTTTTTGTAGACAAACTTTAACAGAAGATAGAACACATGTTTCCAAAAAGAAAAGTTCCTATAAACATATGTCGTAGAAGGCTTCGTTTCCGAGATACAGGGTATTGAATATAATTTTTTTTTCTCAAATTTTCATTATAACTCATAAAAGAATGCTTAGATTTTTTTCATGTTGGGAGGATAATGTCTATTAATTAAGGGGCATAAAACAAGCGATAAGAATGTTCACAAACTTGCACAGTGGCGGGGTGGAGGGGGTGCTCAACCCCTGTCATAAACAGAACTTCTACGCCAATGAGTATTTTTTTAAAAAACTGTTATTTTCATTATCTACATACAGTTTAACAAAAATAATGTACCTTCTTCTGTTTCGAAATTCCTGTGCGTTTCCGAGTTATTTTGATTTTTAGTGTTTGATGTGGTACTAAGTTAAGTAATGTGCTTTATGTGAATAATTGAATATAAAGTTTTTAATAAAAAAGATATAATAAAACATTTAGAGCCATTTTAGTACCTAACGATCGTTTCTTTAAAATTTCAAATACATTTTCATTTATAAATAGGTAGGTTATCGTTTTTTTTAGTATCCATTGTTATTATCCTCGTATAAAAAGAAATGCATAATTATTATTGTTATGCGGTCAATACTTTCTGTATAATTATGTATGTATCAATTTCGCCATAAACATGTATGTAGTTTTTAAGTGAGATTCTAATAAGTTATAGACCGCTGCTCACTTGCTCTCATTAAAGAGCCGCCACTGTATCAAGCCATACTCAAATACAAAACTTTTGTAAATTGAAATCTGTTTAGTACACTAATTTTAACAATCCTTATTTATTATTGTAACAATACTTAATTAATAATTGTGAAATTAATAAGAATTCTTAGCAATAACGATTTACAAATAAATAACAATAACACTAGTATAATAAATTTAGACACTTTGTTCAAAATGTAAACCGTTCTTTTCAATACACATTTCACAGCGACGTATAATAGAATGTCGTAAGTTAACTAAATGATGCACCCTTATTTCATTGCAACAAAATATGATACTCCTTGGAAAACAAGTATTAAATTTTATATTTTGAAACGACAGTTTGACTTTTTACAAACACTTGCTTCATCTTGAATAATTTCACTGTTATTAATTATTGTTTTTAAGTTCAAAAAGTTAGTTCATTTGATTTGCCAGCTTTTAATTAGTGTAACATGCCGTTTACATTTACAAATAGCGAACAAGCCGACATTCATTTTATTCATGGGTTCCCAAATGGGAATTCAAGGTGCGCAGCTAGGGAGTATCGGAGAAGATTTCCAAACAGACGACAACCTCATCATTCCGTTTTTGTGAGTATCCATCGTCGATTTGTTAACCAGGGTTTGAAAAATGTACATGGGGGCCGACAGAACAACCGTGGACGAGATAGAATTGGAGAGGGTATATTGCGTGAATTTAATAGGAACCCCACGACAAGTACTCGACGTACTGCTCTTGCTCTTGGTATTTCCCAAAGTAAAGTTTCCTGGGTTTTAAAACGGGATCACAGACGCCCATATCATTTTCAACCTGTTCATGGTTTATGTCCAGGTGACGCCGAACGAAGACTTAATTATTGTAGGTGGGCTCTTAACTCCATTCAAAATAATAGAAATTTCTTATCCAACATACTGTGGACTGATGAATCCTGTTTTACTCGTCGTGGTATCGTAAACTTTCACAATCTGCATATATGGGCACATGAAAACCAACATGCCATTCGACCAAGAAGTTTTCAACATGAATTTAGTACAAATGTCTGGATCGGATACGGCAACCACGTGTTTGGACCTTATTTCTTGCCACAACGTGTAAATTCAGAAAATTTCCTACAATTTTTAGAAGAACATGTTAATATGTGGGAAGACATTCCTTTGAATTTAAGAGGACATTCTTGGTTTCAGCTTGATGGATGTCCGGCCCATTATGGCAGAAATGTAAGAAATTGGCTAAACAATAACTACCCGGGGAGGTGGATAGGTCGTGGAAGTCCAGTGGCGTGGCCTCCTAGATCCCCCGATTTAACGCCACTTGACTTTTTGTATGGGGATTCATGAAGGAAAAAGTGTATACCACTCCGGTTAATACACTTGAAGAACTTCACAATCGCATCAGAGATGCTTGCAATGAAATAAGGGTGCATCATTTAATTAACTTAAGACGTTCTATTGTACGTCGCTGTGAAATGTGTATTGAAAAGAACGGTTTACATTTTGAACAAAGTGTCTAATTTTATTATACTAGTGTTATTGTTATTTATTTATAAATCGTTATTGCTAAGAATTCTTATTAATTTCACAATTATTAATTAAGGATTGTTAAAATTAGTGTACTAAACAGATTTCAATTTACAAAAGTCTTGTATTTGAGTATGGCTTGATACAGTGGCGGCTCTTTAATGAGAGCAAGTGAGCAGCGGTCTATAACTTATTAGAATCTCACTTAAAACTTATACATGTTTATGGCGAAATTGATACATACATAATTATACGGAAAGTATTGACCGCATAACAATAATAATTATGCATTTCTTTTTATACGAGGATAATAACAATGGATACTAAAAAAAAACGATAACCTACCTATTTATAAATGAAAATGTATTTGAAATTTTAAAGAATCGATCGTTAGGTACTAAAATGGCTCTAAATGTTTTATTATATCTTTTTATTAAAAACTTTATATTCAATTATTCACATAAAGCACATTACTTAACTTAGTACCACATCAAACACTAAAATCAAAATAACTCGGAAACGCACAGGAATTTCGAAACAGAAGAAGGTACATTATTTTTGTTAAACTGTATGTAGATAATGAAAATAACAGTTTTTTAAAATAGTCATTGGCGTAGAAGTTCTGTTTATGACAGGGTTGAGCACCCTCCACTCCGCCACTGTGCAAGTTTGTGAACATTCTTATTGCTTGTTTTATGCCCCTTAATTAATAGACATTGTCTTATTTAAATATATATATATATATATATATATATATATATATATATATTTATATATATATATATATATATAAATATATATATATTATATATATATATATATAATATATATATATATATAATATATATATATATATTTATATATCAATATATTTATCAAATGAAAACTATTTGGATCACACCGATTGTTTCAAGTACACCTAACCTTAAAAATAATACACCTGCATAAATCCAGTGTCATGTCTATGAAATGATGAAATCCCCAAATTGGGATCAGGGCAGGAAATGGAATGAGGGTAACATTTTTGTTCAATGACGTTTATTTTTGATTATCTGCTCCTGCTTGTTTTGTTTGATATTTATTTTCACACTTCATCGCTTTTTATAATATAATTAGCTTCTTATTTTTTGGGTTAAGTTAGTTTAGTTTACTTTTGTTATAAGGGACTGTATTAGTATAAACTTTACTTTTGTCCTGTAATTGTAATTTTATTATGTTGGACAATATACGTTATTATATTATTTAAACTTTTGAAATTTAGACAAGATAAAACATTGTAATGAAGACATGATATTTGTTAAACTGTTGCGTAGCTTATCCTTACAGCGTTGCAACAATAGTAAGGCATTACTGTTCACACTACGAATAATGTCACGATCATATTACGAAAGCCACTGTTTAAATCAAAGCTAAACATCACAAACAATACCGCGCATATCCGTACTTTTACATTTGAAATCAGCACGTAAATTATGTAATAGTTTGAAATTTCTGAAAGATTGGTTTCATTTCACAAATCTGCAATATACGAAGTTGAAAATATGAGAAAATAATAAAAATAATAAAATTATATGTGCACAAGATTATATACAGACAAATTGTTCTTAATGTTGTTTACTATTACTATGTCATATTAGAGTTTAGATAAATCTCATTTAAATATAGGAAAAGATAGTACTAATATGTACATTTAGACTTTGAAATTTTCGCACGCTGAATTATACGATTAAATTGACACTGATACTATATAGGACGAACAAGTGTCCATATTGATTAGATACGTCACATCGTATAGGTAGACCTAATATACTACTTTTTCACCATTTTGGAGCATCATTTTATTATTTAACGTGCGAATGTCAATAACGGTAATTAAAGATTGTTTTAACAAAGGTAAAACAACGCTTTTAGAAAGTTGCAGTGTTCGCTATTAATTTAAGTAATAATAAAAATGTGAACTGCTTTCCAAATTTTTGCATTTTTTAATATGAATTATGAATCGTTTTTGTATATGGAGATGATATGGCAAATAAAAGAAACAAGCATACAAACGTTTTATACTCTCACTTTAAGCTAACGTTTAAAACTCATTCATTAATAAGCTAAACATATATCAGATTCGTACTTATAAAGGATGCTCATGTAAGAGATATCAGAAATATGTTAGCTTTAATTCAAGAAATAAATTTTAGAACATTAGTTTATTATTTATTATTTTACTTCACCCAAGCAGCCCGGGTTCAAACCTAGCCGAGGTAGACGATTTACTAAAACGTACAAAAACCAAAGCACTCCTTCTTATCGAACAGAAAGTAAAACTGTAGTTCCGTGGCAATACGATGGTAGTGACGGGTGGTACTGATTAGTAGTTGAGAGATGTCTCAACCTGAAATTTCCCTTTGTGTCTAGATCTCGGTCCACAAATACAAAAAAAAGAAGATGTTTTAATTAATGTCAAAAAATAAACACGCACATTTCAGCACCTTTCTGTTTAATTTTCTCACTCAGTTCCAAAAAAAATTTTGGATTATTCACATACAACATTTACTTCATATAGGAAGAAATCCCAATGAATTAAATCACAATACCTTAGCGGTCAATCAATGTCTCCTCTGACAGAGATTATGCGCTCAGTAAGCCTAGTTGAATGTGTGGCAAGTTGGACCGTTTTGTTGAAAGCAAACGTCTTCAAGACCAACCCCATCTATTTCAGGCCTCAAAAAAAGCGATAACCATTTTTATCGCCTAAGCGCTTCTCTCTCAAAAAGTGCGGTCCAATTACTCCTGCGGTTCACAAAGCACACCATATAGTGTGTTTCACATACGGCTATTATGCTTATTAAGTTAGTTGCGCACTAACTCTGTGTGATGGATTTCATAGTGACCGTATAAACAATTCATTGCTTCAATCGCAGCTACCGGGAGAAAAGCGTTCCCATAGAATTGACGTTACAGCTCATTGAAACGAAGCTTTTTCATTGGTAGCCTAATTAATATTTCAAGCAATTACGAAAGAGCGGCATTTTGGTTTGCTTCCGTTAGTCAGTTAAGACACAGGTTTAGACCCAGGTTTGATATTGTTACGATGTACACTTTCAATGCGACAAATAGTGGTGGGCCAAGACGCAAGAGTCGGGGCGGAGTAATAGGATTGTTTTCCGCAGTTTGACAGTAATGTAAACGTCAAATACTAAACGATTTAGTATTTCGTGTATTGCGGATATTACGTGCACATTCTTTTTCGTATTGTTTGGGATTTTAAGCTGTATTACTTGGAGTAAAGGGTACTCACTTTAGGCTCTACCGTTTTGTCTTGGATTACACCTATGGAAGTAGAGCCGATACCTTTGGCACGTCGAGCCTCGCAGTATGTTTTTTAAGATTGCGAAAACACAATGTGTGCTACCGAAAAGGTTTAGTTTTTGTCCGAGTCAAGTCAAGTAAATTTTTAGAGCTTGATTTTGACGAAAAAGGTGTAATCACATCTTTGTAGTGTTTTCTCATTTCTCTTGGTATACAAACCAATTACAGCAAAAAAGACTATGAGTTCTAACGGTAAATGTGAATATGTGCGTCGATTAGGTGCCAACTGGTGTTTTTTTTTGCAAGCACTCCAAATTATGTTATGTGCATATTTACTTACACCGTTATGTACGGAGTACTAATAATAATATACAGTTTTTTAGTTTTAATTTTAATGCGTCGTTCGAGTGAATGTCCGATGATTTGTTAAAAATTAATATTTTATATTTACGAAAAAATAAATGTTGCATATTAATGAATTCCATTTCTTATTTTACTAGTAGTTGTGAAACAATCGGAATTTGATCTGCCGATTGTATTTTTTGGTTTTGCAGTTTGTAGAAGCAGACAATTCAGGTTAATTATCTCCTTTTACGATGAGTATATTCTGTTTTTGGAATAAACGAATAAACTTTCGTTTATTATGCTGTTTGTATTTTTTAGGTACTCCAAGTTATTTTTCTATTTATGGTCTATTGTGAATAAGATTGCAATTTAGCAAACATTTTGAATAAATTTCAGTAAGGAATTGGTGATTATAGTAATTAATTCAGATTTAATTATCGTAGTTAGCAATCAAACAAAAGAAATCCAGAAGTTAGTCTAAAATTTAAAAAAAACGGGTTCTGTACAATACAAAAAATATAAAATATACAGGGATACAGGAGAGAGGGGAGATACAGGAAAGGAAACTATTCACTCTGGTCTAATCTGAAAATTGACTTCCAAAACAGCTCATGTAAAAGTTCCAAAGCGTACGAAAAGCAAATGAATAACTTCACCTTAAGTTAATCCTTCACGTTACGTTAATCCTAACTTTAATTTCAAAATATGAAAACTTAGTTGTCCAATTACCAAATGGGGAATCATAAACAAATATAGTGACATACGTTATATTAAAGGCACAATAATACTCGGCAACAAAGAAAATGACTAAGTATGCTCTTTATGCGTGACTACATTTGATTATTAATCACTATAATCAACAATGCCTTACTGAAATCTAATGCAAAATATTTGCCAAATTAAACATTCAATCACGTTCTTGGGATGTGGTGTTCATATCAGAACGTCACAAAATTCATATAAAGGTTAATCTTATATTAGCCTAAAATAATCGTTAACATAAAAATGAATAGACAGAGATATTACCAAAAAAAAAACAAAGTATGACAAGAGAAAGTTTATCCGCAGACAGAATGGTAAATATAAGGCAAGTCAAATATAATACAATTACATAGGCAAAGAACGCCAATTTGCACTTCTTCTAAAAACACAGTCTGCTCATCATAAAAAAGAGGTAATTAACCTTAATTACGTCTCCTTCTACAAATTACTAATTTAAAAAATTCAATTTGGTAGGTAAGTTACAATTGTCACACAATTACAAACATAACAAGAAAAAGAATTCATTATTACGCACGAATAAATTTTTCTGGAATGTAAAATATTAATTATTAGAAAATCATCGGAAATTCACTCAAACAACACATTAAAATTAAACCTTAAAAATTATAAATTATTATTACTGCACCGTACACAAATAAGTATACACAGATAAACAAAATAATTTACGGAAGGTAATCTTAGATAATTACAAATTCCTAGCTGGTAAAGGTAACGTGCTTACAAAAAAAAAACACTAGCTCACATTTACTGCTCGAACCCATAGTTGGTATTTTCTGCAATTGGTTGATATACCAATAGAAATAAGAAAACACTACGAAAGATGTGATTGCACATTTTCGATCTAAATCTCAGCACGTTCTTAATTCACCTTGTAGTTACGCTAATAATAATAATGCCTACGTCAGGAAATAACACTGTAGACCGTAATCGTTTTATATAATCACTCACTATTCTACAAAAAAGTTAATACCTTTACTCCGTTCACATCATGTTTCATCCCTCGCGAACAGGTATGGATTGTTACACATTATTCTCCGAATATAACACTGCTATCAGTTAAACTATGATGTCTAAGTTTTTAATATCAATAATTCTAACCACACATATATTATATAGGATTCTTTAAAAAACGCGAATCAATAGTTTCGTCCCTAATAGCCGCCATTTTATAAAATCATTTTTGGGATCATGTGGCAAGTAATACCTCATTTCAAAAGCTCGTTGCAAGTCCTTTTCTGTTGAAATATTACTACTGATCCATGAGCTTTGAAAACGCCAATTAATGTTTAGAGGTTTTTGGGTTGAAACTCATAAATCAGTAGTAATATTTTAATATTGTTGATGGCGTTGAAAAGGGCTTGAAGCGATCATTCAAATCAGGTATTACTTGCCATATGGTCCTATTTAAAATTGTTTTACAAAATGTCGGCTATCCGCCATTTTTACGGATAAGGTCACTGAATACCATAATAGTATATTATGAAATTAGTTCATAGTGTAAGGGATTATGGCAGGAGTATCCATTAGTGCTTGAGCGGAGCGAAAGCAATAATGTGCTTGCGTATGCAAGGTTTTACCTTGTATAGACATTCGAGGTTTCGGAAAAACTAACAAAGATGTTGGAAAAACGTAAATGATTGAACAAAGGGAAGAGTTCTGAAAACTAACTGTTTTGAAAATGTATAATGAAAAATGAAATATGGAAACGTAGAAATATAAAAGAAAGTAACACGTCGTAACAAGCAAAAGGAGGTTATGTCATAAGAATAACAAAGTAGGTTAGTCAACGGAGACTTTTCATAATCATATTAAGACCAAAATGACAACAAGCATTTATGGGTCATCTCTTTTCATTGTGTTTAAATAGTCGATAACATACGTTGGCTACTCAAAATGCACTTGAAATTTGAACCATCCTGTAAATGTGGGATGGCAAAATAAACGTTTTATTTAGCTAGGTGCATGTTGTTGTGCACCCTTGGTCCTCTAGGGTTGCACTTGGAAGTTGGTGTATAATGAATAAAATAATTCATAAGGAACTAACGTTTACTAATTAACACTTACATTATATTTAGCTTGATGTACTACTAATTATTAATAATGATTAATTTTTCTTCCTTAGGTAACTAAGACTCCTTTATATCTTTTATATGTATGTTACCTACTTATGTCGTTACTACAGGTTGCTTGCTTGCATTTACCTTTGTTCATAACGTAACTAGGTGACACCATTTAATGTTCACTACATACCGCTTAATAATTGAATTGCAATAAATACTATTACGATATCTAATCCTAATCAAGAGAACATCATCTCCTTCCTGGTGGCAAAAAAATTTGTTTACAAATTTTTTTTAAGAAAAATCCAAAAGAAACTAACTGTATGTATAAAGATTCGTACATAATAAACATAAACATAAAGAATAAATAATAGGATGTAAAATACATAAAAGAAATAAATACACATATTTCTATATCAATACAGTCTTAAAGTCATTTTCACTGGTGAAACTCTAAATTCATTCCACAATTACACTAACCTAATGGACACTGTATTCATAAAAATTACATAGTCTATCTTTATGAACTACCATTGACTTTCCCATTCTGTCAACGATTCTACAATTTGGGCCGCTTAATTCATCAACTTCAAACGGACCAAAACAAAGTGCGTCTAATTTATTTTTTCTATTCTCTTTAGTTAGTATAACTTTTTGTCCTATTGGTATGTCTAAAGGTCTTACATCTTTACCATACTTCCTATCTACGTTTGTTTTTCGTCTTCTAATAGTTCGGATGCCTTTTCACGACAATACCTAATCCTACATTTCATTTCCATAATATAGTCATCGAAATTATAAATTGGTTCATATACCAATGACTAATTCTATTGATTGATGAGGACTTTTATTGAACAATAATGTATATGGAGCAATATTTGTCACTACATGAGGTAACGTATTATAAACAAAACAAAAATACTTAACTAAATTATCCCAATCACTATCTGTTAAGAAAGTCCTAAAAAATGTTACTAACGCTAAATGAGATTTTTCATTTGATCCTAACGTTTGATGATGGTATGGAGTGGCCTTGTTATGTGTAATATCCATTAATTTCATTACTTCACTAAACAGACATAAATTCAGATCACAAATCAGTATGGTTACTATGCACTAAAATAATGTTTTCGACAAAAGCTTTCGCTACTGTAAGAATTGTTTTGTCTTTAATCGCGACTGCAATTAAATACTTCGATAGTTCACACTAACCACTGACACATATTTAGAACCTTCTACCGTGATTGGCAAAGGACCAACCAAATCGAATGTTACTATATCCATTATTTCTGGAGGCGTTGGCGTGATCTCCGTGGGTTGTATTTTGGAAACTTTGCTTTTATTCATTTGGGATGTTTTAAACGTTTTTACATAATTCCTTCCTTTTTAGCCTTATTCTTGAAAAAGTATTTACTTCTTAAACTTTTGTATAATTTTTTCGATCCTATATGACCACCAATTGATTTAGAATTGTGGTAGTTTTCGATAAGTTTCATTTGTTCATCTTCATTTTCTACTTTAACGTGTGCTAGGTGTATGAAAATTTGTAGATTTTCTTCTTCTAATATTTCATTTGCTCTTTTCTTCACTTCATCTACTTTAAAGAACTTAAACAATTTATCATTCTTACATATTTTTACTTTAAAGACGTTACACTCTCCAGCTATCCTTACAATGCTATGCAAAACCGCTGCTTAAGTTGAAGTAGGTCAATTATTTTGTAGCAAAGATAGTATATGTACCTTAGTTCAGTTTCTCAAAATTTGATTAATTTCAGTCTTATAGTTCACATAATAGGTTGTGGGGGGGCTTAAGAGGGGCACTGTATGTCTATTATTAACTGGAGTTGTGCATTTACCATTGGTTGAATTTTCTATGGTTATACATGGTTTCTTCCGTTTTTCCTATTTGTGTTGCATTTGGGATATATAATTGCTTTGCCAACAATATGTTAAGTTACCAATGCACTAAGGATTTAACATATGTAGTTAAGATAAGGTTAAGGTTAAGGTTAGTATTAGGGTTAAGGTGGAGGTAAAGGTAAAGGTTAAGGTTAAGGTTAAGCTTAAGGTTCAAGTTCAAGTGAAAGTCAAAGTCAAAGTAAAGTCAAAGTCAAAGTCAAAGTCAAAGTCAAAGTCAAAGTCAAAAACAAAGTCAAAGTCAAAGTCAAAATCAAAGTCAAAGTCAGTTACAGTCACAGTCACAGTCACAGTCGGTCAAAATCACAGTCACAGTCACAGTTAGAGTCAGAGTCACAGTCAAAGTCGAAGTCAAAGTTGAAGTCAAAGTTAAAGTCAAAGTCAAAGTGAAAGTCAAAGTCAAAGTTAAGCTAAAGTTCAGATTAACGTACTACATTGTGCTTTCACTGTAAAAAGACAATTACAATTATTAAAAAATATTTATTTGTTAAATCTGAATAGAGTTTTAATTGATATATTAAGTTTCTATTTGTGAATGCTTTTATCAATTTGAAATTAAAGATTTTCGCAAATCTACACTTACATCACAATTTGACTAAAGGACCCTGCACACCTCTTATGGGTTTTTAGACCCAGTCAAATTTAATGACATTTTAGTATGTTATAGACTAAAACTATCTGAACAATATTTGTCATTGGACCAACTTAATCTAATGGCTAGTTTTTGATATACAGGGCATTAAAGTGGTAGTGCCTAGTAAGCATTATGGCTTTTCAGTGCGTTTTAGCATGGATTCTGTACTTTCTATCATTCTATACATGGTGTTTTAATAAAAATTAGTAGTTAATACTATTAAAAATTACAGATATAGCCATAAGCCTGATACATATCTACACTTTAGATTGTTAATAACAACCAGTTACTTAAAATGACAATGTCACCTGTAACTAAGTTTCCTTAAAGTCATTATTTAAGTTTGCATTAAAATGGCTTTTCGATTAAACTTTCAGTGTTATGTATATGAAATAGTGGGGAATCCCAGACAAATGACCATTTTATGACAAAATGCCGACCAGAAGATAAATATTCTCAGAGAAGACGACAGGAACTTTCACTTCCGCCAATGGACATAAACGGTAATACCAGGCTATGTACAAATTGCAATCAAGGTATCATAGATGAAATTCAGGTCTACGAAAATGATCCAGATCCAACAATTATGAAGCTTCCTCTAAAATATAGTGCTAATCATTGTTTAATATGCAATAATGCTGCAAATATTCAACATTTATCAGGACAGGCAAGGACAAATATTTTTATGCGAAAGAGAGTATACATACCTCGTATTTGTAAGGTTTGTCCTGTCCATCTTGATGCGAATGGTTTATTACTTTTTCCATTAGAAAATGGTATAAGGTCCATTAAAAAGCCATACAATTTAAAAGGGGCGGAGTTGGATCAGTTGTTGACAACAATACGAGAAAGTAACACAAAAAATGGAACTTTTTCGGATGAAAACAATTTCAGTGATGCGGAGCTAAGTGCGCTGTCATCCTTAAACAGGGATCAATTTCGGGAATTGTTCAACCTTTGTGCGAATGTTAATATTTACGGAAGAAGGAGAGAAGTTAAAAAAAAAGATTTACTGTGTTTTTATGTAAATTACGTCAAGGACTTTCAGACACGTTTTTAGCGGCGATGTTTTCTTATGGTAGCAGACACGGTGTCTCATTGGCAATTCAAAAAGTTAAGGAATCATTATCCAAAATCAGGTTAATTTGTAAAAAAAAACAATGCACAGACGTTACAAAGCCTTTATCTCTCCGTTTCAAAGTCTCTTAAGTTACCATGTACACAACACAGAACTTGAAGTTTGTCTGCAAATGCTACAAACGCAATCTTTATCTTGAATTAGGTATAAAGCGAATAGTGCTTAAACGGATTCTACCAAATATAAATAAATTAACGTCATGATAGATACAAAAGTGCGAACGAAAATAATTTACGTTATGCTAAAAAAACTGGTGCTGAGATCAAAGATTTACTATTAATAATTAAATTAACTTTTAGAGGCAATAATAAACACATAACATAAAACGGCATTACTTTCTAACTTTCTTAATCATTACACGAGTAACAGTAAAAGTTTTGATTTATTGATTGACCATTAATTGACTTGTTTTCTTCGCGTGTTAATTCAAATACCATGCGGAATACTGCAGTAACACGTCATATTAAAAATTGATCAAAATGTATGTGGTAATTTTTTATTGTATGTATGTCTGAGTGCGTGTTTGAGGGTATTTAAGAAGATAATATATAGATTGTTACAATGATGAATGCATAAAACATTAAGTTGATTTTCCATTTGTAATAACCTCAGTATCATGTTTTGAGAAATGTGCGTTATTGACTGAACTTTTTACATTAAATAATAAAAATATTGTGAAAGTAGATATGGATTAAGTAACAAAAACGAAAATTACTTTATTACTGCTTTACGTACCTACATTGGTAATAAGTGGGATATACGTCATTTTAGGGTGCATGAGTAATCGACCCTGAATAGTAGCTAATTTCTATTTTTTGAAAATGGTAGCGATGCATTTAGTATCTGCCTTAGTAAAAAATACGTATCCAAGAATCCGAGTAAAATGAATGCACTTAACTTGTATAAGTGTAAAAATTGCAGTCTTTAACATTTATAATAAATGATATAGCTTAATTTTTTGCATTAATTGAAGTGCGTGCGAGTTAAAGTATCGCATGCATGTACGCTTTTTACTTTCCAACCTACATATACATATGTAGGTATAGAAGGTTATGCAATCGACTTTTTTTTTGACTATCGCTAAATCGACTTATTAGTTCATTTTACAACTTTCTGGATGTGTGTCCGTATGTCTGTGTAAAGTAGAATTTAAGTGTTAGTTCAAATTTTTTCAATATCTTAATAACAATTAATTTTATAAGAAAAAATTTAAGATATTTTTTAAAGAAAATTGAATTTTGCATAACTTTCCTTAATAAAGTTTCTTATTATAACGCAAGGTAAGTCAAAATTAATTAAATATGAATGAAAATGGTTAAACTGTATTGTTGACATCTTATAGAAGTGGGCGGCTTTGGAATTTTTACCTCACAACCTACATATACATAATATGTAGGTATAGAAAGAAGGTTATCTAATCGACTTTTTTTTCACTATCGCTAAATCGACTTATTTGCTGATGTAGGATTTTTGTCCTGCACTTCTTACTTTATTTGAGAACATGAAGGACAATGTGATTTTAGAAAACACTTTCTTTATTAACACAATTGAAATTCAATACAAAACTACGCTAATATTACACAATGTCCGACTCCAACAGAATTCGTGAAATTCTTACAAACGCAAATACTAATTAAATGTGTACATAATTTAAGCGAAAATGGAGAGATATTTTTAAGCTTATATATATTTAGAGATTGAGCGAGTATTTTCGGAGAATTAAAATAAATTATTACATATTTGTGAAAATCTAAACTAACTCGTGTTACATTTTTTCCGTAACTATAACAACAACGCAATTAATTTTTTTTTATGTATACACCGGGTTGGAGAATATTTCTTCAACAGCTGATTTTGGATGTGTGTCTGTGTGCTTGTGTGTGTGGATGTATGTTAGTATCCACGATAACTCCAGAACGAAAATACCTATGTAATTAAAATTTTGTATTTAAGCTTGTTTTCATTGGACTTGTAGCTAATTAGATTTTGGGAGAAATCCAGCGGCGGAGAGGGGCGTTTATTAGGGTCAGTTTTTGGTTCTTATCAAATATTTCTAAAATAGATGCATATTTCAAAGATACAAAAATACCTTGATATAGACATTAAACATATCGATTAATTATGTTCTATGCAATTTTTTGATACGACGCATAATTTAGCGGCAAAAAACGTTGCCAAGGTACAATTTAAGTGTTAGTTCTAATTCTTTCAATATCTGAATAATGGTTAATTTTATAAGAAATTTTGATTGATTTCATTTATTTTTTTAAGAAAATTTAATTTTACATAACTTTTCTTTAGAATGTTTCTTAATATAAGTCTAAAAATTAATTAAATATGAATGAAAATTGTTAAACTGTATTATTGATATCTTATAGAAGTCGGCTATTAATTTTTTTTTAAGTTAACACGAATTTATGTCCATTAATCCCTATCTATGAAGTTTTAAACGTCATTCTGACATTGATTATTGTTTTTGTTTCTACAATGTTGACTGTTTTCGTTATTAACGTATGAAAGAGGTTGCATAGTTACCCTAAAAAACTTATACTTAAAATTATTTCATTTTTTTAAATTTTTAAGTTAGCATCTAGATGTCTATTAACCTCTGTCTAACATGAAGTTTTGAACGTCTGTTTGACGTAGATTATTGTTTTTGTTTTTACAATGTTGCGTATTTATTTATTATAAAAGAGGTTGCATAATTATCCTAAAAAAATGTTATTAAATTTATTTCATTTCTTTTAATTTCCATTTTGGAGGTTGGAAGGTCGTGTGATGTTCCACACCGGATATTTTTAAGTTAATATGTATGTACGTCTATTGATCTCTATCTGACACGAAGTTTTAACGTTATTATGACATAAGTAGATTATTGTTTTTGTTTTTACAATGTTGCCTGTTTTCGTTATGAACGTATAAAAAAGAGGTTGCATAGTTATCTTAAAAAAATTATTATCAAAATTATTTCATTTATTTTAATTTTTTATGATAGCATCTAGATGTCTATTAACCTATGCCTGACATGAAGTTTTAAACGTCTGTATGACATAGATTATTGTTTTTGATTTTACAATATTACTTATTTTCATAACGAACTTATTATAAAAGAGGTTGCAAAATTATCCTAAAAAAAAATGTTATTAAATTATTTCATTCTTTTAATTTCCATTTTGTAGGTTGGAAGGTCGTGTGGTATTCCACACCAGATATTTTTTTTTTAAGTTAGCACGCATTTATGTCTATTAATCTCTATCTGACATAAAGTTCTAAACGTCATTCTGGCATTGATTATTGTTTTTGTTTTTATAATGTTAACTGTTTTCGTTATGAACGTATGAGAGAGGTTGATTAGTTCCCCTAAAAAAGTTATACTTAAAGTTATTTCATTTTTTTTAATTTTTTAAGTTAGCATCTAGATTTCTATTAACCTCTATCTGACATGAAGTTTTAAACGTCTGTTTGACGTATATTTGCTTATTTTACAATGTAACTTATTTACTTATTATAAAAGAGGTTGCATAATTATCCCAAAAAATTTTATTAAATTTATTTCATTTATTTTAATTTTCATTTTGTAGGTTGGAAGGTCGTGTGGTATTCCACACCAGATTTTTTTAAGTTAAGCATTTATGTCTATTAATCTCTATCTGACACGAAGTTCTAAAGTTATTATGGCATTGATTATTGTTTTGTTTTATAATGTTAACTTTTTTCATAAGAACTTATATAAAAGAGGTTGATTAGTTACCTAAAAAGTTATACTTAAATTATTTCATTTTTTTTAATTAGCATCTAGATGTCTATTAACCTCTGTTTGACATGAAGTTTTAAACGTCTGTTTGACACAATATTGCTTATTTTCATAACGAACGTCATTATAATGTCTATTAATTATCCCAAAATGTTATTAAATTATTTCATTCTTTTAATTTCCATTTTGTAGGTTAAGGTCTGATTCACACAGATATTTTTTAAGTTGAGATTATGTCTATTAATCTCTATCTGACATGAAGTTTCTAAACGTCATTTTGGCATTGATTATTTTTTTGTTTTTATAATGTTAACTGTTTTCGTTATGAACGTATGAGATTGATTAGTTGCTAAAAAGTTATACTTAAAATTATTTCATTTTTTTTTATTTTTTAAGTTAGCATCTAGATGTCTATTAACCTCTGTTTGACATGAAGTTTTAAACGTCTGTTTGACATAAATATTGCTTATTTTCATAACGAACTTATTATAAAAGAGATTGCATAATTATCCCAAAAAAATGTTATTAAATTATTTCATTCTTTTAATTTCCATTTTGTAGGTTGGAAGGTCGTGTGGTATTCCACACCAGATATTTTTTTTTAAGTTAGCACGCATTTATGTCTATTAATCTCTATCTGACATGAAGTTCTAAACGTCATTCTGGCATTGATTATTGTTTTTGTTTTTATAATGTTAACTGTTTTCGTTATGAACGTATGAGAGAGGTTGATTAGTTCCCCTAAAAAAGTTATACTTAAAGTTATTTAATTTTTTTTAATTTTTTAAGTTAGCATCTCGATTTCTATTAACCTCTGTTTGACATGAAGTTTTAAACGTCTGTTTGACATAAATATTGCTTATTTTCATAACGAACTTATTATAAAAGAGATTGCATAATTATCCCAAAAAAATGTTATTAAATTATTTCATTCTTTTAATTTCCATTTTGTAGGTTGGAAGGTCGTGTGGTATTCCACACCAGATATTTTTTTTTAAGTTAGCACGCATTTATGTCTATTAATCTCTATCTGACATGAAGTTCTAAACGTCATTCTGGCATTGATTATTGTTTTGTTTTATAATGTTAACTGTTTTCGTTATGAACGTATGAGAGAGGTTGATTAGTTCCCCTTAAAAAGTTATACTTAAAGTTATTTAATTTTTTTTAATTTTTTAAGTTAGCATCTCGATTTCTATTAACCTCTGTTTGACATGAAGTTTTAAACGTCTGTTTGACATAAATATTGCTTATTTTCATAACGAACTTATTATAAAAGAGATTGCATAATTATCCCAAAAAAATGTTATTAAATTATTTCATTCTTTTAATTTCCATTTTGTAGGTTGGAAGGTCGTGTGGTATTCCACACCAGATATTTTTTAAGTTAGCACGCATTTATGTCTATTAATCTCTATCTGACATGAAGTTCTAAACGTCATTCTGGCATTGATTATTGTTTTGTTTTATAATGTTAACTGTTTTCGTTATGAACGTATGAGAGAGGTTGATTAGTTCCCTAAAAAGTTATACTTAAAGTTATTTAATTTTTTAATTTTTAAGTTAGCATCTAGATGTTCTATTAACCTCTGTTTGACATGAAGTTTTAAACGTCTGTTTGACATAAATATTGCTTATTTTCATAACGAACTTATTATAAAAGAGATTGCATAATTATCCCAAAAAATGTTATTAAATTATTTCATTCTTTTAATTTCCATTTTGTAGGTTGGAAGGTCGTGGTATTCCACACCAGATATTTTTTTAAGTTAGCACGCATTTATGTCTATTAATCTCTATCTGACATGAAGTTCTAAACGTCATTCTGGCATTGATTATTGTTTTGTTTTATAATGTTAACTGTTTTCGTTATGAACGTATGAGAGAGGTTGATTAGTTCCCTAAAAAGTTATACTTAAAGTTATTTAATTTTTTAATTTTTAAGTTAGCATCTAGATTTCTATTAACCTCTATCTGACATGAAGTTTTAAACGTCTGTTTGACGTAGATTATTTTTCTTTTACAATGTAGCTATTTAGTTATTATAAAAGAGGTTGCATAATTATCCTAAAAAAAAATGTTATTACATTATGTCATTCTTTTAATTTCTATTTTTTAGGTTGGAATGTCGTGTGATATTCTACACCAGATATTTTGTTTAAGTTAGCACGTATTTATGTCTATTAATCTCTATCCGACATGAAGTTTTAAACGTCATTCTGGCATTGATTATTGTTTTTGTTTTTATAATGTTAACTGTTTTCGTTATGAACGTATGAGAGAGGTTGATTAGTTGCCCTAAAAAAGTTATACTTAAAATTATTTCATTTTTTTTATTTTTTAAGTTAGCATCTAGATGTCTATTAACCTCTGTTTGACATGAAGTTTTAAACGTCTGTTTGACATAAATATTGCTTATTTTCATAACGAACTTATTATAAAAGAGATTGCATAATTATCCCCAAAAAATGTTATTAAATTATTTCATTCTTTTAGTTTCCATTTTGTAGGTTGGAGGGTCGTGTGGTGTTCCATATCAGATATTTTTTTTAAGTTAACACGCATTTATGTCTGTTAATCTCTATCTGACATGAAGCTTTAAACGTCATTCTGGCATAGATTATTTTTTTGTTTTTACAATGTTACCTGTTTTCGTTATCAACGTATGAAAGAGGTAGCATATTGACCCTAAAGAACTTAAAATTATTTCATTTTTTTAATTCTGTCTGACATGAAGTTTTAAACGTCTGTTTGACGTGGATTATTATTTTTGTTTTTACAATATTGCTTATTTTCGTAACGAACTTATTATAAAAGAGGTTGCATAATTATCCTAAATTAAATTTATTTCATTTCTTTTAATTTCCATTTTGGAGGTTGGAAGGTCGGGTGGTGTTCCACACCGGATTTTTTTTTTAAGTGAACATGTAATTTATGTCTATTAATCTCTATCTGACATGAAGTTTTAAACGTCTTTGAATGCCATTACTTGTTGTTATTTACTTTTTGCCCAGTGACCGTGAAAATAAAATTCGTAAAATTTTGGGATATTAAGTTATTTATTTGTGTTCAATTATATATAAGTTAGCATTGTTTCTATAAGCAATCTGTCTGACCTGAATTTAAACGTCTGTTTGACGACTTATTGTTTCGTTTAAGTAGAAATTTATAACCATGATACCGATGACGCCTAAAAGGCGTCTTTTAAAATTTCATTATTTTTTTGTAAATAATAGCATTCAAAATTAAAATATGTATTTCAAATATAAAACGACATATTCAAGTACCTAAACTATATTCATGATCATATTCAAGTAAAATACTAACATTAATGCAAAAAATAAATAGTTGTTTATATAATATTAACTTCGTATAATAATAGAGGTTGATAGTCAAAACGTTAAAATGTAACAAGTTATTTGTGGAAGTTTTGAAGACAATGTCTCCATTAACAGAGTCCTGGTGATCCATGAAGTTTTAAACGACTGTTATCCTTGCTTATTTTCTGATTTATAGCATTGCCTAACTTTTTCCTTGGCCTTATTAATTAGTTTGCATCTTAACCTGGTCCGATAAATTTAGAATATGGGTCTGTAGGTTTGATATTGTTAGCTGGCGCTATTGGAGTAACTGCCTATTACATCTGATCGACAGTAAGTTCTAAACGTCATTTATTCCCATTATGATATTCGTTTAAAACTGTTAACTTTTTCTGATTATAAGTAATAAGAGTTATTATTGCCCAAAAAGTATATTAAAAATTATTTCATTTTTATCATTATTAGCATCTAGATGTCTATTAACCTCTGTTTGACATGAAGTTTTAAACGTCTGTTTGACATAAATATTGCTTATTTTCATAACGAACTCATTATAAAAGGATTGCATAATTATCCCAAAAATGTTATTAAATTATTTCATTCTTTTAATTTCCATTTTGTAGGTTGGAAGGTCGTGTGGTATTCCACACCAGATATTTTTTTTTAAGTTAGCACGCATTTATGTCTATTAATCTCTATCTGACATGAAGTTCTAAACGTCATTTTGGCATTGATTATTGTTTTTGTTTTTATAATGTTAACTGTTTTCGTTATGAACGTATGAGAGAGGTTGATTAGTTGCCCTAAAAAAGTTATACTTAAAATTATTTCATTTTTTTTTATTTTTTAAGTTAGCATCTAGATGTCTATTAACCTCTGTTTGACATGAAGTTTTAAACGTCTGTTTGACATAAATATTGCTTATTTTCATAACGAACTCATTATAAAAGAGATTGCATAATTATCCCAAAAAAATGTTATTAAATTATTTCATTCTTTTAATTTCCATTTTGTAGGTTGGAAGGTCGTGTGGTATTCCACACCAGATATTTTTTTTTAAGTTAGCACGCATTTATGTCTATTAATCTCTATCTGACATGAAGTTCTAAACGTCATTCTGGCATTGATTATTGTTTTTGTTTTTATAATGTTAACTGTTTTCGTTATGAACGTATGAGAGAGGTTGATTAGTTCCCCTAAAAAAGTTATACTTAAAGTTATTTAATTTTTTTTAATTTTTTAAGTTAGCATCTCGATTTCTATTAACCTCTGTTTGACATGAAGTTTTAAACGTCTGTTTGACATAAATATTGCTTATTTTCATAACGAACTTATTATAAAAGAGATTGCATAATTATCCCAAAAAAATGTTATTAAATTATTTCATTCTTTTAATTTCCATTTTGTAGGTTGGAAGGTCGTGTGGTATTCCACCAGATATTTTTTAAGTTAGCACGCATTTATGTCTATTAATCTCTATCTGACATGAAGTTCTAAACGTCATTTTGGCATTGATTATTGTTTTTGTTTTCATAATGTTAACTGTTTTCGTTATGAACGTATGAGAGAGGTTGATTAGTTGCCCTAAAAAAGTTATACTTAAAATTATTTCATTTTTTTTTATTTTTTAAGTTAGCATGTAGATGTCTATTAACCTCTGTTTGACATGAAGTTTTAAACGTCTGTTTGACATAAATATTGCTTATTTTCATAACGAACTTATTATAAAAGAGATTGCATAATTATCCCAAAAAAATGTTATTAAATTATTTCATTCTTTTAATTTCCATTTTGTAGGTTGGAAGGTCGTGTGGTATTCCACACCAGATATTTTTTTTTTAAGTTAGCACGCATTTATGTCTATTAATCTCTATCTGACATGAAGTTCTAAACGTCATTCTGGCATTGATTATTGTTTTTGTTTTTATAATGTTAACTGTTTTCGTTATGAACGTATGAGAGAGGTTGATTAGTTCCCCTAAAAAAGTTATACTTAAAGTTATTTAATTTTTTTTAATTTTTTAAGTTAGCATCTAGATTTCTATTAACCTCTATCTGACATGAAGTTTTAAACGTCTGTTTGACGTAGATTATTGTTTTTCTTTTTACAATGTAGCTTATTTAGTTATTATAAAAGAGGTTGCATAATTATCCAAAAAAATTTTATTAAATTTATTTCATTTCTTTTAATTTTCATTTTGTAGGTTGGAAGGTCGTGTGGTATTCCACACCAGATATTTTTTTTTAAGTTAGCACGCATTTATGCCTATTAATCTCTATCCGACATGAAGTTTTAAACGTCATACTGGCATTGATTATTGTTTTTGTTTTTATAATGTTAACTGTTTTCGTTATGAACGTATGAGAGAGGTTGATTAGTTGCCCTAAAAAAGATATACTTAAAATTATTTCATTTTTTTTATTTTTTAAGTTAGCATCTAGATGTCTATTAACCTCTGTTTGACATGAAGTTTTAAACGTCTGTTTGACATAAATATTGCTTATTTTCATAACGAACTTATTATAAAAGAGATTGCATAATTATCCCCAAAAAATGTTATTAAATTATTTCATTCTTTTAGTTTCCATTTTGTAGGTTGGTGGGTCGTGTGGTGTTCCATATCAGATATTTTTTTTAAGTTAACACGCATTTATGTCTGTTAATCTCTATCTGACATGAAGCTTTAAACGTCATTCTGGCATAGATTATTTTTTCCTGTATTTACAATGTTACCTGTTTTCGTTATCAACGTATGAAAAGTGTTAGCATATTGACCCTAAAGAACTTAAAATTATTTCATTTTTTTAATTCTCTGTCTGACATGAAGTTTTAAACGTCTGTTTGACGTGGATTATTATTTTTGTTTTTACAATATTGCTTATTTTCGTAACGAACTTATTATAAAAGAGGTTGCATAATTATCCTAAATTAAATTTATTTCATTTCTTTTAATTTCCATTTTGGAGGTTGGAAGGTCGGGTGGTGTTCCACACCGGATTTTTTTTTTAAGTGAACATGTAATTTATGTCTATTAATCTCTATCTGACATGAAGTTTTAACACTTTGAATGCCAGACTGGATTCTACTCCCTTTTGCCCAGTGCCGGAAAATAAAATTCGGAAAATTTTGGGATATTCGTTTTTTTTTGTGCTGCAATATATATAATTAGTTGTTTTATAAGCAATTTGCCACCTAATTACAAAATGGCGGTATGACGCCCTTCGGCGTCCTCGGCTCCTAAGTAGAAATTTATACCATGATACCGATGACGCCTAAAGGCGTCTTTTAAAATTTCATTATTTTTTTGTAAATAATAGCACATTCAAAATTAAAAATATGTATTTCAAATATAAAACGACATATTCAAGTACCTAAAGCTATATTCATATCATATTCAAGTAAGCAATACTAACAAATCAAAAAAACTAAAAAAGGTTTATATAATATTACCGTATAATAATAATTATACAAAAACGTAAAAATGAACAAGTTATTTGTGGAAGTTTTGGAAACAAGTCTCCAAACAGAGTCCTGGTGATCCAGGGCAAGCCTCGCACATATAGACTGTATCCTTCCTTATTTTCTGTTTATAGCATTGCCTACACTTTTTCCTTGGCCTTCTTTTGTTTGCAGCAACCGGTCCGATAAATTTCAGAATATGGGCTGTAGGTTGAAGTGCTGGCGCTTTTGGAGTAACTGCCTTTACATTGGATCGAAGTAAGTCTCGTATTATTCCCAAGCGAAATTCGTAAAACTTTATTTTTTTACCGGAAAACTGATTATAAAGGTAATAAGAATTTAAGACCATCATATGTAAAAAATGAATGATCATCTTCTTATACCAACGTATGGTCTTCCTATCACACGGATAGTAAGATAACATTTGATCTTAGTGATCAACGCCGCTCATGTACTGATTATACTGTATTATAGGGTGGGGTTTTTTCTTTACTTCACCCCTTTTTGTAGTAATTTCGACCATTTCCGGCATAAACTCCGTGGATAAAAAAACTACATCACGTTTATCCCGCAATTTTCCTATTGAAACCTTTGTCCAATTTACATGTCTTCACGTCTTTAGGTGTATTTTTTCGATCAGGACGTAGAGTTCCTGTTACGTAGGTCTTCTGTTCAAGCAGGGATATGGCTAGCGAATAACTGTTGTAAAATCTATCCATATAAATGGAATGACCTTTATTTAACTTGTCCTTCATCAGTTGCAATACAACATTTTCAGAATGGCTGTTCCCGCCCACGTTTTCCACGCTGCCAGTATAGACAAGTACATCCAGGGTTAGTCCATTTGGCTCTGTGAGAACGTACAACTTGATCCCATACTTGTGTCTCTTCCCCGGAATGTACTGTCGAAAGAACAGCCGACCGGGCCACAAAATCGTTGATTCATCCAACGATAACTCCTTTCCTGGCGATCATTACCAGAGTTTGCATCTAGATTTTCGGAGACATGCAAGCTTCGCATAATCAACATAAATCGGTTTCTGCTCATATGTGACGAGAAACATGGTAAGTTAAACAGGGGATCCTTTTTCCAGTAGTCTGCCAAACGCTTGATCTGAATGGTACCCATATGTAGGACTAAACCGAAAAATGTACGCAGTTCTGGTATAGTGAGGTCTCTCCAGTCACAAATTCTGGAAGACTCCTTCGTATTTTGCGACCAGAAAATAGCTATGGCGTATTTATTGCTTTCCTCTGTTATTTTCTCCAAGAAAACATTGTCGGCAAACAGATTGAAAAAGTCGACCGGAGTAAGATTCACCGGAACAGGAACTAGGAGTTGTTGGTTTCCAGTAAAATTAAAATGTTGAAAACCTGTTGGGGTATCAGACCACTTAACTTCATTTCGAACTACTACTGTACCTTTGTTAGCGTCGGTCTGTTCGCCGGTGATCGTATCAGTACCGCCGTCTTCATTACTGCTTCCACTGCTTGTCTCCGAGGCTGAATCGGACGGTTCATAATCATCGCTGCTACCTTCAAAGTCTAACAAATCGTACAGTTCACGTTCACTTAACTTTTTCTGATAGAAAGACCGAGGATTCCGCTTTCTTTTACCAGTTGAGGTCCCTGCTTCTTCGTCCATTTTTAATTTGCGATTTCACAACAAATATGACCTTGAGTCGGAAACCGATGCACAAAGCGTTGGAAACAGATCTTGCCCAATGCGCCGATCATACGTGATATTCACGCCACAAGCGCCGAGAAACTACTGCTGCCTTAAGCATACAATGACCGTGGACTCCGATAGGCGCCCTCGGCTCTTGGCGATAGGTGCCGAAGGACGCCGATCGGCGTTTTTGGCACTCAAAGTGTTAACGTTATTATGACATAAGTAGATTATTGCTTTTGTTTTTACAATATTGCTTATTTTAGTAACGAACTTATTATAAAAGAGGTTGCATAATTATCCTACAAAAATGTTATTAAATTATTTCATTCTTTTAATTTCCATTTTGTAGCTTGGAAGATCGTGTGGTGTTCCATATCAGATATTTTTTTAAGTTAACACGCATTTATGTCTGTTAATCTCTATCTAACATGAAGCTTTAAACGTCATTCTGGCATAGATTTTTTTTTGTTTTTACAATGTTACCTGTTTTCGTTATGAATGTATGAAAGAGGTAGCATAGTTACCCTAAAATACTTATACTTAAAATTATTTCCTTTTTTTAATTCGCTGCCTGATACGAAGTTTTAAACATCTGTTTGACGTAGCTTATTGTTTTTACAATGTTGCTTATTTTCGTAATGAACTTATTATAAAATAGGTTGCATAATTATCCTAAAAAATGTTATTAAACTTATTTCATTTCTATTAATTTCCATTTTGTAGGTTGGAAGGTCGGGTGGTGTTCCACACCGGATTTTTTTTTAAGTTAACATGTATTTATGTCTATTAATCTCTATCTGACATGAAGTTTTAACGTTATTATGACATAAGTAGATTATTGTTTTTGTTTTTACAATGTTACCTGTTTTCGTTATGAACGCATAAAAAAAAGGTTGCATAGTTATCCTAAAAAAATTATTAAATTATTTCATTTCTTTTAATTTTTTATGTTAGCATCTAGATGTCTATTACCTAACTTCTGTCTGATATGAAGTTTTAAACGTCTGTTTGTCATAGATAGTTGTTTTGTTTTTACAATGTTGCCTATTTTCATAATGAACTTATTATGAAAGAGGTTGCACAATTATCCTAAGAAATATTATTAACATTATTTCATTTCTTTTAATTCCGTTTTGTAGGTTAGAAGGTGGTGTGGTATTGTACACCAGATATGCGATATTTTAAATATTACAGAACGCGCGCCATAGTTTTTAATATGCGTTAATATAATATTAGTGTCAAATTTCATATGGATGTAGATAAATAAATTAATGTACTTAATTTAAATCAAAAATAAATTTGAATGTGTAATTTTTTTTAATAAACCAATTTACTTAAATAACTTGCATTTTGTTATTATGGAAAGTGTCGCTTATACGCGTATTGTTAAGAAGATGGTCTAAGCTAACGTGACGTACAACGGAAGAACGTTGTTTATTAAACAATTCAATAATGGATGATAAGAGCTTATTCAACCATGGGTGGTCGCCAAGTTGTAAATGAAGTTTAAATTGTGAATAACTTCGCTGTACGAGTTGTTCAAGTACCGTTAACTCTATGATTTGCATTAAAAACAAATTATTCCAAGGTTTGGTTTTTAAGTTATGCAGTTGAATGAAAAAAGTATAATAATTTTCAAGAGGTGGTGAGTTTTGGAATCTTAGATTATTTTTACATTTCTCAAGTATAATTTAAAACAACAATGACTTTTCGAGTATAGAAAACATAAGTTTGACAGCTAAATGAAATTAACTACGTCAGAGTCAAAATTATTACTGTGCACCTGGGGAAATAATCAAGTATTCAAGGAAGGTGGGATTACACCGACCAAATAAACTAAATATTGGAAATATTAATTAAATATTGTAAATTTTGTCAATTGTTTTCACTTTACTAATATCATTCATTACGCTTATATCTGATTAGTGCGTTAATTACCCATTACCCAATTTAGTAGATCTACTAACACTTTCGTTTTGATTAAATATTTATGATTTAATCTGAATTATTGTACCTACAAGAGACATATCTTTAGAATTACGCAAATAATAAGGCTTTCGCATGTTAAGTTTTACAGAAATATATATTACTGGTATATATACAGGCAAAAATAAGGAAATTGAAAAGTTTAAGTTTAATTAATTTCACTTCCATTTCATTTCGCGCTTTATCGCAAATAAATTGTTTATTTTAAAAGTTCAAAGCATTTCGTCGTATAAATTATCATTTCATTATTGTAATTTTAAATAATTGTATAAAGATATTCATTTTAAAGAAATCCAAAATTAGTTTTTTCCATAATTAAATACCACAAATCAACTCCATGAATAGACAAAAAAATGTACGTATAAATCTATATTTTAACTGCATTGCACATATTCTCACAATGCTAGTAGTATACTCTACGCAAACCTCCAACAGCAGAATGGTCTCTTATGAAGTAAATCTCTTTTACCATCTTTAGTCATCCACAAATAACGCTGTTCTTGTTTTTCATGGCCAAGATGTCAAACGTAAAATATAATTTAATAACGCATGTTCTTCTTGTACTATCAAATTATTGCTCGCCTCTGCTACAATATTTCTTAAATTAAACTTCATGCATTAATAATCGTTCTTTCAGAACGCATAAATCTACAACAAACGTCTTGTAAGGTAATTATGACCATTTTGTATTATTTTATGACTGAAGTTAATTTTGTAAAAATTTCTTTAATTTTTTTCATACGTATACAGAAGCTTATGCTGGCCCTGCAAGTGCAAATATCAAACAATGTAAGGAAGAATATTTAATCCGTAAGAAGAAATGCATCATAATTGATCTATTTGATTATTTCTCACCAACAATGAATATTAATCCAGCTGTTAAAGAAGCGAAAAAAACCGTGTATGGTTCAGAACGTAGCATTAACGCTATCTATGCCATCCAAAAGGAACAGAAGCAAAAGATATTGAATGGGACACAAGAGTATTCTTATTGAACGCGATGACATAAGCAGGAAGCATACATGCTTATTTATGATGCATCAGAAGGTACTTACAATCGTTTTAATCAATTCAAAATTACATACTTATACAATAATGTCGAATTTTACGTAACTGTAATAATAGACCTTCAATAAAATCGTTTGAAACAAAAAAGATGATTTATTTAAATCAAAATTTTTACAAAAAACATTTTTTTTGCAATCATATATTTTACACGATTCAATAACTGCAATTGAAAAAAATTATAACGTTACCAACGAAAAATCAAAAATCGAACAGTCGATAGTTAAACAACCGGTAATTAAAATTTTACTCCCTCAATGTTAAGGATATTTTTCTGGGAAAGTAACGCGACGGCGGGAACTAGTAATCGTAGGTTCCTATAATTTTGTATCTGAGTTAATGTTAGGTTTCTGGTTTGAGGTAGAAGTTGAGTTTGTCGGTATATTGCTGGTTATTTTAGTAGAATCGTTATCAGGAGAATGCTACAGTATAAACGCGGGTTTCAGACGATATCTTTTCTGATGTATACCCAATGTTTTCATTACCTCTCAGCAAATAGTGGACTCAAACTGTCTACCGCAATCGGTTGTAATTCTACGAGGAATTCCATATCTGGCAATCATTCTTATTCTTAACCTTCACGCCATTCCCTTACGGGGCAGGCAAAATAATCCCTGCCTCTTATTTATTTTTCATTCACAATCTTTCTCCATGCTTTCCTATCTCTGCATACCTCCCTAGCTTCCGCAAGATTCATACATAGTGTCTGACATGCCCTTTTGTTTTTAAAACTCCTTATCGTTCTTTCCTTTATCATAGATTCTACTACATTCAGACAAGTTTTACGCGGCCTACCAGGCCCGGCCTTTCCCCTAACCTCACCCACATATATTTGTTTCGTTAATCTTGCGTTGTTCATTCTCTCAATGTGGCCAAACCAACGTAATCTACAACTTTTATATCTATCCATCATCGTCTTTTCCTCACCTCACTCCCTCATTATGCATTTATTTTTATCTTGTCCCTTCTCGTTTTACCACATGCGCTTCTCAGGAATCTCATACCCACGGCATTTATTTTTCTTTCGCGCTTTTTTTGACATACCCATGTCTCACTTCCATACAGTGCTGACGGGACGAATACGCCATTATAGATTGCTCGTTTCGCAGCTAGGCTCATGCTTTCATTTCTCATTATTGTCCACATACTTCCAATCACTTTCCTCCCAGCATTGACCCTTCGTCCAATCTCGCTCTCAATTGTACCATCTGCAGTAAACATTATACCGAGATATACCAGCTTGTCCACTTGCTCCACAATTTCATCTTGCAGAGTAAATACTCTACTATCCTTTCCACCTTCCCGATTGAACACCACAATCTTAGTTTTGTTCACGTTTACCTTTAGGTCAATGCTCTCACAGACTGTATCAAACTTCATCAGAGCGGTTTGCAGATCATCCGCACTGTTACTTAATAAGACTGTGTCATCTGCATACACCAGGAGTCGTACATTTACGTCACCAACCATTACACCATTTGTATCGTTACATGCTTGTCTAAGACATTTATCCATGTATACATTGAACAACCACGGTGACATCACACAGCCTTGTCGCACTCCTTGCTCAATATTAAAGTATTCACTCACACCTCCTCTCACCCTAACACATGCCCGACTACCGTTGTATACTGCCCTTATTCCATTTATTAGACCTTTATTTGCGCCATATCCATTTAATATTTCCCACAGCTTCTATCTATTCACTCTGTCACATGCTTTCCTTTTTACCTTTAAACACTTTTCGATCACCTGCTGGAGAGCAACCATCTGGTCGACACATCCTCTTCCTGGCATGAAGCCACATTGCACATCCCACATCTTAGATGGTGTAGTTTCTCGTACTCTATCAATCAGTATTCTTCCAAATACTTTACCCGGTACGCTGAGCAAGCTTATTCCTCTGTAGTTCTTACAATCACTCTTGTTCCCCTTACCCTCATACAATGGTACAATGATCGCGCTCTTCCAATCACTCGGCACTTTTCCACACATAAGGCATACATTGAATAATTCACGCAATCTTCGTATAAGCTTTGCACCACCATACTTGAGCATTTCACTAGTGATTTCATCCACGCCTGCTCCCTTGCCGTTTTTCAACCTTCCTACCGTTTTCTCTACCTCATTTATTCCCATCTCCTTCTCAGTTTCATTCATCATTTCTTCTATATTCTCCTTATTTAACCCTTCAGTCCTCACTACTGTACAGCTTTCCGAAATATTCTTGCCAGCATTTCCTCACTTCACAATCGTCCCATACTATTTCGTTTCTATCATTCATCACTCCTGCAGCGTTCTGTTTTGGGCCACGTTTTGTATTTTTCACCCATTTCCAGAAGAGTTTTTTGTTTCCATCAAAATCATTCTGCATTTTCTCTCCTTCCACATCCATCACTTCCTCCTTACTTATTCTCACTGCCTCCTTCGCTTCTTTGTTTCTTAATCTGTACACCTCATACAATCGTTTCTTCTCAGTCTCATTGTTTGCAGCAATCATTGCCACGTACGCATCTTTTTTCTTACTTACTGCTTTTTTACCGACTCATTCCACCAAGCACATTTTTTCTGTCTACCTACAATCACTCTTCCACATATTCGCACGGCACAATTGACAACAGAGTTTTTCAAGCTTATTCATGCACTTTCAACGTCAGTGTCTTTTATTGTTCGTTCCACACTGTTTCATTCACGTTCAACTTTTTATTCACAGCATCTGCGTATTTCATTCTCGCACCATTATCCACTAGTTTGTCAACCCTAATTCTGGACGTTCGCACTACGTTTGCTTTCCTTCTCCACACCCACTTTTACCCTAAACACACTCTCGATACAACCAAAAAGTGGTCCGATCCACACTCCGCTCCGCGCATTACTTTTGTGTCTTTCGCCAGGTTTCTAAACCGTTCATCATACACTATCAAGTCTATCATACTTTTAGATTCACCTCTTTGCCATGTATACATATACACATTTTTATGTTTAAACCACGTATTGGATACAAACAGGCTTCTCTCTACACAGATGTTCAGCAGGTGTTCACCGTTCTCATTGATTCTTTGGTCTCCGAACTTTCCTAGAACGCGTTCACTATGTTCTCTCTATACACCCACCCATCCGTTCATATCCCCCAATATAATCACTCTTTCGTTTCACTTACATACGTTCAACACGTTCTCTACTTCATTCCAGAAGTTCTCACGCTCCTGGTCTCTTTCTCGATTCACCGGTGCATAGCATGCAATAAGAAAAATTCTTTGAAACTCCATTTTCATTCTAACCTATATTACCTGAGGAGATACCAATTCGTACTGTTTAACACATCTTTTCGCACTTTCACTTATGATCATCCGAACTCCTCTTGCGCCATGCACTTCCGTCTCAACTCTTGACCATAGTGCCTGACTGCCATCCTCGATCTCCACAGCATCCTTTCCTTTGCGCTTTGTCTCCGATACACACAGAATATCAAGGTATCTTTCATACATTGCATTCGCAATTTCAAATTATTTACCATGCATACCTCTAACATTCCACGTACCGACGCGCCATTCATTCCTTGCACAGTCGTCAGAAACGGGGCCTGTTTGTTTCGACCTTAACCGCCCCTTGTAGCCTCTTTCTCTATGAATTCATCGTTATTGCAACAATGTATACCTGTTCGGGTCCACTCCTTAGACAAAAGGTTTACGTTTGCTTTATAATTTTTTTAAGTTAAAGTTTTAACAATCACATGGGTTTAATAGAACCGTATTTTTCGTAAATACTGTAGCAATCCTAAATGTTATTTCGCGCCTACTTCAACTAAAGAGCCTTTTACTGGTTAGATTATCATTATCTTTGTTTATTATTAATATTCAAACCGCTGGGTATAAAAACCTGTTCAAACGCTTACCTTTCAATCATTGTTACTAAATAACGATATTCTCTTGAAAGTGGCAGAGAACCTACAATGTCGATGTTAATATGTGCAAATCTTCTTCTGTTTGTTGTTTATAATGTTGAATAGGAGTTCCAGTGTGCTTCCTTTTTTTGCCCGTATGACGTCTATTTTTGAAAAAAATTACTTTTTGTTCAACTGTGCATTAAAATCTTGTAACTGTGATATTGGATAACGGTCAGGTACAGTGATTGCGTTTAAAGTCCTATAATAACCACAGGGTCACCATGAACGCTTTTTTTAGGGACCATATGAAGTGTACTTGCTCAATTGCTATCTTGTGGTCTGAATATGTTTAAATCTAACATGGGTTCGAACTCTTTTTGGCCACTAGTTGTCCATGTGTAATTATATGGTGCGTTGTACCATATTTATTTCCGGAGGGGACTGAAACTCCAAACATTCTCAATCATGGTTGACAACTACAACTGTCATAGCACCGGGGAACCGACGCTTGGTCCGCAGATTTAAATAAACGCTCCGATGTGTTAGATTTTTACGTTTCATATGGTATAGCCACAAATTCTATACTGATTGAACCAAATAATGATCTTTCTGGAGAACGTGTGCCAGTAATCCTAAATTTAAGTTCCAAGCGTATTAATATAAACTAAATGCCAGATTGGTATCAAAACAAACTTACTGGATTATGTTCCAGCAGCATCTTCAAAACAAAATTGATTTTAAAGTGCGTCTAAAACAACCTGAAGATATAGATCAAGCAGTACAGAACGTTATCACTGATATTCAAGAAGATGTCTGGAAAGCTACGCCACTGAAAACGAGTATGCACATCATACAAACAATACACTGCTTTATATAAAAGAATTAATTGCCGAAAAAAGACGAGCTCGAATTAAATGGCAAAGAATTCGTAACGCCGCTGACAAGCTCAACTATAATAGATTATCTCGACGACTTCGAGTGTTCCTTCTGGATTTCCGAAATCACTCCTTTACTCACTATTTACTACGCAATTAGATTTTATAGTGCACTACCGTGCGGTTTCAAATGTTTAAATTTTAATTCCTTTTCTAAATAGATCAAAAAATTCTTACTTTTAAATGTATTTTATAAAGCTGTAGACTTCGCAAAATCCGACTTTTCTTCCTTATAGGTACCTTGTGCATAGGCTGTTAATCAGTCGTGTAATAATCTGGTATGTACGTGTATATATATATATATATATATATATATATATATATATATATATATATATATATATATATATATATATATATATATATATATACATTGCAGTTTAGTTATATTTATTAATGAGTTATAAAAGCATTTAAGTATACGTATTATACTACTTTGTTTGGCGTGTGTAAATACTGAGTGTATAAAGCACAAATTTACATTATTATTATGTAATGACTGCCTGCAAAATAAACATTACACATGTGGCATTTTTTATGAAGGGATCAAAAGTTTTACTATATTTTAACAATTTTTCTTATTTTCCATAATGATACAAATAATCAATAATTTTTAAAATGGAAAAATGATAACTTACTGCTACTTGATACTGTTTGTTTTTCATGCTAGCATGAACTTTACCCTTGATAGTAAAAGTTTCAGGATTAAACTGGATATTGGAAACAATTCCTGATGCCATGCTTTTTCACGATGTTCGTATCTTCAAAGAAATCAAGCATAGATTACGAATGCTTATAATTTTTGTGGAAGAGAATTAAAATTTCAAGGAACGGCTAAGTAAAGTCAAATAACACTCAGATTGTGGACAACTTCTATAACATTAACAAACTTAACAATAAATAACAAATAGCAATATTAATAAAAAATACAAATATCAAAAGTGAAGGGAGAATATACACAATCACAGGCAAGACAAAAATAAGGTTATTTTTTTAGGTTAATTTTGACTGTTTTAGTGTTAGAATTGCGACGTTTGGAAGATTGTAATTTTCAATTTTTAATAATTATGATGTTTACCATTTGCATTATGCTACGCTGTAAGTATTTTAGCTTTGACGTTTAGTTTGTCTAAGCATTTTATACTTTTAGAAGTCTGATGATGACAATATCAATTGTCAAAACTTGTAGGATTAATCAATAATATTAGTAATAAATATTCTATAGGGAAGGTTTTTGATATCTAATATACAGTGCGTTCATGATGAAAGGAACAAATTCGTTTACAATGCAGGTACTTATTTTGTGGAAAAACGCTCGAACACGTCAATTAGTATTTTTAGTTGCGGATTTTTTGACATAATAAAATTGTCTCAAGAAGAAGATATGCAGTCACCATTGATTTTTTTGAATGGAACACCCTGTATATAATGTCATTTTTTAATTGTACGGTAAATTCTGGAAACTTTTTGTATAACATATATCTCTAAAAGCAGCGGTTTTTGGAATAAAGACATTTGAAATATGACAAATGAGAAAAAAATTAATGAACTTTAATAACAAAACATGCAAAGGAAATAATAACAATTGCCTTATAATAAATGTTTAGTGTTTTGTCCGTTTACTTCAATACATTTTTGTAGTCGAAGGATTGTTTCCCGTTGAACATTTTCAATTACCTCTGGTGGAATAAGTCTTATTTCCTGGAGTATTCTCTGTTTTAGGTTATTAAGATTATTTGGTATATGCACATAAACTTTAGATTTCAAATAACTCCATAAGAAAAAATCTAATAGGGTTAAATCCGGTAACCTTGGTGGCCACTCTATAGGACCTCTGCGTCCAATCCGTTTATTAAGGAAAGTCGTGTCAATAAATTGTGGAACTGCAATTGCAAAATGATGAGGTTGGAACCATATGTCATTATGAGGAACTATCTGGATCTTGAGGACGAAGAAACACAATAGCTAAAGCGGGGATGTGTTCAAACTGGAGAAAGTGTAAGTACGTTCCCCACTCAAAGGTTCTTCAAAAAATAAGGTCCAAGAATTCGATTTTCGACAATACCTGCTCAAACATTTATTTTTTGACGATACTGTGTGTGACACGGCGATTTTCAGATGCCCAGCACCTGTATTTTTCTCTGTTCACGTATCCATTTAAAACAAAAGTAGGCTCATCAAAAAAAAATCTTTCGGGTGAAATCTAAGTGTTGATTATTAATCTCAATTATCTGCATACAAAACTGCGTTCTTCGGGCAAAATCGTCTTTAATAATTCATGCATTAGTTGAATCTTATAAGGATGGTATTTACTCTTTCGGAGTATTTGTGACACAGATCCCGATGACAAATTACAATTCCTGGAGATTATACTAACGGACACATGGAGATTATTTACAGTTTCTACTAAAACGTCTAGTTGAGAATCTTCTGATATTTTTGCTGGTCTTCCTTTGGGTAAATTTCTAACGTGGCCGTGCTCAGAAAGTTTTAATTCAATTTTGCTGGCAGTAGATCTAGTAATTCGAGGTCGATTAGGATGAATTGCATTACATAAGTTACACACTTCTTGTTGAGTACGCACTGTGTCTCCAAAACCAATCATCATAAGCTCTTCAATACGTCTTTTCTCAGATAAATGTATTTTTAAAATGAAACATGAAGGAAACGTAAAACTGACAAAATGACACTGACAAACTAAAAGTCGGTGATTGTTTTTTATTGCCACAAAATACCACCACAAGTGGTCAAGGAATCGATTAATTTGAAAAATGTTCAAGGTGTATTTTAAACCTACATTATTTAATTACAGGTCGCGCCCCTTAAGGAAAAATAACCGTCGCATGCCGAAGTCAAATCGGGTTGCTATCGAGCAAATGCGCCAATGGGCGGTACTCAAAATACGTATTTCCAATTTTTTCATTTATCACATTTCAAACGTCATTATTCCGAAAACCGCTGAATTTACCGTTCAATTAAAAAATGGCGTTATATACAGGGCTTTCCATTAAAAAATCAATGATGGCTGCATATCTTCTTCTTGAGACACCCCGTATACATGTCAACAAATCCGCAACTAACAATACTAATCGACGTGTCCGAGGATTTTTTCACAAAATAATTACTTGAATTGTAAACGAATTTGTTACTTTCATCATGAACGCACTGTATACACTTGACTTAAAGCATAATAAGGGCCAATCTATTTATTCTACTGGCAAACAACTTGTAATGCAACTTTAAGATATTTGTTTAGAGTGTATGATAAATGTACACAAGAAATGCAATCTTGAAACAAATATCTGAACGCAATGTAAAATGTAATTTATTTCTTTTTAAGTTTTACTCATTTTTGAAACACTCATTCAAAGGAATTAAACCAATAAACAGAAAAGGGATTAAAGTAGATTTTATAAAAATAATTTGGGCATGAATCCGTTTTGCCGTCTCACACTACTAAAGCACGAAGAATCAATTAAATAGATAACAGCTGCAATTATTTTGAACGTTAAAATTAGTGCTAATGTAATTTATGAGCACATTTAATACGGGTTAATATTGTATTTTGCATACTAATTTGGGCGCATAACACTAAATTAATTTGCAAAATGAATAATCATAAACGTAAACCTCAGAAACTGTGAATACACAATAATTTATTGTGCAGAGTGCACGTTTGCAAAATCTACGGCATTTTACTCTACAGTGCAAATCTTTTTTATTTAGTTTAGTATTAAACTAAAACAGTTACACTGCAAAAAATCTAGTTTACATTTTAAAGGTTATTATAGATGATAAATTAAAATTCAATGAGTTTACATAAATGCGAAAGTTAAGTACACGGCGTATGTCCATGTCAATCATTATTAAGCTTGAATGCCTTTATTTTGAATGGGTTTTGAGTTGTTACGTTTAAAGTATAATACTATATGTAAAAACAAACTTTTTTAAAAAGCAAGCTTTTATTTACGTGTAAAAGGAGAAAATTATTTTTTTCTTTGCCAATGTGATCAAAAATGTTTACCACTAAAAATAAAAACGTAGGGCGCTTGCTCATCATAAATCATTTTTCTCCATCAGATGTTTATAATATGAGCGGCCCACAATACAAAGAAGCGGGTGTAAATCTTGTGAATCAATATTTGTTCACGAAGAATTTGTTTTTAAATATAGTTCATGAATCGTAACCCATATTACGCCCCTGATATAGATAACGCAACAATTAATATCGTAAACGATAGTAGTAGAAAAAATATAGTTCAAAATCTAAAGATTTGTTTTAAACAGAAAATTGTGGAATATAATTATCTGGTGTAGAACAACACACGACCTTCCAACCAACAACGTGGAAATTAAAATAAATAAAAATAATTTAAATAATAATTTTTTTAGGACAATTATAAATTCCCTTTTTTAATACGTTCATAACGAAAATAGGCAACGTACAAACAAAAATAGCAAACCCTGTCAGACCGACATTTAAAAATTTATGTTAGATAGACATATAGATACTACCTTAAAAAATAGTACTATGAAGAAAGAAACTTTGTAAAGAGCCCGGTTTTATTTATGCGTAGAAAATGCACTAAAAAGGAGAAAATAATTTTTCTTTGTACCAAAATGTCATCAAAAACCTTTACGACTAAAAATAAAAGCGTGGAACGCTCATATTATAAACATGCGGCGGAGAGAAATGAATTATGCTTTTATTTTTAGTCCTAAAGATTTTTGATCACATTTTGGTACAAAAAAAAATATTTTCTCCTTTTTACTTTCTACGCATAAATAAAAGCGTGCTTTTTAAAAAAGTTTCTTTATTCATAGTATTATTTTCTACTTTTTACTCTTGTCAAATATTCTGTCGTTCTTATTAATTTCTCATATGAAAGATATTTATGTTATTTATAGTTTAATTAAGAATTTTTATGAACCGTAAATGCTAAAGATTGTATTGTCATCGGGAATACATAATTATGGAGTCGATTGGACTTGTAGAAGTGGTCGAAAAATCGATTACAAATTTTGACGCATACTACATACTACATACAAACACCGATCGCCGAGTGAATTATTCATAAAATATTTAATTTAAGGTTAAGAAATCTGTAACAATGTCTCTTATTATTTCAAGATGTCAGATTTTCATCACAAATGTCACAGCGGTCTTCTACTGGAATTATCGTTGAGAGCGGTTTAAAACTAAAACTATGCTGATGGTGAGCCTATCGTGCGGTGTGTTGGAACCAATAGTGTAAAGTGTGTATAGTATTAATTCCTGGATTTGTAAATCTGGTCTTGTCTGCCCAAATAACGTTGCAGCTTCTTGAATTTACTTTACTACTACACCTACATAAGATATGAATTCCGGCTTAGGTCTCCACAAGTTACTTTCACCAGATACAGTTTTGTCATTAAAAGAAAGCACCGATCACCGACATCGTTCTTACGATGGGTAGAGGGTCGTACAGCAGACAGAAAATGGTTGCGCGACTACCAACTCTGGATGACGGAACACCAGGTCCACCGCCGTCACCGACACCACAGAACGCGGTACGGTCGCTGCTCGACTTATCGTTTGAATGACCGAGCAGCAATGCACCCCCAGCTACTGCCGCCGCACTGAAGAGTATGCGGCCAAGTAAGTCGAAGCCAGTACTCCGTCGATGTCGACGGTCACCGCCACGGTCAATCGTAGCCGACACTCTCGTCACAGAAGAAAGGAAGGAAGAAGACGCCCAACCCGGATCCACCAGCCCCGACGATGAGAACTTTAGGATACAGAGGAAGACGCCAAAGGGTTGAACGTCAACACCGACGACCATCACCAACGAGTTCAAGCCTTTGGAAGCCGCACCAGATGCCATGGAGTCTGTTACCAGGAAAAAGGTGCCCCTAGCTATTCTTTGTCAGAAGGAGAACTGGGTTCACTTCTCCAGAAAAGTAGACCGATGTGGGGTTACCTTCACCCGAGCCAAGGTCGCTAGTGAAGGAATCCGCATACAGCCTGGCTCAACCAGGGATCGAGACAGGCTAATGGGGTATATGGATAAGCACGGCACCGCTATCGTACCTATTAGGCAAAGAGCGACCGTTTGTTTAAGGTGGTTATTCGTGGCGTGTCCGAAAAAATCACTGAAAGTAACGTAAGCTCAGAGCTACACCAACGTGGTTTTAATAGTTATTATTGTTTTAGGATAAAGCAACGAAGAAGCTCGATTCTTCTAGTACTGATGCAGCTACCGTGAGGTGGAGCACTCCGCCCATCTACGCGTCACCCTCGAGGACTTGAGACGGAAAACTGGCATCAGGCAGTGTCACCGCTGCTGCAGGCCGCAACTAGCTGTGTCAAGTGTGCCGGCGATCACCACAGCAGTGAATGCACGAAACCCTGCAATGGCAGGACGAAGTGCGTATACTTGCGATGGGAACCACCCCGCAAGCTACAGAGGATGCCCGAAGTTCGCTCGACCTCCGCCAAGGAAGAAGATGGATGCCCCACAACGACCAAAAAGGACACCGCTAGCAGCGGCATCATCTTCAACACGGAACAGCGACAGGTAATGGGAAATCCGAAGTACCGAAAGCGGCTTCATCTCCAATCGGTATCACGCCTACCAAACCTACCCTACGGTTTGACTCCCTATTAGGCATGAGATGTCTCAATATGGAGAAGGCCTTAACTGTGTTCTGAAAGGTGACAGCGACACTCGCTGAGGTGAAAACTGCGAGTGGCTTGTGACATTCACACACGGTCAGGAAGTGTTTGCCCTTCGCTGCATCATTTTACTTACTTTTATGTTCTGTTAACACAAAAAATCATTACTATTCACATAACTCATATTTATTTTTATTTATTTCAGATACCCCGAGCATCAACCATACCAATCGAGCGACAACAGAATAGTTCAAACCATACCTACAACACAACCAACACCATCAACGGACAACGCGAGAATTTTTTTTTGAAACCACAAGCAGCAATATACGATGTCACAAGGATAGCATACCACAACACCACGCAATGTATAAACTTTCCACGCCCTGAGCAGCGCACCAACAAATATTACACAATACTCTGTACATTATACATAATTTTGTACTTTGTATTAGAAATCCTATATATTGTTAATTCTCTAAATTTTATATAAACTATTGAATTGAATTTGGAATTGAACATCATAAGAGGAGTTTATCTTGAAGTCTTTAGCACATCCGGCTCTCTCCCCCAGCACCCGAATACATTCGAAAGTTCTTGAAAATTCTTTCTTATCCAGTCCCTGACTAGTAGATTTTTGAATACAACCTCGTCTGTACGTATGAGTAGAATACTACCTACACACATATAAACACACTGAACGAAAAGCGTAATATAGAATCTCGCCCGTTGCCCTTTTTCCTCCACTTCGACGGAAGCATAACGTAGGATGCGCCCTAAGTCGGCTCCTTTGAACCCCGCATCTTTAATGGGCATGAGTGGTGAGCCGAGTACCTGAGACAATAAACTACATCATCCAGTACATTACAACATCCAGTTATTCGCTACTATCGGCACCTGAAAAGTACAGTAGGTAGTATTGCAAATCATTATACAATATATTCAGTCATGAAAATCCAATCATTAAATTCTGTTCAAGAATTGAATAATATTAATACTCACGTGAGTTTCCCATTTTATAGTTACATACGAACAAAGTCCTGATAGAAAACTTTGTTTATGTTAACCTTTAACCTAGAAGTAGAAACTACAAGGATATTCTTCAAGCTAACCTTGGAGATTCACTAAAAATCATCCTGTTAGAATTTATTCTATAAATTCTTCAGTTCATCATTGCGCAAGACCTCACCATTGTAACACCTAATTGTTCCTGTTGTACTGAAACCCAGCTGTGAATTTGAAAGATACGTGCTCTCTTGAGCTTTGTCTTGCTCCGTATGAGATATTTTCGAAGAAATATTTAGTCTTCCGTTACATTTGATCAAGAATTGACAATTTGTCATTCAATGCAAACATATTTGTTTCTAGTTTTTGATGTGTGGATGCGAGTTTTACTGCGTGTGATGGGTTTATTTGTTTATTTATTAACAAAAATGTTACAACAAAACGGTTATCCTTTAAAGAAAGTTAATACCATCATCAAGAAATATACAAACCTTCAAATATAAAAATCTTCAAAAACTGTCGATGAACCTAAAAAATTAGCTGTATTACCTTATGTAAAAGGGGTCACTGAGAGAATTGGTAACAAATTTCCCAAAAACTAATTCAGAATCGTTTACAAACCTAATAATTCTTTCCGACAATTTCTCCGAAACGCTAAATATCATATGCCAGGTGAAAACCAAGGAATATACGAAATTCTATGTTCTGGATGCTGTCGCTCCTACATAGGACAGACGAATCGAAGATTAAGCATGAGAGCACAAGAGCACAACTTGGCAATAAAACAATTCAACACATCTTCTTCCTTGGCTTGCCATCACATGGATACTGGTCACAAAATAAACGTAGAACATTAAATTACTCGCTGCTGCTTACACGTTGAATGAGCGTCTCATACGAGAGGCCATCGAAATTGGGAAGAGAACTTTGGCACTTAACAAGAGGGACAATACTTCGAGTATATCGCCTATATGGAAAATTATCATTAAAAAACGGGATACACCTTTACCAGGAATTAACACTGGCGAGAGTTCCGACGACCAACTAATTACAAATGGTGTTCAAAATCTTCAAACTATATCTACCTACAACAGACCCATCACACGCAGTATAACGCAAATTGACACATAAAAATCAGAAACTAGATAGCATAACTCATTAATGACAAATTGTCAATTCTTGAAAACGAAGAAGTTTTGGAACGTACATTTATTAATTGAATTACACGAGATAAACTCTAAAATGAACTTTATTATAAATAAGATCACTCGTGGAAACTTAAATAATAATAATAATAATAATATATATATATATATATATATATATATATATATATATATATATATATTACCTTATATAATTTAAATGTATTTATTTTCTTGAACCTTATTTATTAAAGTATGTAAAATTATTTCTGGCAATGATTTGTTTTACGCTTCGCTGTTTGGATATACAGCATTATCAAAAATTTATTGTCATCTGAATTGTGTGACATAAAATATGACAACTACAGATTTAAAATATATAATATCAAACAAAATATTTTAAATCTGTAGTTGTCACACAATTCAGATGACAATAAATTTTAGATAATGCTGTAAATCCAAACAGCGAAACGTAAAACAAAGATTTTGCATTTAAACTGAACAATTCATTCCCAGAAATAATTTTACATACTGTTATATATATATATATATATATATATATATATATATATATATATTCTATCATTTTTCGATTTGGAAATTTGTGGTGGTAAGTCGCTCACATAAAATGAAGATTTATGTAAGAATGGGGACTGGTATAATAAATGTAAAAAGAGAAAATATCGATATGATTGCACATAATACAAAATTTAGACGCTCAAATGCTGCAATAATAACATTATGTATATTTTAGACTAAGACGCCAAAATGTTCGGATAGTTCAGTTGTGATAGAACCAACATACTTTTAAGAAGTGGACACAAACTGATTGCGTACAAACCAAGGATTAAAATATATTGATGCCTATATTGTCACGTGGCCATGATTTTATCACATTTGCCATCAATTCCGAAATTGTAACTTCTTTGTTAATAACGTACATCTGGAATGTAGTATAAATTCATGCAATCAAACTTGATAACTCATAAATTCTTTGGGAAAGGTAAGCGAGAATTTATTTTGTAGTGAATATTATGGTTTCCTGTGAGGCCATTATAATATCTAGTTCATTACATTTTCCCGCTATAAATGTATTTAACATTTGACATTTTCTCCTGATTTTGACGTTTTTGGAGTTGTAACGAGTGCCCTTTTGCAACATTAAGTATATCATTGTGGATATTTTAGTCTGACACGCCAAAATGATTGTCTTGTTATATTAAGATAACATGCAAAGTCGCAAAACGCAATGATATTTAGAACAGCACTTTAACGTACGGTTGCCAGAATGATTGTCAAACGTACGAAAATCATATATATATATATATATATATATATATATATATATATATATAGTAAAATTAAGCTAGAAGCATATGGAATCGATTATGGAAATCAGAAAAGATGTTGATTTGTATACTTGAATAAAATGTCAGAGAATATGTCTCGTTCTAGTGGACGTCACATTAAGGAGTGACGTACGGGCGTCATAATGGTTGCAGGATGAATGAATATATATATATATATATATATATATATATATATATAAAAGTTGCGTTTTTATTTCTTTAATAACTTTTTGATATCAAGACTAGTAAAATGAAATCTTGGTTTACAGAATTGAGCAAGGGATACCTATTGCACTCCTCAAAAATTTTCTAGGCAGACTACGGTTTTCGTGGGTAATTTTTGATTTTCTTATGGCCGCCATATAGGACGTTTATACCAAAAAGTGCAGAAAAAAATTTAAAATTCATCCATACATTACATATGGTCAAAACAATCCGATTCCCACAAGAAAAAAAAATCTAAAAAATAAAGTCATCATGCGAAATAACAAATGCATCTTTCAAAGTCTTAACAAAAGAAACAAACAACTATACAAATTAATTTAATAAATAAACAACAAACTAGATTAGTGCACCATATAAAAACTGCTCAAAATGACCTGTTCCAATCGATCAGCGGGGAAACCATTCGTGAAGCAGTGTTAAACATGGACAGAAGAACAGCGCTCTCTATCGAACATAGAGGGGGTCATTTTGAGCAGTTTTTGTAAAGTGCATTAATTTAGTTTCTTGTTTATTTATTTATTTAGTTTGTTTAGTTTTTTGTTTTGTTTGTTAAGACATTGAAAAAAAAGCTATCTGAGATTGCTCTTTAATTGTTTAAAGAGTCTAAATGGCACAACTTTCTCCTTGTTTAACTAACAATGTATCTCTTACGGTTCCCAATGGTGTACATTGTAAAAGTGACTACTCTACATATATATATATATATATATATATATATATATATATATATATATATATATATATATATATATATATATATATAGGCTGTCCCAACGATTTGGGTGGAAGATTACGTATATACTGTTGATTTAAAAAAAGTCTTATAACAGATTATTGTAGTCAACAACAAGGAGCATCTTGTAAACATATTTTTGTATATACAGGGAGCACTACACTAAACTTGTGTTTTTTAATGGAACATCCTATACATTTTTATATATTTCAATTCTCTGTTAAATGGTTAGCAAAATATAAGGTAGTCTGGGTCTATGACTAACGGTTATTGACATTTTTACGTAAAAAAATTAGTCAATTAAGTAGGCTTCGGTTCTGCCATCTTGAATGATACGGGATTTGTTTTTCCAATGTAACTTGTTTTAACTTCTACATTCAGATTGCACATTCTTTTCTCTACATTGCACACATTTTTCTCTCTATTTTTAAATGGAATGCTCTGTATTTTATTACACATTTGAATATAATTTTTACTGACTTTCAATAGATACTCACTGTGTACTACTTATTCCAAAGTATTTTTAAATTATTTAGTGATAAAGTTGAAAATTATAAAATTTGTTACTTTTTTTGAATTTGACACAATAAAGCCTATAAAATAAATTAAAACAATGTAGTAATTCACAGAAAAACAAAAATGAAACATTGCTAATTGCAATAAAACTGTAAAGCTATAGGTTTTGTGACTCAATACAACATTTTGGACTATAAAAGGGCAACGTTTAATAATTATTTACTCGTAGAAGTTCATGAAGAAAATTGTCCACAGTCCAATCGTAGCTTCAATTGGCTCACCAACGTACGAACAATCAAAATGGTTATCGCAAGTACTTTTTACTGATTCGGGTAATAACAAAAAATGTTATGCGAAATACTCCTGGACCAACTCCTTATGCAAAAAGAAATGTGTTTGATAACTCTGCGCTAAGTGCATTTCGATTGTTTATAGATAACACAACGCTAAGACATATTCAGAAATGTACTGAAATTAAAGCTAAACGACATCTAGGAGATGATACAAACTGGTCATTGTCTCTCCAAGAACTTGACGCTTTTCTTGCAATATTGCTAGCTCGTGGTGTTTACGGCGCAAGAACATTACAGCTTGACAGTTTATGGTCTGTTACTTGGGGACCGTAATTTTTTTGTGAGACCATGTCACGCAATCGATTTCGTGAAATCATGAGATTTTTAAGATTTGATATTCGATCAACACGAAAAGAACGTCTAATTAGTGATAAGTTTGCTTTGGCGTCCGAAATATGGGATAAATTTATTAGTAACTGTAAAGCTTGCTATGTTCCAGGAGCAAACATTACAGTAGCTAGCTGTTGATACGGATTCTAAATTTCTTCTGAATGGTTTTCCTTATTTAGGAAAAGATTATATGCGTCCTAACAACCAACTCCTTCCAGAATATGTTGTTTTAAAATTAATGGAACCTTTCCTAAATATGGGTAGAAATGTTACTACCGCTAACTTTTTATCAGTCAAAAGTTAGCAACAATGCTGGCAAAAAAGAACACAACAATAGTAGTGACAATAAACCGAGAAAGAAGGGACTTACCAATTTGTATCAAGAATAAAAGGGCAGAGTTATATTCTACTACAGTAATGAAAAACGATAAAAGCACCTTGTCAATTTATCAGGGTAAAGCTAATAAAAATGTCATATTGCTAAGTACGCTACATCCAACTCTGGCTATAGATGATAGGAAAAAGAAGAAACCTGAGACAGTGTTGTATTACAATGAAAAAAAGTTTGGAGTAGATGTGTTGGACGAAATGGCTAGAAAATATTCTACGAAAGCTGGTTCACGTAGATGGCCAGTTCATGTGTTTTACAATGTTTTAGATCTTGCCTCAATCAACGCCTGGATAGTTTATAAGGAAGTCGTAGGCAGTAAAATAAAAGAAGAGACTTTATTTTCACTCTAGCTGAGGAACTAAGAAAAGAGTATTTCGATTCGAAACGAGATTCTGGTGCAAGTACCAGCACATATGATACAACGAAACCTAAAAAACGTTATCAGTGCCAAATTAAAAAATGTGACAAAAATAAAACTGCTGACGTCTGTTTAATGTGTAACAAATATGTTTGTGGAAAATGTGGAAGTGTAACAAAGACCGTTATTTGTTTGGACTGTAGAGCGTAATACAGCATGTAAAATTGTACCGAATTCTAAATGTATTAGAATCAATTTGATTTTTATTTAATTAAAATGAATATTTATCTAAAATGTGTTTTTTATATTTATTTCACAATTAAGTGTAAAATACATAAAGAATACATCTCAAAATTACCTTTCTTCTCCAGAGGTCAAAATGACCGGCCAGGGCAGTTTTAGGTATTTACAATAGCCGGCGTTGCTAGCGTTAAACTATTCTCTACATGTAGTGTTAAAATAGTCTAAAAAACTAGCTCGATGTTTTCATTTTCCGATAAAATCATTTTTGTCAAAATTCGTTCGTTAGTTCCACGGGAAAAAGCTTTTCAACCGCGCTATCTCTCGAAAATTCCAAATTGAGAATAATAAATCATTGAAATATTGATTCAGTAGAACTGAGAATTTCATTCAATAATTTTTCATTTTGTGTTCAAAACGACCACCACCGTCTCTTATACAAGCTCGAGCTCTCTTCCTTACTCCTTAACAGGTAATTTTCATTTGAACTTTCCATTAGGTGACGAAAATTTCCAAATTGACTAGCTGTGAAAAAATTCAGTTTTGATACCAAGAACTCTGGTTCGGAAATTTCTAGACAAAAAAAACAAAACTGATTTGTTTTGACATTTCATAAATTAATTCGCCTTTTTTAGTGACTTTCGTGATTTTTGAATTTGAATAGTTAATTTTTCTCCGTTATTCGTTCATTCTTTTTCATAATTGTTCTTGTTATTGTTATTATCGTTCCTGCTGTTATTGTTCCTGTTATTATTGTTCCTATGATTATTGTTCGTTTGTTATCATTTATTTATTAATTATGTATCATTTGTTTTGTATTTGAGATGGCTACATTTACTAATGCTGAATCAATTGATCACAAATGAGCCATGGTAACACCTCCTTGAAGGGGTCGCATCTAATTTGGTATCACACTGTATATTCTACACACAGTGACAAAACTACATGTATATTTATTGCGCATGCTACTTGTGCCGTTATAGAAAATAAAATTTAAATGTTCCCATTTTCAAATTGCTGCTCATTTTAGACTTATTTTTTGGTGTGTTTATGTAAAATTTTAGGAAAAATGAGAATAAAAATAAACAGAATTTTAAAAATTAAATATACTATTTCGCATTGTCACAATTAACCAAACACATAAGTTGTTAGTTGTTTGATAAACATCAGAATTATTCTTTTTCCATTTAGGGCAGGCGCTAACCCATGTCGCGTGTGTAGTTGTTTTGTTGCGGGGCTTTATAAGGAGTGTAAACAAAATTGGTCAGGTGGTCCAAATCATGGTCGTTTGGTCGCCATATTGTAAAATGGCCGCCAAACTGCTAGATTATTTGTTTAAGCGTATCTCCGCATCCAGTGGTCCGATTTTCAAGCTCATTTTACTCCTTTCTTAAAGGCAAAAAATCTTGTCATTAATCTTTTTATGGTAAATCCATTAGTTATTGAGATACACTAAGGTTTTGAATATTTCCAGTTCGTGAAGGAATTTAGACAATACTCATTGTCTTGTTATTGTAGTTACCCCATAGTGCAAAATTAAGCTTCTTTTTGTTACAGTGAAGCTGGTCAATATTCAGAAGCGACGTAGAGACTCTGACAAAGACATTGACTTGTGCATTTTCTGTATAAAAGTAAAACGTTCTTTGCAATTATGTTCAAGCGAAAACGGTACAAAAAACCTTAAAAGTGCTGAACTCATTGGGAACAGTGTGTTGAAAGCATTAAATATCAAAATAACATAAAATAGCATATGGCCTGCTACAAACCTTACATAATGAAAGGAAAACGAATTGAATAAAAACAAGAAAAAGATGCTGAAGAATCAAGCTCGGATGAGGAGCATAATACTTCCAAACGACAGAGACACAAAAGTAGACCTGGACCTAGTGGACAGTTAAAAAAATGTATAGTGTGTAACCATTAAAAGTAAATGTAGACTCGAAACTGTATCGTATTTGTGAGAAATTTAGAGCAGAGCAACTACTGAAAGCCTCGCGGTTTTACCTTGATGCAGTTTTTAAACGAACAGCTACATTAGAAGATGTAAATAGTGTATTTGATGCAAACGTCCACTGTCATAAGAACTGCATAAGAAAATACATTCTAAATTATCATATTGAAAAAGATATAGTCGAATAAACTGCTAGTTCTGAGAGCCTGAAAGAATCATTTACAACGTTTGTGGCTATACTTCAATTTGAAACCAAAGGATATCCGATACGCAATGAGTTTAACGATAAATGCTTGTCCAGTGACATCCAAATCTCAACCAGAAGGATCACTTTGGTGATACTATTTATTTCACTTACTCAAAGGATCACCCTGCAGAAGAAATTCGTAACTCCGATTGTGTTAAAGAATGTGCTGAAAAATTGCGCAGTGACATTAAAAGCTATCAGTTTGGTTTAAAAAATACCGACTGCGACGCAAAAGATCTATTTCAGTCGTTTGTAGAAGCAAAGAACAAATTACCTAAATCCTGGTTCAAATTTGCTCAGTACTGTTTCACTGCTACCAGACCTCTACTATTTTATCTGTTGCACAGTGGTGCACAGAGTACTCTTCTGCACGACGGACTGGCACAGACTATTCCTGAAATGACTCGCTCTAAATTGTTACTACATATTACGAACCGTCTGGGAATGACTGTTAGTTATGATGCGTTCGAGAGACATATCGTAGTACTCGCTTCAAGTATTTTAAGTAACTCTGAGGGTACAGGTGTACCCCTTCCCTAGGAAATTAAACCAAACGTACCAATACGAGCAGCGATGGATAATTTTGATTACCAAGAGCAAACCCCTTCTGGAATTGGAGGTAGCCATAATACAGAACTAGTAATCTTTCAAAACGAATTTAATAATGTTAAAGATAGCAACACTAACGTAAACCAAAGCGTAGTCAACAAAGGAATGTGATCTTTTCACAGTCTTCTGCCATTTCAAGAGCTCAAATACTTTAAGAAACCAACAGAAAGAGGAGAAATCAGTAAAATTTTGACAGTAGCACCTAAACCTAAACTTAAGGTGCCTGCTTCATCAGCAAAAGAACAGAATATGATGTCGTCTTTGTGCAGATATTTCGCAAGTAGAGAAAGTCACCCTGATGAATGTAAGATACCTACCTGGAGTGAATTCAACAGTATGATATCAAGGAAAATATTCCACAGACCAAAACTGCTTTTACCCCGATATTGCCACACCCTGCGACAGAATTTAGTTCAATACATACGTGCATGAAAAGATTTCAAGACTGTCTGGCAACAGTAAATCAAAAGTCAGGATCCCTTTGGGCTGATGACGGAATGTATAGAATAGCTAAAAAAATACAACGGCTGCGAAAAACGTTATGGCTTGTTTTGGAAAATATTTAGCAGTAAGTGGAGTACAAACTATTTCCATTGAAACTGAAACGTTTGGGTAAAACATTGTTGAGACTGTACTTTCTGGAAAGCATTATTCTCGTGGTGTAAGAGGTTTTTCCATGCAAGCTGAAGCTTTGCAACGTTTATTACTTGAAGCATTCATGGAGTCACAATGTTCCAGAAAACACAGTCAACGAGGTTACAACATTAACAGAGTGCATTAAGATTAAAGATTTGATAGTTACAAGAACTCAAGTAGAGACCCTTAAACTACAAATTGCAAACGATGTGGAAGAAATAGAAAACTTTGCTCAAGAACTAGGTAGAGAAAATGAGACCTTTCGGCATTGGTACCTGTTAATGATAACTCTATTTCCTATATTGAGAGTTCTTACACCCGCGTAGATGGATGGGAATTGGGAACTAAATATTAGTTCCTTAGTGCGGTTAATACCACTATTCTTCGCGCTTGACAAGACAAACTATTCAACTATTCTCGGTGGGCAAGTGTTTTCTTAGAGGACTGTTTACACCTTCCACTGGATTTTACTGATCTGATCAAACACGAGTTGCGTGATTTATGTGGTCTTGTCTATGCACTTTGCATCACGAGTTTTCAAACATTACAATTGCTGATGACCTATGTGTTAGAAGAATTGTGACCTTCATGAAGAAACAAGGAGATCCTTTCATGCATACGAGCTCCAGGTGTGGACCAGAGCTACAAAATATTATTACTAAACAAAAGATAGGTCGTGGAATGAGCATTAATCTTTTAAACTGCATGGAAATAGGAGAAAAAGCCCACACTCAGTTTCCGAGTGAAAGTCTAATACAAACCATTAAGAGATTTAAAAAAAACCAATAAATCTGTTAGAAGTGGACGTAAAGAATGAAACTGCCCATGCTTTGCGTTTAATTGACATTGCATGGACATGATATAATTATCTTTTGTCTTACGAATTAACTTCTACATCTTTGTTTTTGACGAGAAACCGGATAAATCGCAGCTGGTTCATGAACTAGAAAAAAAGTTGCAAACACCGCCAAATTCCGAAACTCCTCAATCTTCTGGCAAAGCAACAGTAATAGACTTAATGGCATGTGCCAACTGAATTTTTAAATCTGAAGACAAATGAAGAATTTGTAGGAAGCACAAAAGTGAACGCGTCGACATTGTTTTCGACGTTTATAAGGAAACAATTGTAAAACGGTTTGAGAGGCCCAAGCGATCACGGAAACAACCTGTAGGATATAGAGCCCCAAATGACAATATACCATTTCCTGTGGATACTGATGCTTACTGGCCCTCGTCAAAAAACAGTCAAGATGTTTTACTATAAAAAATGGGATAGTTGAATAAGAACTTACATTGGAACCTGATCATGAAGAAGCAGATGAGAGGATCTTAACCTACATGACACTGACTTCAAAAGTAAGCTTATTCGTTCATAACAAAAAACTTATAATAATATGGTTATTTGTTTTACAAATATCGATGTTTTTATTAGTGCACCCTATCATTACCTACAGAAGTGGAAAAGGTTAGGAGAGAAGAACTGTTGATTGCTTTTGGAGTAGGAAAAACATCGCGGTATATTCCACTTCACTCCTTTGAAGACAGAGTACCACTTACTATTTTAATACCTTTGCCAGCTATTCATTCTTTGACCGGCTGGGACAGGTCAGTACGAAGTTAGCAGTTTTAAAATCAGCTGAATCGTGTGCAGAAGACCTCTTGTTAGAGTTTGGCAAAGTGCCACTGAATGAGGACATGAAAAAAAGCAGAAGAGCACTTATGAAACCTTCAAGATTTTGCCTCTACCTAAAGATCTAGCTGTCTTCATATCAAAGGAAGCTACTTGCAATGTTGCAAATGAATTCATACTTTGGAACCGTCTGAGAAACTCAACCCATTGGATTATGGTTATATAGAGGAAGATGATACTCTAATTACACAAGTGACAAATGATCCAACGGACCCTGAAGATTTCTCTAAGCCACATAATTGCTAGACGTGCTTCAGAGGAACTGTATGTCCCTGTAGAAGATTGAAAATAATGTGCCGTGACTTTTGTAAATGTAAAACTAGTGTTTCAGACCAATGCTCTCATACTCATACAAAATTTTGTTATTCTTTTTTCTGTAAGATTTCCAACATTTTTTTTTGAAGACCATGTTATTGATTAACAGTAAATACGAGCCCCGTCCCATCTCAATTGGCCCACCAATAATTTTTCTTTTTAAATAAAATTATGCTAATTCACGGTAAATTTAATTTAAGTATTTATTTTTATTATCATTTGTAACAACATTTTAAACAATTTAAAACATTTTATTGCAACATTTAACTTTAAATTATTTTTTAATTGTTAAAAACAAGGAAAACGTACAAAATCCAAAAACCTTTACCACTGTGTGACGTCGCCTTTATTTTTAATTCCGGTTTGAATTCTTTTGGGCATCGTACTTATTAAGTTTTGACGCTCATCTTGAGTGAAAGTATCCCAAATATTTTGAAGTTTGTGTTTTAATTCGACTACGTTTCTAGCTGGTTGTATTCGTAATCGTTTTTTCATTGTGTGCCAAAGGGTTTCTATTGGTGACAAGTCGGGACTGTTTGCCACCCACTCCAGAAGTGGGAAATTATGATCAGAAAGCCATTTTAAAGATTTTCTTGATGTATGGCAGGCCGCCCCGTCTTGTTGGAACACAAAATTGTTATTATTCTGCAATAAATCTGTCATTGTTGGAAGTAACGATTTTCTTAAAATCTCTAAATATTTATTGGTGTTTACAATTCCATCAATGAAGTGAAGTTTTCCAACACCTCTAGCAGACATTGAACCCCATACCATATAACTGAAGCAGGAAATTTTACTTTCTTTTTTAAACAATCTGAATTGAAAGCTTCATTTCTCTGACGAATAACTCTGCTTCGATTGTACCCAACACAAACTTCAAAACGAGACACATCATTCCAATGGACACTATTCCATTCATCACTCGTCCAATTAATGTGACTTTTAGCCCATTTAAGCCATTTTTCTTTCGTTTTAATGTTAAGAGTGGCTTTTCTTTCGCCTAAAGAAAATTAGCAAAATTATAAAAAATTTTTTTGGAAAAAGTTACAATAAAATTACATTGTAAGTTTTAAAATATTACTTAAGGGCTTCTCTATGGCAGGTGGATCTTGAAACACCGCCCCACAGCATCGCTCCAAAGAACAGATAATTCGCCATAGTTCGAACGCCTGTTTTTTCTAATAATCTTCTTCAATGCCCGTCTATCAGCATCTGATATTTTGGATTTCGACGCATACCGAGGTTTTGTAGCTATTATACCCGTTTTTTTTATAAACTCGAATGATGTTTCTGACAGTAAACTTTGATAAATTAACTAGATCGCCAATTTTCGCGTTTGATTTTCCCTTTTTAAATAAATTGATAATAATTGATCAACAACCTTTCCACGCGTCATTTTTACTAATAGTAAAAAAAAAACTTTCTTTTGTTGGACAAAGGCAAAGCCTACTTGATTATTTCAGATATTCAAAAGTTCCTAGAAAATAATAAATTCGAGAAAAGCAAATAACTATTTTTTTTTGTATAAAAATATGTTTTTAACAATTAAAAAATGATTCAAAGTAAAATGTTGCAATAAAATGTTTTAAATTGTATAAAATGTTGTTACAAATGATAATAAAAATAAATACTTAAATTAAATTTACCGTGAATTAGCATAATTTTATTTAAAATGAAAAAATATTGGTGGGCCAATTGAGATGGGACGGGGCTCGTATATATTTTTAAACATCCCTTTAGGTCTTTGAATCCATTTTTTAGTTTTACCTCAAAAGTACGCCATTGTTCCATTTTTTTATTATAGCTCAGAAACTACGCAATTTAACAAAAAATATGTAATGACAAAATTTGTTCGCCTTTAAACAAGGAGTAAAATTAACATCAAAAAATTAAAATCGGACCAGTGGGTGCGGGTGCTTAAACAAATAATCTAGCAATTCGGCCATTTTACAATATTGCGACCAAACGATCATGATCTGGACCACGTGAACAATTTTTTTTATACTCGTATAGGTGTTTAACAAATCGCAACAAAACTTAGGGAACATACAACTCCACACGAGACATGGACTAGCGCCTAGACTAATTGTGTATTAATGAAGTAGAAGAAAGTCTGGCGTGACTTCTGGCCTTGCGTTTTTTTTTTGCGTTCTCTTTATACAAGAAAATGTGATTTACAAATTGTCTAATAGTAATCTATAGATGAAGTTTAATTTAGAACGCGTTATTCCAATTAATAACTATGTATGTCTTACTAGTAGGATTTACAAGCAGATCTTTCAGAAAATTTTATATAGACAGTTTTTTTAAGTGAACCACTTTTTATGATTTCATTGACCACAATTTTACAGAACTTGCTTTACTCGAAAATGAGTTATTGTCATATCATAATAAAGCTATATTTCGAAAACACGAAATAATAAAATGAGAAAAGGGTTAAATTTACTACTCCCAAAATACTTCAGTTTTTACTTTACGGAGAACAGTCCATAAAAAGGTTGTAAAATTTTAATTATTCATTAAAGCGGAACTGGATATGAACAGTACCGAAAAATGTATAAATACGTACCATCAACTCATAAACGTACGCAAATGCAACTGTAAGTAAGGAACTGAAATAGAGTATTTATTTTTATTTGAAGATCACTTGAATCGACAGTCTAAGCGGCTATTAACCATAATCACTTAATCAGTTTTTAGTAGGAGACAAACAACCGATATCTGCATGTTGAATTTATTTTACTACCTTGGGTAACACACTTAAAACGACAAAGGCTCAAAGGCTAAATATTACCAAACTTCCTACCGCATCTAAAACAATCCATATTAATAAAATGAATACTGTATTAGACAAGTGCTCGAAATGCTATTTCTTTTCAGAGTCTTTTCGATAACTAATAATTTTTATTTCAACCTTCTTGTAAAGTAATTGATTTATCTTTTTTTGGTTGATTCTTGGTCTATTGTATTTAATACTCATAATTTATAAAATGTTTATTGATAAAGAAATTGAGGCATGATTGAAAAGTACGAAACCTCACAAGCTAAATATAAAAATTTCATATGTGATCTAGATCTACAGATTGCAGTTATAAGTGACTGATTTTTTACGTTTACTACTTATAGAGTAAAGATAAATCCGGAGTAGAATTTGTGGCATTTCTTCTAATATTTTTCCTTTGAAATATTTTCTCAAAACAGTATAAGTGAATTTACTACTTACTTTTCAGGCCAATTTATATAATAAACACCCCATACTATTTTAACAAAGAATTATTCAATCACATTTCAAATTGTGCAGTAGCTACCTCTAAACTAAAAGGCGAATCTGTTCCTAAAATTAAGAATAAGGAGACATAAATTAAAACACTAATCTTTCGGGTCTTTTGAATCGTGTATTTTTCTATTTATATAGGGTAAACAGTACAGTCATTGGCCACCGGATAGTGATTGGCCGGCTGAATTTCAAATTAAAATAATAACGGCCCTGTCCGCATTACTCGAAATTGTGAAATTACGTTAAGCAGATTCAATCTTCTAGTTTACGCGGGGTGACTTACTTGCCCAGAGGGAGTCAGTGTATTAATATGGCGCTATTCGTTCTCTGACAGGTGCATGTGTTCGACTAAAACTGATCAGATTCTTACGGAAAAGTTTAGGATCAACCAATTTTTGGTGTTTGTTTTATACTATGGTGACCAAACATTGTTGTATTAGTTTTATTGTATTTATAATGTGTTAAAGTGCAGTTTAAAAGCGTTTTAACCGGTATAACCTAACAAATCTATTAATTTCGCGGTAGGCCAATCACTGGCAGTTAAATTTTGATAGAAAACAGTGATTGGCAGGGGTGGTCAATGCCTGTACCAAATAAGTTTTGCCATCATATATAGTTATTGGCCTGGGGGTTAATCACTCGTTCCAGGATAGAAAAATGGTTTTCTAATAAATTTAGGGCTGGGTCTACCTATATTTTAAACTTTAAATAAAATACAAATATTATTTTTAATTTAATTTAAGGCGCATATAAGGCATCTTTCAAGCGCAAAATTACTTGTAAAAATAATAAGTTTAATTTCAATATAACGATTTTAAAATATCTACGCAGCTCAGCAGAGCAGTGTTCTCAGATATTTTCTTGACTCACACCCCATTTATTTATATATTTTTTCATATTATTAACAGACTAGCATTGTTAGAGTGATATGCTTATAGGAGGTTTTTCTTTTCTTGCAGAATAACTAAAATAAACAATCTTTAACGATGCCCAAACCTTTAAGCGGACGCAGTTACGAGAAAAAGTATTCCGAGACTGACCTTCAAAAGGCCATTAAAGCTATAGATGATGAATCTTTGTCTATCAGAAAAGCCTCTAAGCTATTTAACATTCCCAGAGCTACTCTTCAGTTCAGGAGAAGCGAAAAATTTAATAAAGTTTCGTTAGGGCCATCGCCCATTCTAACTTGCGATGAAGAAAAGGTAGTAGTTAAATGGCTTAAATAAAATTCCCAGAAGGGTTTTCCGAGGAGAAAGGAAGATTTGCAAATCTCCGTTAAAAACTTCCTTGACAGAAACCCAAGACAAAATCCATTTCTTAATAATCTCCCAAGCGATGGATGATATAAAGCCTTTTTAAAAAGCCATCCAGATGTATCATTACGTACTCCAAAAGGGGCTACAGCAGCTAGTTCCAACGTAACAGAACATGATATAAGAAAATGGTTCAGTGGTATTGAAACATACCTGAAAACCAAGGGACATTTTAGTATTTTGTCAGGTCCATCAAGAATTTTTAACGGAGACGAGACTTGTTTCAATTTGTGTCCCAAAAATACAAAAGTCCTTGCCCCAGTTGGATCCAAAAATGGCTACGAAGTAGACTACGCGTCGTCCAAATACAATATAACAGTTATGTTTACGATGTCCGCATCTGGTTTATTAACGCCCCCCTATGGTAATTTTTCCTGGAAAAAGACTCAGAAGTGATATTGCGAATTCGGTGCCACCGGAATGGGGAATTGGTATTACTGAAAACGGGTGGATGAAAACTGATGCCTTCCAAGATTATATTGTAAAAGTTTTACATCCATTTTTAAAAAACAATGGTACGATATTTCCTGTAATTTTGTTCATAGATGGGTATTCATCCCATGTTACCTTACAGTTAAGTGATATTTGTAAGGACTTATAAATAATTCTAATATGTCTTTATCCCAATGCAACTCGTATATTACAGCCTGCCGATGTTGCGGCTTTCGAACCAATCAAGACCGGCTTGAAACAAGCTCCTGTAGCTTAGAGAAGGGAAAACCTTAATGAAACTTTGACGAAAGACAAATTTGCCCCCATATTAAAAAAAGTAGTTGACACCTTCAGTAAAGAAAAAACAATTAAGATTGGGTTTAAAGCCACGGGATTGTATCCTTTCAATCCAAATACTATTGATTTTCAGAAGTGCTTGGGTGGTAGCATAAAAGAAAAAAAATATGAAGTTGAACAAAAAACCCTAGACTACGCAACATTCAAAACGATTGTGGGCGCAGACAAAATTTTACAATTTCAAAACGGTACGCATGTTACAGCTGATGTTTCACCGGATACTCTTTTGTTATACCGAGTTTGGGAAGAATTTTCCAAAAATATTGAACGGCCGCACAAACAAAAAGTAAACTGTGGAGACAACAGCTCAGACGTATTATTAGAAATGGACTCTACCTGCAATACAGAAGCAATAGAGCTAACGCCAGCAGAAGACAATGAGGAAACATTACAGAAAAAAGACGTCCTAGCAGTAGTAATGGAAGTAGAGGACGAAACAAATTTAAATAAAAAATCTGAAATACAAGAGGTACGAGAAGTAGAACATACAGATATGATGTTGCATCAGGAATGTGAAACAGAAGATATAAGTATAATAGGCACCAAAGAAATATATAATTTGGAAGACATAACAATCGTATTTGAACACATTCAAATAGCAACTAAACCCATAATTATTGAAGAAGTTGTTTTACAGAATTCTAATTTGAAAAACAAGGAAAACGTTACACCATATCCTTTAGAAGAAACATTGCAGTATGCCAAAACCCCTACTAGAAAAGGCATTAAGGAAACTGAGAAGACTTCATTTATTACAACAGGTATTGAATGGAGAGCCATGAAAAGAAGGCAGGTAGAAGAAAAGCTGCAAAAAGAGATAGAAAAAGAGGACGAAAAGAAAATGAGAATCGAAGTTCAAGAAAAGAAAAAAGGAAGAAAAAAAGAAGCAAAAATTGAATTACAAGTAAAAAATAAAACTAAGATTAATGAAATAAAAAAAAGAAAAGCAGATAATGAAAATAAAAAACCGACCAATAAAAAAAAACAGGAGTCACCTAAAGTGGACACAATAAAAGGAAATATAGGAGAAAAACTTAAAATGGCTACAAGGAATTTATTTAAGGACGATGTGGACTTTGAATCAAATACCTTTTCGATGTCAACAGACAATGGCTGAAGTAGACCTTTCAAAAGAGAATAATTTTATATCTACAACTGGAATATGTTATTCTTGAACATACAATTTTAATGCTCTGGAGTTTTGGTATTAAATGTATTACGTGCAATCGAACCTACCACTTAATTTGTATTAAAAAACATAATTTGCATAAGTCAAACTCACGTTTGTTTTCTTGCCATTATTTAAAAAATAATGTATGTAAAGAAATGTGTATATAGGTACTAGTAAATTTTATTATAACTTCGATTAAAATAAACCGTATTTTTATTTACATTTGCCAAACTTCGTTACTCGTTGTTTTTAATTTAAGTAATTAACATCTGTTGTGTTGATAACATAAAAACAGGTAAGAATAGGTAGGCCAATCACTATGTTTGAATGCGGCCAATCATAGTTACCTGGCCAATCACTATATTTTTGTTCATCCTTTGGATTAAAATGATATTAATAATTTTGTGTTCATCAAACTAAACTATGATTAAAAGTAACAAAAACCTCCACTATTCCTTATAATACCTAATTTTTTTTATAATTTTCACTAATATCGCCACTTAATTTCACTTAAAACAAAAGGAAAATTCTCTTAAGTGGCCAATCACTGTATTGCTTATCCTATCGTATGTACAGGGTGCCGATCCGACCGCTCGGTAATATCATTTACATCTAAAACCAAACTTATGAAATTTCCTGCTCCCCTAATTGGTTTAGAGCAAAAACATAAGAGATCAAAGTTTTTCAGAATTAAAAATGTTATATGATAATGTGTTTTTATTCTCAAAATAGTACTTGAAAAAATAAAGCGAAGAATTAAATTAGTAATAATTAAAAAAAAAACACATTTGCCATGATATTAAAACAAAATGTTACGTTATCAACAACTGTCAAGTTTTGAGGTTTTTAATAATACAGAAGACAAGTTAACAAAGAGTTAAATAAATCCACAAATGATTAATAATTATTTCAATAAAAGCTAACAATAAGTAATAACAATAAAAATGATATACATTAATAATTAATATTGCAATGGTTTGAAATAGTGAGAATCAAGAGAAGAATAACCAAATATTAATACGAATTCATTAATAGAAATTATTAATAGAATCAAATTAAATGCTCAAAGAGACCTCCATTAACGGCTAAACATTGACCAAGTCTATAATAAAAATGTCTGCGAACATTTACAAGTTGCCGGTTGACAAATTGTTGCATACTTCGGAAATTTTGTTTTTCAAAATCTCGATGTTTGCATGTATAGCACCATAAATTTTTGATTTTAAATGACCCCACAGAAAGAAATCATTTGGTGATAGATCTGGTGAACGAGCTGGTCAATTCACCGGTCCGCCTCGTCAAATCCAGGTATTTGGATAGCATTAATTTAAATAAACAGTGACGTCTTTTGTAAAATGTGCAGGACAACCATCCTGTTGAAACCATACATTTTCTCCTGCGACAGCATCTATGGCCGGGCCAATCTCCGTTTGAAGCAGCTCAAGGTATTTTCCGCCGTTTAAGTGTCCATCAATGAAGAAGGGGCCTATATTCCTAACCATACGTTGACTGACTGTGGATATTGGAAATGATCGTCCGTATCCCAATAGCGCTAATTTTGTACATTTGGCTGTCTATTAATGGTGAAGGTCGATTCGTCAGAAAAACAAATATTGTTGATGAAATACCTATCTACATTAGCCATTTCCATTACTGTTTAGCAGAAAATCATTCTTGAATACCTGTCTGGCTCAAAAATCTCCTAGTGGTTTGAGAACTTGTACGACTTAAATTTGTTCTTTAAAATTTTGAAGGCGGTTGTATTGTGCAAATTTAAATCCTTGCAAATTTGCCGAATACTAATGCGGGGATTAGCAATGACCGCCGCAGTAATGTTTATGTCGTTCACATTATCTTGCACAACTCTTCTTCGTCGGCTACATTTAAAGTACGCTTTAAACAAGGCTTACACGGTTTAAAAACGGATCCATATTTTTCTTGGTTTGAAATCACGTTCTGAATTGTTGAAATGGCGGATATCGGCAGATCGGGATATAAACCAGCAAATAAGTTTCGAACTTCAGGTACACTACTACCGGAATAAAACTACTTCAGAAATAGATTGTATGACATTATTAATTCATTGAAATCCACGCTTGAAAATTGGAGCGTTCCGGATTTTACAAAACGTCAAAACTGACAGTTGTTGTTAAAGTAACATTTTTTTTTAATATCATGCAAATTGTGTTTTTTTTTTATTATTACTAACTTAATTCTTCGTTTTCTTTTTTTAAGTACTATTTTGAGAATAAAAAACTGATCTGTCATATAGCGTTTTTAATTCTAAAAAACTTTGATCTCATGTTTTTTCTGTAAACCAATTAGGTGAGCTGGAAATTGCATAAGTGTGATTTTAAATGTAAAATGCTATTACCGAGCGGTCGGATCAGCACCCTGTATATAAATTTAAACGTTTCGTTAACAATCACAATTATCGTCCTCAGTAAATAGTCATATGTTAAAGCAAGTTAATGGAATATGAAGAATATGGAAACGCAAGTATAAGCCTGCTATTAGGCAATATAACTGTTTGATAAAGGCATAAAACAAGCTATAGGATCGAATTTTAGTAACGAATCCTTAATAAACTAAATACTATTAAACTTCCTTGTAAAAAGCCAGCCGCCTTTATATTGAATTAATTGTTTTAACTAAAATGCAACAATATAATTAAAGATTAGTTCTTTTGAATGTATAAACAAACACCTAGCTAACCGTATTTCCACAGAAAACCTAAAGAGCAGAGCGGCCTGAAGATCACCACCGACCTCCGCTCAACTCCATGAACAAAAGGCGCCCATTCGAAGCCGAATCAACCAGGTCCCGTCCTGGAAAGGCTACATTATTTATGTTTGTTTAGTTAAAATACCTTTCATTTGAGTTTTTGTTTTAGTTGTACCTTAGTTTTAAGTGTAAATATTTAGAATTATAATCATCTGTTGCACGTGAGACGTTGCAGATAGATGCAATTTCTCTTTTTGAGTGTTTTTAACAAAAATTTTAAATTAGATGTATTTGATTATTTTTTAATAAAATTAACTGTACAGGCTGTCCAAAATTCGAGGGCACGCATGGGGATCTCGCTTATTATAAGAGATAGGATATAGGTTTAAATTCGGCACTTTTGCTAAATTCGATGCCGAGTAATAATCTGAAAAGAAATTTGAGCTACCTAGAATGGATTTGGTTTTATGCTCAAAAAACTAAAAATTTCGATTTTTGTTTTTCGCGTTTGGCTACCTTATTATTAGGAATTTTCAAAATTCGATTAAACATTATTAAGGCAACTTTTTACGCACAATACTAATACGGTATTAAAAACATTATGCGACGTTTTGTTTATTCTGAACCATCATCAGGTTTATTTTTTCTTATCGGGGTTAAGACATATTTTTATGGCGTTGGATGGAGAATGTTATGCTGATTTTAGCAATATATAACACTTCATGGTTTGATCGACTGCGAACTAAAATACTCTTAAATTAAAAACTAAATATTACATTATCACAATACCCATGAATCAAACAAAACTCAGAAGTTGGCTTTTGTCATGTCATTTTCTAATTGTAAAAAGGGTAATAACTGCAAGATCCTTCGTGTTAGTGCTTTAAAATTTGCAAGTTTCTTTAGAATGTTTTCAAATTCAGAAAAACGAGACATGATAAGGATATTTTATAGCTGCATTAGAAAAAGTGTCAGAGCAGAACAAAGATATTTAGAGGAATATCCGGAGAGGCAGCAACCAAACCAGAGATATTTTTTAAAATTAGACCAAAATTTGAGAGAATTTGGATGTTTTCAGAAACCTCGAAATGCATATGGTAGCAGAGTAGACAGAGATGCCGAAGAAGAAATATTACATCAGGTACTATTTGTTAGTATTATACTGATTATAATAATTTCCACTCACTTCACTGCTAATTTCAGCAGACATTTTTTTTGGAGAGTTATGACTTTATGTTATCCATCTTAGGTTCAAGAAAATCCTTCAACATCTACCAGAGAAATAGAGCAAACTATTGAAGTGCCAAAAACGACAGTTTGGCGAGTGTTAAAGCAACACCGTTATAAACCATTTAAGTTACACGTTAGTCAAACTCTTCGGCCTGGGGACGATATGAGACGGTTGGATTTTTACTACCAAAATGCTGGAAAATCGCAACTTTCTCAATCAAATAATTTGGACGGATGAGTGCAATTTTTCTACTAATGGAATGTTTAATCGTAATAACGACCACTACTGGTCCGTTGAAAATCCACGAATTAACAGGCAAATGTGAGGACAAGGCCACCGGTCCTTTAATGTGTGGGTTGGAATCTGGAAGGATAGGTTCCTTGGGCAATTATTTACGAAGGTATCCTAACGTCTCAACGCTACCTCGCATTTCTACCACACGAAATATCAGACCTTTTGGATGATGTTCCGCTAAACGAAAGATGGACTCTCTGGTGGCAAATGGACGGAGCTCCTCCTCATAATGCTGCGATAATAAGTGAATATCTTAACGGCGAATTTCCTGATAAATGGATGGGAAATAGGGGACCACTTAGGTGGCCAGCAAGAAGTCCAGATTTAACCCCTTTAGATTACTTCCTCTGGGGCTATTTAAAAAATATGATTTATAAGACGCCACCGCAAAATATAGAAGAACTCCAGAATAGGGTTGTTAATGAACTTCGTCAAATTCCCAGGCGAACCATTCAAAGAAGCGTAAACAATTGTAGAAGAAGAATTCGTTACTGTATTCAAGAAGGAGGAAACTTGTTCGAACATTTATTATAATAATTTTTATTTGTTTGTCTGTGTAATTATTTTGTTGTTACCTATCGATAAATTTGCGTTGTCGCTATTATGACCGTGTTACATAGACATACTTGTTTGAGTTGTTTGTTAATGTTTTTTTTTAAATTGTTTAAATGTTTTTATATTTTTTTGGATGTTCTAACGAGTTTAACAAATTAAATAAGTAGAACTACTGTAATTATTCCTTACTGGATCCAAGAAAGCGGAATCTTGTTCTTCGTATTTTTCTCATTATTTTAGTTCGTAGTCGATCAAACCATAAAGTGTTATATATTGCTAAAATCAACATAACATTCTCCATCCAACGACATAAAAATTTATCTTAACCCCCATAAGAAAAAAATAAACCTGATGATGGTTCAGAATAAACGAAACTTCACATAATATTTTTAATACCGTATTAGTATTGTGCGTAATACGGTGCCTTAATAATGTTTAATCGAATTTTGAAAATTCCTAATAATAAGGTGTCCAAACGCGAAAAACGAAAATCGAAATTTTTAGTTTTTTGAGCATAAAACCAAATCCATTCGAGTTAGCTCAAATTTCTTTTCAGATTATTACTCAACATCAAATTTAGCAAAAGTGCCAAATTTAAACCTATACCCTATCTCTTATAATAAGCGAGCTCCCCATGCTTGCCCTCGAATTTGGGACAGCCTGTACACTCTACCGCTTATATCTCGGACACTACAAACCTTTTACCTTAACTAGTTTCGAGACGCGCTTATCAGTAGGAAAAGGAAGCCACGTGTTTCATTTCCTCCCCAAGCTTCTTTATCCACACTCATTGGATCGGATGAAACAAAGAGAGGGTTCTGAACGGCAAGATACTACCTCAGCATTCGCTTAAATGGCTGCGCAGGTGTATGTATCGTAGTGATCATGCCGCTATATGTGTATGAGGAAAACCTCCTGAAAAAACCTCATACAGGGTAGACGATAACGGGAATCGAACCCATTACCTCCCGAATCCTAAGCAGCTCGTGTTACCACAACTCCACTAGATCGGTGTTTATCAGTGCCTTAAGTTCCCAATGTAGTTGAAATGCATTGAGTGTTACTCCGATATTAAAAAAACAGTTTTAAAATGGCGACTTATATTTGAACTAAAAACTATTTACCTAACTTTTCTTCCATATTGTTATAATCTGACTGCTAGAATGTGTGGCGAAACGTTGTCGGTGTGCTTCTCTGAGACAACTTGCATATCGGCTCAATAACAGTTAACACAGGTATACTTGATTGCCTAGGATACTAAAGCCAGCACTGTTTTATTAAAAATACGTCTAATCAGTATTTGAGTTTTTTAAATCGCGAATTTTTCTATTTACATTTTGTATATAAACGTAAACGTTTCTATAATAGTTGCATTTATCGTCCTCATTAAATGCTAATATCTTTAGGAATTACTTGAGATGTTAAAAAAAATTTATGAAATATGAAAAATATAAAAACGCAAATATACGCCTGCTATTAATATAAGAATTTGATAAATTATAATGCTAAATGGAATCTAATCAAGGACAGTTAGATCTTTAATAAATTAAATGTCTTCAAACTGCCATGCAGATGACAAATCGGAAGACCCTCTAACGGACGAAGGCTAACAGTCAAAAATTTAACAAAATTAATCAGATTATGATGTTAGTGTAAAGAAAAACTTTAATTTTAAATAGATAAAAGCATTCACAAACAGAAACGTAACTATATAATTGAAGATTTATTCAAACAAAGGAGGTTTTTGGTTAGTAATTGTAATTGTTATCTTACAGTGAAAACACAATGTAGTACATTCAATATGATTTTTAATTTTAACTACATTATTGTAGTGTTGTGATAACTAAACACACCCAGTTGGTAACCTATTTTTGTTCAAGTCAAGATAAAAAAACCAGCAACAGCTAGTGCTTAACTATTCTTACACATAGAATTGAATAAATCCTAATTAATCATGGAATCAGGACCTAAAAAAAATGAAAGAATATTTAAGGTCACCTAAAGATGTTTGAAACCCATTATCACCTTCCGGAGTGTATGTTACTTTATTATCGTAGAACCACAAAACCTAGGTTTGATACAAGAGGTAAAGAATAAATGATATTTTGTAGATTAGTTCAACCAGAGAAATCTACGGTAGCTGAGCACGCTTTAAATAATTTAAATCATGACATTCAGTTTGCTAATGTGGAAATATTATTATGTTCGTTTACAACATGCAGTTATAGAGATACGTAAACATCCTAATAACTTCAATAGACAAACAGAAAATTTCCGTTTAAATAGGTTTTGGCATCTTATAAAAAAAGGGACAATGGTACATCTTAATTTTAGCTTTTGGTACGTTTAGAATTTTTTTGCTGTGCTTTTTCCTAGGCCTTGAAGTACATGCTTTACCAGTTTGATATGTTAAGTTACCATAGCACTATAACAATTTAACATATGTAGTTAAAATTAAAAATCATATTGCACGTACTATATTGTGTTTTCAATGTACAGTAACAATTACAATTATTAACCAAAAACTATTTCTTAAATTGGTATGCCAAGTACTTTTTGTGAATGGTTTTAACCATTTCAAACTAAAGTTTTTCACCACTTTGTTGTTTGATTACGACGTTTTCCACTGCTAGCCTTCCTCCGTTATAGGGTGTTCTAATTTGTCATTTTCAAGGATGTAAACTGCTTTCCCTTACTTTAATTTGCCTCAGCCTAGGTCAACTGGTTTTAAGTTATATAAAAAAGAAAGTTATTCGTTGTTACTGGGGTTGATCACTAGTACCAGGTTCGTCCACACTAAACAATATACTTGTAAGGGTTTTAGACGTATTATTATGCCTATTGTTTATAATTCTAAACATTTATACTTAAAACTAACGTACAACTAACAATAAAAACAAAAACGCAACTAAAAGGTATTTTAACTAAACAAACATAAATAATGTAGCTTTTCCTTTTGTACACGGAGGGGAGCGGAAGTCGATGGTGATTTTCAGGCCGCTTTGCTCTTTAGGTTTTCTGCGGAAATACGGTTAGCGAGGTGTTTGTGCATTCAAAAGAACTAATCTTTACTTATATTGTTGCATTTTTAAAATAATTCATTTAAAATAAATAAATATTTTTAAAAGCCGGACCTGTCGGGTAGCTATCGGTGGCAAAATTATTTACAGTTATAACTGTGATGGCATGTCTTCGTCGATATGACAACAAGGGTAACGCTCTTTATACCTGCTTGAAGGTCAACTAGAAAAATCCATACTTTTAAATGGATTCTGTAACTGTTATGAATCTTAATTTTAACGAAAACAACTAATATTAGAGGGTTTTATTAACTAGCTATCTAGTTACAGCAGGATATTAATTAGGTTGGATTACTATATTTCTAATTCCTCTTAGTAATTAACGGAAGTTTGAGTGAAACAGAATTAATGGTGTTTACGAGTTCTTCAACTCTTTGTAATTGAAAATGAATATTTTCGTAATGTATTCTGGATGCGGACGCACTTCAAGCAGTGGTCGCTTCGTAGCTCCTTGTGTGATTCTGTAACTGTTATGAAACTTAATTTTAACGAAAACTACTAATATTAGAGGGTTTTTATTAACTAGCTATCTAGTTACAGCAGGATATTAATTAGGTTGGATTACTATATTTCTAATTACTCTTAGTAATTAACGGAAGTTTGAGTGAAACAGAATTAATGGTGTTTACGAGTTCTTCAACTCTTTGTAATTGAAAATGAATATTTTCGTAGTGTATTCAGGATGCGGACGCACTTGAAGCAGTGGCCGCTTCGTAGCTCCTTGTGCGTCCGGCTTCGACAGTGCCAATAGTAGCTACCTGGGGTGACTCTAAGTCGGGGTCGGTTTTAATAATGACAATGATAAGATATTTAAACCTTCCGGAACGATTTAGTTTAAATATTTTCAGGTACAGGCTAAACTAATCGATACTGTAGACTTCAGCAAGGGTTCCTCCTTCATGTCTGGGTTATCGCGATAAGCGATCAAGATCGGATACTGGTTCACGACCGTTAAGAAGAAAAGTTTTATCTTAGTCTGGGGACGGTGTACGACCTTTAAATCTTCGGGACCGTCCGTATTTAGCACTGTTGAATAAACAGGCTGACGGCATTTAACAAAAATGTTAAATCAGGATGTCGCTTATCCTCTGGGTATCTCACGATAAGTGAGCCGGTAGAAAAGCGGTTTATTACGTTTAGCGAGACTGAAATGTAATACCCATTGTTCTGTAGTGGGTTCGCAATTTACGAAACTGGGGGATCGAAATACGGTCTAATTGTGGGCAGGTTGCTGCTTTCAACCTGTCGGTTTGCTACACTTCGGTTTTTATTACATTTCATTTCACTTATTTATAACGCCCTATAAAATTTCATTGAAATGTAAAAATTGAAGTAATTGTCCTCACTTTAGGTATTTAGGATCCCACTCTCGGAATTTACCTAAAGACAACTACTGCGGCCGTCGGACGATCATTTATTTATGTACTATTAATAACGTTTTCATTAAACACCTTTCTTTAATTTATTGTAACATTGGTATAATGCGTACACGGACGTTACAAACAAGGCGTGTTTAACAAGGGTCAAGCATTTTCCGTATGGTGTGTGCGAAATAGGATAAATGGTTGCCGATGCCCAAACGGTATTGAACGTTGTACTAAATTATCGTTCATGTATGTAGCAAAAAAAAGTTATTATAAATAAAACGCTCCGATTAAATAAATTGTTCTTTTAAATATTCATTAATTACTTGATGATTATTGGTTTCAATTTACAAACTATAGTGTGCTCATTGAATTATGATGAGACTACTTTAATTCATTTTATATGTGAGCCAATACATATTAAAAGAGATAAAGCGAAGTATGAAAAGTTCAGTGTGCTTATTTCATTGTCATATTCCGTTTTAAAATCCACTAACTTACGTTTTTGGGTTTATAATGGTGTGTTTTGTAACACTTACAGTTATCGAAACGTTTAGGTTGGTATAAACATAAATACAAAAATACACCATTATAAAACCCAAAAAGGGAAGTATTTTAAATATGATTCAACTTTCAAACAAGTACTTTCAGGCTGGGAGATTATGTTAAATTAAAACATAGAATTCTCAAAACAATTAGTTTTTGTCACATCAATTTAGTAGTTCATCAAATAAATTCACAAATCTTTGCATTAATATATTTAAACTTTTAATAAACAATACAACAAAGTTTACATTAATTCACTAAAACTTAAGCTAAAACAAAAGAAAAAAGGTCAGCATTCTCCAATATAAAACACTATTATGGCTATCAAATCTATTTAAAAGTAAAAAAGTTTTAAATTATTACACTGTTTAAAAATAAGTATAATACCTTTTTGACTCCTCCTCTAGTTATGTCTGTCTTATCCTATAATCTAATGATGATTGAATACCGAATGCTTCCAATGTAATTTTACAATTGTTATTAAATCAACAGTTTCTTAGTTTTAAGATACGTCCAAGTCCAGTGATCCTTTTTTGTTTTACACCAATATGAAACAAGCACGTTTCCAAAAATAAGCATGAAGGATGTTTACGTAATTATTCTGTGTACGTTATCCATATAACATTTGTCCCTCATAAGTTTTTTTATTCAAAAACCGCTTTGATTACTTAATCAACCATAATTGAATACCAAAAACTATCGTCCAAAATGTATTTTACATATATAATCCTTAACGTTTATTGTACTTTAACGTAATCTGCAATTTCGATTTTATTCAGGTCAAACTTTTGCAATCAAGCATCGATTTAATGTCCACTTTAATTTTTTTCACTTACACATAATGTTAATTTACGCAACGCTTGTGTAATTTGAAAATTATCTTCTTTTTTGGTAGTATTTAACTAGGTGTGGGAAAACTCGCTCCTATAGGCGCACTAAACGTCCAACTTTTTATTCCCTACCCTACCTACCTACTACGCGTATGTATGTTAACCTAGTACGGCATTAACCCTATTTAATATTTCTAGCCACCAATTATAAAATAACCTATGGAAAAATTAATTTTGGAAGCTAACGTAGATCCGAAAGTTATTGATTGTCTCAATCGCTTTAAAATCGTAACCGCTATCGTTTCGCATTTTTTACTCTACTTCACGTAGTAGCGTACCTATACTTTTCATATTTTGCAATCTAACACTTAAAACAATTCTTGAAATATGAAAATGTAAACTTTCACGATTATTACATATAATTAAACACCCAAAAGCTATGTACTTTAATTCTTGAAATAGTCAAATATTTTAAATGCTAACGTTAATAATATTATATGGTAGGTAAACATTGTTAGTGGCATACGTTATAATGTGTCTACTATAATTTAAAAAAAAATCTCGAGCACAAATATTCATTTAAATGTCACAACAGTACCTAAATACTGAAAACGTTACTCTATTTGTATGATATAGATACTCAATGAGTTCTAAATCAAAGTATCCTAACATGTTAGGCTTATTTAGTGTTAAAACGTTTATATTTTATACAAACATAATGAAAATGCAGAATTAAGCCAAAAATTGATCAGCATGTTCAATGGGACACATAAATCAAATATCTAAATACACCTATGAAAGACATTGAACCTACACCCTCAATCAAAGGCAGTAAAGGTTCAAGATTATCTTATAAATATTCATACGTACTCCTATTACATTTTCAACCATTCAAAACAAGATAAATTGCTGGTTAACTGTTTGCCATACAATATAAAGTGTTAAATTATTATAAGTTTTTGTTATGAACGAATAAGTTCAAACTTATAATAATTTAATATTAGTCAAGTTGCTTTGGTATGTGTGAATCCTTGCGATATTGCAGGCTCACATTCCATTAATATAAGTAATTTGATTGTAATCTCATTATATTTAGAATTTACACCAGTTCTACATACATAAAGACAAAATTTACATCGATTGGGGCTTCAACCATGATGGCGCAGTTGGTTAGCGCGGTACTCTAGCAAAGTACAGGTCGTAGGTTCAAATCCTACTCGAGGTAAACTTTTTATTTATGTAATTAATAAAATTAATAACAATTTTTAATTAAAATAAAGCGTAGTTAGAAAAAAGAAAACTTAATCAAATGCAGGAAGAATCAATTCACCTAATAATAATATCTTAGTCAGCAGTACTAGAACAACTAAATTATGGCGATATACACTCGTTAGGATTCTCCTACAACTACTTACTTGTTATAATTATGTCCCCAACCTACGTATTACTTTTGGTTAACAGGAATTAATAAAATATTGAGTTACTTTAGCGTTACACAACTTTCAACACTTTTTATACAGTAACGTTGTAATGTATTAAGGTTGTTACCTTAAACAACCACTCTCGTTTGGGTGCCACATTGTAACCTATGGTTTTTAATTTATGATTAAAAACTATACTACACCAATTTTGAATAAGTAATCGCCTTACTATAAGTATGTGTCCCTATACAAAAGTATAGGGACACAGATTAACCACAGCTTCCTTAGATTAAATGGGATCGATTAAACCAAACATGCCTTAGTAAAAAATGTGCTTCCTGAGGAAGTTACAGTTCGTTAACGTGATAAAAAATACTTTCAACATTGGGTATATTTCAAAAATGGCATGATGTATCAAGCTGAAAATTGGAACACATCCACTACTGAGGAACCTGAATATTCTCAGTTTCTGAGCCATACTGCATATTGTAGAGGGCGCTGTCGACAGATTTTTTTAATGTTTTTCTGTCAAATTTTACATAAAAAAGGTGTACTTGTTTCATATCCATAAAATGTACCGTTTTAAAAAAACGTACCTAAACGTTTTAATTCACTAATTTAAAGCTATTCACGAAATATAATTGTATTAAGTTACCAATTGTCACACTAATGGATTTGTTACATTATTTGCAAGTCGTAATCATTCAATTATTTTATACTAAACCAGTTTATTGTTGTTCTACTGAGTTATTATCGAGATTATTGTTGTTCTTAAAGTTTCCGTTCACTTTTCTTGTTCCCGCTCTGAATAGCTTTTCTGGTTTTATTGTAAAATGTTCCACTACAATATATTTTCCAACTCTGAGATTTCCGATATAATTGCGACTTATTGCCAAGAGCAATTTAATGGAGGAGCTGCAGCGAGAAGGTATAATGTGTTGTACCCAAGTCGTCGTCAACCCAACAGAAACTTATTTCAATTCCAACGATTAAAAGAACATGGGAGCCAGATACCATGCTGGACGTCCAACTTCCCTACCCGTTGGAGAAGTAGAAGATATTTTACGTCGAATTGAAGAAAATCCTTAAATCAGTATTCAGCAGTTATCTGCAATTACAACCCCGGGCGTCCATACATAGAGTTCTTCGTGCCCAACTTCTCCATCCGTATCACCATCTAAATGTACAGTAGTTGTTGCCGACTGATTTTCCACTAAGATTAAATTTTTGTCAGAGATTGCGTAATACACAAAATAATGACCCGAAATTTTTTAATCGTGTGCTCTTTACTGATGAGGCAACCTTTACCCGTCAAGGCATAATTAATACCCGCAATTCTCATACATGGGGTGAAGACAGTCCCCGTATAGCTAGAACGAAGCACTTTCAGCACGAATTTTCAATTAACGTATGGTGTGGAATTGTCGAGGATTCTTTAATAGGGCCATGTGAACTTCCTACTCGGTTGAATGCAGAATAATATCTCAACTTTCTGGAAAATACTTTGCCCACCTTACTGTTAGAAACAATTTGTGGTTTATGCACGATGGTGCTCCTGCTCTTTATCCTCGAAATGTACAAAATTATTTTAAATAACCACTTTCGACAACAATGATTCCCATTTAAAAAAATGTAAGTTTATATTATTACTCAAAAACCTCACCCTCTAGAAAAATACTAAGCACGCCACTGAATTCGGCACTTTGCATTATATAAGTACCGTTGACGAAATATATCAAAATAATAGTATTAAGCGAGGTATAAAATCTTGAAAAAAGTATAGAAATATCGACGTTTGGCTATAAGTCGAAAGCAAAAGTAAATACTAAATTTTCGATATTGCCATGAAAGTAGTACGTGAACGTAAAAACTGCAAACTTCTATCTTTGATAATTACAAAGATATCTTTAAAAAACAACTAAAACTACGAAATCAGAGCACACTGTACATAGCAAAAAATATTTTTTAGTAAGCTGGCCCACAAAAGCATTAACAAAATGAACCTTTAAACTACATAAAGAAAAACGTTGCATGAACTGTGACCAACTTTCTATTACACAATTATTGTATCATCCTTGATATTTGAAAAGAGCATGACTACCTTTGCTAAATTTATACATATAATTTTCATAACGAAATTTTGAACGGCATGGTTTTTTCCGAGTTTTTCAATAAAATTTTAATAACTTGGCAACGTTTCAACTGTGGTCAAATTGAAATACATCACTATACACATAATTTTATGCTGATTTCGACATTGTTCTAAAGAGAGGGGTTTTCATTTAAAAACATTGATATTTATGCTGCCACGCCTAGTATACCCTGTATACTTGAAAATATTTACACCTCTATAATTTTTGTATGATGAACGTACTTCTCATAACAAAGGTGATGGACTTCCTCGCACTAAAAAACCACCCTGTATGTGTATATCCTACATACATAACGAGTCTGAACTAAAATAAATACACTAATAACAATTTAATTCAGTGTCATGTAATATTTATGAATTAGAAAAATGCTTCTAAAATTATTATTCGATTACATCATCACTTTTAACTTTTATAAATACGAGACTCTCTTAAAATTAACTTACAGTGCTGTGAACATGTTGTAAGGCTTTAGGGTAGACAAGGGAGCGCTTAAGGGTTCTTTTTGTCAATAAACCCATAATCGGAGATACTTCTTCTTAGAGATACACCCGTCGTGTACGCGTTAAAAAGGCGTTCATAGGGTTTACATACAAATTTATTTAAAATCATCTCATTACACACACCCACACGTACGCACGCACGCGCGCACACGTACGCACACACACACACACACACACACACACACACACAAACTTAATGTCTAAACTACTGCAAAAGTTCCGACCGCGACATTCAATATGCGGCGACCAGACTCTTCAGGTGTACGTATAAATAAAAATCTGAAAGGGTGACCTTCAAAAACACGTGACGTTTAAATATTTTCGAGCAGTAAAGAAAAATGTAGGATAGGTCCATCGTGTTTAAACTACATAATCACTAAAATTCAATGGTCCATCTTCTAATAACTCAGACAACATATCTGTTAAAAAAAATGAAATGTCACTAGTCGAAATGGGAGGCAGATTGTATCTTCCATTCCATCTGCGAAGCGCTCCTGGTAACTTCTGGCAAACATGCCAAGAAGATTTTCCTCAGCCTTCTTTTGTGAAAAATAAAACATAAAATAGAAAGTCATCTTGTCCTACACAGGCATGAAAAACGAACAGCAAATAATGACATGGGCCTAATGCTTGTACTTTTTGAACGTGATATGGAGGCAGACGTTCCTTAAGTACCCTTTGAACACTAGTATAGTGGCGGATTACTTTCAGACAGCATGTTCCCTTAGTTGCTGCTTTATTACGTCAAATATTGCGTGAACTAGAATACATCTTCCAGGGAAACGTTCTATGTACAGGCGATGAGCTCTACCGTTACATTTAACTAAACCATAAATGAGAAGATATCAGTCTGTTCAGCAAACGAGCAATCTTTCATTACTTGATATGAAATTTCAACTTTGGTATTAAGTTTTGTTCTTCGTTTGTGTAGCACGATATGTGTGATTTTATATAAATTTTTATTTAAACCCAATAAAAAACTTTTTAGACTCCTATGACACGAGAATACTGTATGCTGGATACTGTAACTCGCATACACTTTTAACATTGTCGCTTATGGAACGTTTCACACCAATAATTTGTGCGAAACAGTTGCCGGTTACTAAATTTTAGTCACCAACTAATCCCAGTCGCCCGGCGACTTTACGACTTTCAGATACCGACCGGCTGTTGCTTGTAATGGGATCTTTTACACGATGGTATTTTGTAGACCGCATCTTGTCATTGGTGTTCGAAATATTCGTACGTACATATGGGAATATGGATGGAAAATTTGACAGCGATAAGTTCATTATCTAAGCTCGTCCTATCCTATGGGACACTCCTGACGATAATTACGCTAATAAAAACACTATGCAACAGTGCTGGGTAGAAGTGGCAAAAGAAATGCTGGAGGGATTCGAAAAATTACCATCGGTACAACAAAACGATTATGGTAGGTTTATGTATTCTATTATTATGTTTGTGTAGGTACATGCGTAACATACTCAGCAGGTAGGTATACATATAGGCATAATATTGTGAACCACATGAAACTACAGTAATATTTTCGAAACAAAAGCTAACGATATTAGCCAGATAAAATTAAATTTTGCTATTATGCCAAGGCAATGCCCGGATAGTCATAAAGTAATCCATAAAATATTCTCTTATAACCGATAGAGATTTTCCTGAGTAGTTTTCAATGTTGCTCTCATTGTCAAATCCTTGGTAGGTGAGGGTATCCTCATGGCTAAATCCATCCCGAACTCGTACAAAGTTGTGAAGTATTACACAAGCTTTCACTATATTTTCAGCAAAATTCATGCTGACATTTATTGGTCTATGAAATATTTCCCAGTTATTAGCGAGAATACGACAGCTGCGCTCAATATATCGCCGCGCTCTGCATAGCCGATAATTGAACACCCTCTTTTGTATTGGTAAATATTTTCCCCTAAATGAGCACATTACGTTGTTAGAAAGTCCAAAGGATTCGTCTCAAATGATGGCATACGGTACCTTCCAATCGTTTTGCTCCGGTAGGGTCTGGGGTACCTAATTCACTTTTGATCATACGTTTGTAAAACACAGACCATTTAAAAATTGCTGAATCGCTATTTTCCCATAACCTTCGACGTCCACGAAACTGAATCAAAAATCAGAATCGCATAATGCAAGTAGCTGAATCGAAAAAAACGACTTATAGTTGATATACAGTGATCCGCTGTGTGCAAGTTTTTACGACTCCCATCATTCGTCCCAACGCAGTTCGGGAAATTAGCATGTTCTTTCATACTGTTCCAAATTTCTTCACATCATTTGGAATTAAGTCACTTAATGTAGATGCACCATTTCTAAAGGTGTAATGTAGCTCTGTTAAGGAACATCCTGTAGCAAGATATCTGTAAAAGAAGAGTTTCTATAATCTTGTGATTTTAGGAAAAGGACTTCAAAAAAATGGAAGAACTTCAGGAACTGTTTTGCCCGTAAACTTGCCAGACGGAAACCTAAACCATCTGGAAGCGCAAAGGATTGAAAAACATACACCTACGTTGAGCACATGTGATTCTTATTGAAATGTGCGACAAATAAAGAGTAAGTTAACGCCAAGTAAACAAACTGTTATATTTATCCATTCATTTGTAATTTCTTTTAACAGAACAACCACCAGCATGAATCCTACAATAGAGGAACAAAACGATCATAACAATGGTGGAAATACGTTCACTGGCGAAAATACGTCAAGAGATCCTCAGCCGACGCGCAGATGTAAAAAGCAGGATTCCAGTACGGAAATGCTGGAAATAATAAAAGGCTCTCTGCAACGAGGAGAAGCCAAGGAAAAACTTCGAAATGAAGACGATGCCCGAAATTTCCTTCTTTTGCTGCTGGGAGATCTCAAGAAAGTTAGCGCGAACCGAAAGTGCCGTAAAGCTCGAAATATTGCAGGCAATAAGAAATGGTCTTCTCCCTATTCAGAACATTTCCATGCCCAGCAACTCTCTAGCACCTCAGACTTACCAGGCGCCTACTTATCCTCATTTTCGTCATTCAATATTAACGCACCACCAAAATGAAAACCAATACCATTATTCACAACCACTCCTTTAACGCAATCCCATTCACAACCTATAATTCCTGGTCCTCCCACAAATCTCATTCACGCCAATTTTTATCCGCACAGTCTCTACCTGCACCGGGAGATTCAAGAGCAGATATTATCGAACTATCGTGTTTACTCTATCGTTAATAAATTAAATTGTAGAAGTAGCTAACTATTTTTATTAGGTAAAAGTGTACCCTACGTACCTGAGGGTCACCATCAGTCGCTCTTCCGATGAAATACTGCGTCGCATGTTTGTGGCTGATTTAGAAATCTTATCCTTCAAAATGTTGTGAAGTTTATCAAAAGAGTTCACTGACATTCTGAAGTAATTAAAGAATTTGTCGGGATTCTCTCTAAGAGCAAATAATACGCTTTTTTTGGGATGCATCCATTTTATATTCTTCGTACGTTTTTGCAGTATCTTTGGTCGTATTAAAGCAGTATACAGTACAAGTGCTTCCTCAACATCCATCATTGTGTGGTTTATAGTCGCCGCCAGTGAACTGAATGGATCCGTGATTTAATCCTTCAATCACGACTGCGCAAAAAAAGTAAGTCAACAGTATCTGGTCAGTCAATCGAGTTGTCGCAAGCGACTGTATCTCAGATACAGTATCCACGTGTAAAATGAGTCTTAACGTGTACGGCTACACAATAACACTCTGTATAGCTTCAGAATTCTGAAATTATTATTAAACTTATTTAAACTGTTTCGAGTGTGGGAAACTGCAAACTGTCTTCCTTACGTGTTAATGCTATTATGCTTTGACTATTTGTTAGACCTACTCAGGTACTAGAAGCGGCATTAAATCTAAAAATGCGTATTTTCAATTATGTTATCTAACCTCCCACTATGTACAACCGTCAATAAGTCGTAATTCATATGTTTATTTTGTATGTACACACTGATTTGTAGGTACATTTATCCAACTAGGAAAATCGATAATACGTCTCTGTTTTGAAATTTAACCTTTGGCTATGTTCCACGGTCAAAAACGAAACAGTATTTTTGAAGCAAATGCTAAATAAAGAGATACCAAAAATCCTTAAACCTAAAATGAACGTAAAAAGTAGAGTTAATTTAATAATGAACAACGGTTAGATTCTTATAGAAACTTAACAATAGGATTAGGAACTGGTACAAATACTAACAAGTTCCTTTGTTCAGTTCGTATCGTAACTAAGTTATGTAAGGTTTTAATAAATGAATCGATTATTAACCATTCAGTTTCAAGCGCGATATATTTCAACTGTACCATTCATCATTGAAATTTATTATTTCCTTAATAAGAATGTAAAATGTATTCTTTTGAAATATCCACTGGAAAAATTGCCTAAATTACTTTAAATTAGAAAATTACCCTATTGTGGAGAAAATTATTTTATGTTATATAACGATCGCAATTTAGAAAATTGAAAATTGCATGTTTAGGAAATTGACGTCAGAAGAGAGTGTTTTCCACAGATAAATATTGTAAAATGTTAGAAAAGTTATGAATGCAGCTAAGGATGGTTATCGCATGTATAAAATTCCGCAAAAGTTTTCTAGAAGTATGCAATACCTTGATATCTCGGTTAAACGCATAACGTTATAAAGAGTACGTTGGTGGAATAATAAAACTAAAAACCATTAAACCACCTTTTCGGTTTACAGCATAAAATAGAAAAATGCAAATGACGGAAAGTAAACCAATCCATATCTTTGCATTATTTCTGTCATAAAGCATTATGTTATATCATTTCTTTTGAGTTAACAAGTTACTACAATTTAAATGTTAAAGATGCGGATCTTCTTGGTGTAAACCGTATATTTAAAACATTTTACGGACTTTATACGTTTTGACCGCAATTGCACCAATCGTCGTTAACAAAAATTGTTTGCTAATGAATGTTAATGAATAAAAAATTTATAAAATATGAAAACTAAGATTCAGCCTGCTATAATAAGGTATTTAAAAAACTAGTATACAGGGATATTCGAGTGTATATATGGGGAATTGGAAACCGTAACAGATGCGAGGTTGGTTAAATTAAGGCAAAGTTGCGTATTTATGTGCTTATCCAAATGTCGAAAATTTGGAAAATCGATTTTATTTTTTTCGCTGTTTATTTGAAGAGATATTTGAAATCGAATTACATATTTACATTGCCATTTTTCTTGCTCTATCCAATAGTGTTAATAGTTTTCACACTCGACGTTTCGTCATTAAGTGACCATCATCAATTTTGTTTTTTCTTATGGAAACCATATTGTATTTTTGCAGTTTTTAGTAGTCCCGTTTATTACCTTTTCAATAATGTACCATAAATTACCTTTCTTTCTGAAAGGATAGATACAGTAAAGAAAAAAAGAATTATAACATAGTTGGCTATGAATTTTTGATCGGTAACAAATTTGTAAAACATTTTGTGTTTATCTGGACAGGTATTTAGATCATTACAATATTGGGTTCTCATTTCTTTAACGAAATTCTAAATTGAAAAAAATCATTAGTTATTAACGTCATCATTTGAGGAGTATTTTCATGATTAACTGTTAGCCGGCATAACCTATTACGACATATCCAATTAGGAAGAGTATTTGACTTTCTTACCAAATATTTAGGGACAGATTGGAAATAATAAACCGACAGACTGACAAATTTTGCTGGTTATTAATTTTTATTTTGAAAAGCGGTTTTTATTTTTTTCTAGAATTATTTGATAAAGTATTTTGAAATAAGTGTTACATTATCAAAGCTCCTTTTTCTCCTTTACAAAATGACGATATTAAATGACGTTTCGTTTCCGAGCAGCCATCATCAACATTGATTTTTTAAATCCGATACTGGATTTTTCATTTCTTTATTTGAAACCTATTGATCTCTTTGATACAATGATATCTTACAATGATTAAAAGTATAATTAAACCTATGAAAAACAAAGTATTATTATGTTTATCTCTGCCTATCATAAGTCCTGCCTTTACTTAATAAGCTAGCTATAGTTTATCGTAAGCTAGTTTCGACGTAAGTGTTCAAAAATATTCCCTTGTACTATTATGTAATCGTAAATTTTGTTGTGAATTCGAAAAACTGATCGAAGAACGCTTCCCACAAATGAAATCTAGAGATCTCGCTGACCATTCTATTACACCTCTTGTTCCAATCTTTTAGACACTGTACCATAAAAATTTGAATATACATTTTTGTGTTCAAACCGTGCTCTGTTATCAGTTATCCCACAGATTAAAACCTTTAATTATCAATTATAATAAAGATGGACTAAATTTATGTCAAAAGTAATGTGGATACATAATTTAGAATTTAGGACATCGATTTTCATAGAAGTAATTTTTTTTTTCATGATTGTAAAATATTATTGTGTTAAAGAGATCAGTAGGTTTCAAATAAATAAATAAAAAATCCAGGATCGTATTTAAAAAATCAAAGTTGATGATGGCTACTAAGAAACGAAACGTCGTATAGCAAATTTAATAACGTCATTTTGTGAAGGAGAAAAAGGAGCTGTGATGGTGTAACACTTATTTCAAAATATCTTATCTAATAATTCTAGAAAAAAATTAAAAGGTCAAAGTTGATGTGGCTGCTAAAAAACAAAAGGTCGTACAGCAAATTTAATAACGTCATTTTGTAAAGGAGAAAAAGGAGCGGTGATGATGTAACATTTATTTCAAAATATCTAATAATCCTAGAAAAAAACATTTTTCAATTTTTTTTTAATAATATCAAAAAAGTAATAACCAGCAAAATGTGTCGGTCTGTGAGTTTATTATTTCCAATCTATCCGTCACTAAATCTTTTGGTAACCAAGTCAAATAATCTTAATTGGACAAGTCGTAATTGATTATATCGGCTAACAGTTAATCATGAAAATACTACTCAAATGCTGACGTTAAAAGCTAGCGATTTTTTCAATTTAGAATCCCGTTAAAGAAATGGGAACCCAATATTGTAATGATCCAAATACTAGCCCATATGAACACAAAATGTTTTACAAGTTTGTTACCGATCAAAAATTCATAGCCAACTATGTTATAATTCTTTTTTCTTTATTGTATCGAAATATTCAGAAACAAAGGTAACTTATGGTACATCATTGAAAAGGTAATAAACGGGATTACTAAAAACAGTAAAAATACAATATGGTTTCCCTCAGAAAAAACAAAGTTGATGATAATAATAATAATAATCTTAATTGCCCAACAGAACATATACTTTCCAATTACAGGACATGTAAATATATATATATATATATATATATATATATATATATATATATATATATATATATATATATATATATATATATATATATATATGTACAGTATGTCCCCGGATCAACTTTAAAAGAGGGAAAATTCTCTTATTTTTGATTTCTTAGAAAATTTCACTCTTGATGATTTGCCCTGCTTGTTTTCAAACCCCCGAAACACAAATTACTTTCTATTTTACTCGTACGGTTCTCGAGATAATATCATTTTTCTTGAAAAATTGGACTAATTTTTAGAAGTAACTTTAGTACGCGGATTTCATTGAAAAACACCACTGACAGAAATTGTCAAATGTGATAATTCTGTTGAACTGCAAATTAATTCATGCTAATTTGAATTGTATGCTATAATGTTGACTTTACAACAAAGAATTTATCTAATTCAATGTTACGGAACTGGGGAAGAGTTGTTATCAGAAAATTCAACCAAAAATACCCGGAGGTTGCCATTTCGAATGCCGGAGCAAAAAACTTGGTAACTAAATTCCTTCTAACAGGCTCGGTTTTAAACCTAAAGAAGCCAAAGAAGTTGTTCGATGAAGAAGATACTGCTACTGTTCTCACCGTTCATTTCGCAACAGAAGTTCCAAGGTTGTCTTTAAGAAGGAGGGCACTACGAATTGGGATAGGTAAATCTCATTTACAAAGAATCTTCAAGGAGAACAAAATTTTACCATTTAAGCCGCAATTTAGGCAAACTTTAGAGAACGGTGATGAAGCCAAACGTCTGGATTTTTGTTTGGAAATGAACAATAGAGTTTTGGAAGATTCAAATTTTCATAAACGAATAATGTTCTCCGATGAATCGACCTTTTCAACTAACGGAGTCGTTTCCTCCCAACATTGCCGTTACTGGAGTAGGACGAATCCAAACTTCCGAATTGCTAATCCCAGACAATGTTTGAAAAAAGTTAATGTGTGGTGTGCGGTTTCGTACCATGGAATTATTGGCCCATATTTTTTTGATCAAAATTTAAACCGTTATTCATATTTAGAAATGTTGCAAAATTTTTTAACTGATAAACTGGATGAATTTCCATTGAACTACCAAATTGAAATGTTCTTCCAGCACGATGGGTGCCCTGCCCATTATGCCGGTACTGTTCGCCAGTGGCTCAATACAGAGTTCCATGATAACTGGAAAGGAAGAGATGGTCCCATTTTATGGCCGCCGAGAAGTCCTGATCTCACAATAATGGACTTTTATCTGTGGGGTTGTTTAAAACAAATTGTGTACAGTGAGCCATTAGACAATGATGAAGAGCAATTGAAAAATAGGATACGGAATGCTGTCCAGTCCCTTTCAATCGAAGAAATAAGGCGCAGTTTCAATGAATTCAGAGCTCGCATTGAAATCTGTGCGGAAAAAGGAGGAGCATTATTCGAATAGAAAATTAATAGTTCAGTTTTTTGAGAATTTCATTTCATTTTACCATTAATTGTTAAATTTATTAATTAAAACTTGTGAGACCAATTTGATTTTTCCTTTAAAACAAATCAATTTACTTCAAAAAATTACGAAAAGCTCGAATTTTTCAAGAAAAATGATATTATCTCGAGAACCGTTTGAGTTAAATAATTTGTGTTTCGGGGTTTGAAAACAAGCATATATATATATATATATATATATATATATATATATATATATATATATATATATATATATATATATATATATATATATATATATATATATATATATATATATATATATATATATATATATATATATATATATATATATATATATATATATCAAATAAAAATCAAGTTTTCTGATTATACCAGTATGACCTACAAAAACATTTAATAATGCATATATAACAAAAAGTAACATTATTTGAAAACATAAAGTGTTGATAAAAAAACAAAAAAAAATAAAAACCTATTTAAGCAAAATAAAAAGAAACACGAAACAACAAAAATTACGATAGATTTCTTAAAGCAAGTTTTCTAAATATTGATAGTGGATTACAAAAAATATCGCATTCTGTTGAAATTTTGTTATAGTTGTTACACATCACATAAACTGGTGATTTCTGAATCAAGTTAGAGTGAGCTACATGTAGGTAGAAACAGTTTAGTTTCGGCAAGAACGCTGTGGAACCAAGAACTCAAGACGTGACAAAAGAGCTGTCGAATCTATGTTATTATTTACAAGATTGTATAGAAAAGTGACACTAAATAGATTCCTTCTTACATCCAGGAGTTGCAGATTAAATTTTACTAATAGTAAATTCAGGTCAAAACCTATTGGAGGATAAATACCTTCCACCTTAAACAATAAGAATATTTCAAAAATTTTCTTTGTGTCGATTCTATAGCATTCTTATGATAAGTGTAAATTGGATACCATACTAGAGCACAGTATTCTACCTTTGATCTTACGAATGAAAAATACAAAAGATTCAATGTTGATACTTGCGTAAAATTCTTACAATTCCTCAGGATAAAGCGAGTCATTCTTGTAGCATCCCTAGTTATCTTATTAATATGTTCACTGAAGCTAAGTTTACAATCAAACAAGATGCCTAAATCGCAAACCACGTTGCAACGATGAAGTACTTGTGTATCACAGGTGTAGAGAAAAGATACTGGTACCAGATTAGATCCTTGGGGAACGTCCGAAGATGCAATAAAGCTGCCAGAGTTATAATTATTGTACGTCACATATTGAACGCGAGAATTTAAATATGAAGTGAAAATCGCTAGCAATGTGTCACTAAATCCAAATTTACTTAATTTTGATATAATGATCGTATGGTCAAGCTGGTCAAAAGCTTTTGAAAAGTTTGTGTAGACTACATCAACTTGACCTTGATTGTCGAGTACCTCAGACATGTAAAATCTACAAGATTGGTATGGGTGGACCGATTTAACATAAAACCATGTTGCCACGGAGAAATGTAACTACGAACACGTGGATAAATGAGTGAATGAAGTGTGATCTCAAAAACTTTAGTGATGTTAGATAATGAGTCTGTAGTTTGTAATTACATTTTTATCTCCAGACTTTAAAACAGGACAAATGCGAGCTTGCTTCTATTCATTCGGAAAAACAGATTTTTGTAATGCGAGGTTAAATATTATTTGTAATGGGCGGACTAGCACAGCTCTATAGTCTTTTACCAGGAAGCTAGGTACTTGACCTGGACCTGCGTCTGTTTGTTGCTTAGTTTACTTATAGAAGACAGAATACTTGTTTCAGCTATAGCATTAATACTAACAGAAGGTAAATTATTCAACTCTTTATTAACTATTATCGTAGTACTTGTTTGATAGACGCTTCTGAAATATTGAGCGAACCCGTTAACAATTGCTTCAGGCGAGTCATACGATTCCTCATTATAACGCATTTTACATGGTATGCGAGTACTACCTTTCTTTCTTTGAATGAACCACCAAAATTGGTTAGTGTCTTGTTGAAGGGAATATGCAACTACGTAGAGGTGAGACCTGTACGCGGCAGTAATCAAAGTTTTAACATGAGACCGAAGACGACGATAATCTTGTAGTTGATGATCACTTAATGACGAAACGTCGAGTGTTAAAACTATTAACACTATTGAATAGAGCAAGAAAAATGGTACTGTAAATGTGTAGTCGGATTTTGAAATATACCTTCAAATAAGCTCAGAAAAAAATTTAATCGATTTTCCAAATTTTCGGTTTTTTTCGGACATCTCTCGGAAGTACTCTGAATTTTGTAATATTTTAAACGGAATTTGGATAAGCACGTAAATGCGCAACTTTGCCTTAAGCAATCTCGTATCTCTTACGGTTTCCAAGTTCCCCACTCGTATATTATTTTTTTGTAATCGTTACTTTTAATACATAAACAAGAACGTTGTATATACCTTAATATATAAACTTTTTTGCTTATGTATTTAATTTGACATTTGTCAAGTAATATTTCAAAATTAATTTTTTCTAACTTTATGTCAACGATTATAAAAAATTTTGTTCGCAACACGTGCGCTGTCACCTTTTTGGTGCACGGCCTTATGTTTTATTCCTAGGCTACGCCTCGGGTAAAAAAGAACGGCCTCGCATCAAGAAATGTGTAAACAGCGCACTAGTTGCGAAATCTACTACTGTTATTAGTAACGGTTAATAAAGAGATTTATTATATGAAAATGATAGCTATTTATGTAGCCAGTCCATAATGCAAGGCTTTATTGAACGAGTCCGGTTTATGGCCGAGCGAGCGTAGTGAGTAAGGCTATAAAGAGGGCAAATTCAATAAAGCTTTATTATGGACGAGTTGCATACAAAGCTTTATGTTCGACTGCTAAATTTGGCTTATTAACGAAAAAAATTAATTCAATGACATTTTTATGACATCGGCTCATTATTGAAAAGAATTCATCTAATAAAATTTATATTTATTCTATGAGAACCTAGCAAAATGTGCCTTTTTAAGTATTGCTTGGTTACCAATAAGTAACTTTATTTTACTAGTAAAATAATGAAACTTTATTTCACTAGTACAATAAAGAGGTCCTTTATAGCCGCAAAACTATGTCATAAACAGTCCTTAATAACATAGTCGGACATACAACTTTTTTTTTAGAATACATCACACATTGCAACAATTGGTAACATAATTCCAAAATTTATTAGGACAGGTTTAAAAATTTAGTGTGCCCTTTCGATATGTGAATTGCAATCCTTTAATTTAATTTAATTTTGTTTTCTTTCCGAATCCAATCAAAATTTTTAACCAGATTATTGATGTGGTCTATGAACGAATGGTTTGGCCAGCTTGCAGCCCTGATCTCAATCCTATTGAACATCTCTGGGACCAACTGCAGAGACGCATTCGACGCCGACCCGCTTTGCCTGACAGCCTCCAAGATCTTCGAGTAGCACTACCAGAATAATTCACTGCAACTCCTCAGCCTTTCATTACTAACCTTATTAATTCGATGCCACGTCGATTTAATGAGGCCATTTTGGCAATAGGATTCGTTATTAGCGCATTACATTTTATTCTTTTCTAAAATTTTAATGTGTTTATCAGATTTAAGAGAGTAAACGTACGTTTCGATATTTCTTGTAGTTTTTTTTTATACCATTGGCTTAAAAACAATTAATCTTCTTTAATAACAGAGATAATAGCACGAATAAAAAACCGAAATGTTCACAAAGCAAGGGTCTAAATTTTAATACCAGTTGATACTCCCTGTTGTGGTTGCTACATCCGACAGGGTGTTTCATATTTCGGATAAAAACACATCTTCACATTTATGCACTCCGTATAATTTCAAATTTAACTCTATATCAAAATTTCAACCACAGTATTGCTACAGAAGAATTGACACGCAATTCACAAACAAATCATCAAAATGAGTGATTCAAGAGATAACCACTTTTGAAAATGTGTCAAATTTTTGATGGCCGGATTTTTTTGACGGTCAGCGTGGAACGTAATAAATTTTATCCGCAAACGTCACAAAAGTGACACTTTTATGACTCAATGTCAAAGGTAAAAGTTTTACTTTTCAGACATAGAGTAAAAGTTGTACTTTTGTATCTAGGCATTTTTATTTTTACCAAATGTGCTTATTAAATGTTCGTTGTTATGGTTTCATTACTTGCAAAGCGTCCTGATTATCTTATTCTTTTACCTGCTAATTATGTTTGATCTTTCCTTTCGATCTTTACCAATTATTTTTACGTTTGCGGATAAAAAGGTATATGTTATTCGGAGTAAAAGTAACTTTATGTAGCTTAGCTGAATTATTTTCCTCACTTCGTTCGGCAAAATAAACATTCATCTTCGCCACATAAAGTATCACTTTTACTCCTAATAACATAATATACTATTGTTTGGCTTCCTTTTCTCTTTATGTTATGCTAGTATTTATTTTGTTTTAAAAATGACTGCTAACAAAAATATGCATAAGTGGAACTAGGGGTATAAATGTGTTTAAATCTAAATGACTACGTACTAATTAATGATGGGCTATGTGGTTGATTGGAGAGACAAAAATTGTGTTCTAATGTTTAATCTCTTTAATACTCCGATTGAGAAGAATGCCTATAGAAAACATTGATTAAATAAGAATTCACTATGTATTTTATTAACCGTAATGTTGAATTCCAATTCTCTCTTTTTAAATCCATTTACCATCCTTTAATGAGATACTTAGATTTCTCATGCTTGTGCACTACTATAATGTGTAAGGTTAATTCTGAGAAACGAATTTGAATCACATAGAAGTTTACAGCAAAATTAATTAATAATTATTATTAAAAATCTGCATTGGGTGAAAAAATTGATCACCATGTGCATAATGTACTATTTATAAGAGTATTTAATTGTCACGAATGAAGTATAATAGACGTCTTTTTGCATTTTGCTTTCTCTAGATTGATGAATTTATAATCATCGATCTGCTAACATTTCTTTACAGTGAAAACATGACAAAATAGCAATACGATGAAACATTGGAAATTTCATTTCACACAGAATGCGGTTTATTTTAAACAGTGAACTTTGTTAAAAAAAAGGTAATTTAACACATAGAAATATATACCGGTATACCATGGTTTAATACTTTAAATAAATATAAAATACCGACTTCCTCCTACCTTTTTGTACTCCAAAGCAGATCTTTCTTAAATGGTAATAATACTACTGATACCGAATGAATGAGCAGAGTAACCTACCTAAAGCTGAAGGGAAGAAACAGCTGCATATTCTCCTATTGGATATTACATATGAAAGAAAACCTCAAAATATCTCCATTTGTAAATATAGAACATTTCCAGAATTTTTAATATTTTAAAGCTTCTTTAGATTTCAACAAAAAGTATAAAAGTCGTTATTGAAATAATCAAATCATATCTTTATATTTTACATAAAATACATTAAAAAATCAAATATTATGTATTTCATTTATAAAATTCAAATTTAGTTGATAATAAATAAATTTACGATTTAATATACAAGTATTGAAAAATTGTTAGCCTACTATAGAAGGAAACAAAATTTGAAAGTCAAAGTATTTCATTATTCAACATACTCTTCTCTTAATTGGATACATTTATGACAACGAACCTGCAACGCCTCTAGACCTTACAAAAAAAAAATTATTTTGCTCTGTAACCAGGATTCCACAGCTTCTATCACCTCTTCGTTGGAAGAAAATTTACGACCTTTTAGACTTTTTTCAGTTGAGGAAAACATGATAGTCAGACGGAGCCAGATCTGGTGAATAATTGGAACCCTAAATCAGGAAGTGTTTGCACAGCAACATGCGATTTGTGTGCAGGGGAATTGTCCTGCAAAAACAAAATACCGTTGGACAACTTTCTGCGTCCTCTCTCCATAATTGTTTCGAATCGAGTGGTCAGTAACGTCGAATCCCAAAAAACTAAAGCTAGAACTTTTCCAGCACATTTCAGGAATTGGAACCTTCTTATGAGTAGAACAGGGGCACCATCCGCCAATTTGTTTTTTTTTTGTTACGTCACCCTTCGGGCACCATCCGCCGTTTTGTGCTTTTTGTGACGTGACCCTTGGGGCACCATCCGCTTTTTTGGTTTTTTTGTGACGTCACCCTTGGAACATCTTTGGCAACCATTTTTTATATGCCCACATGGGGATCGAATTTTTTTCACCTGAGAATACAAAGATTTTATTTAATATGTTATTAATATTTATTAGGGCCTGTTTTTATCAAAGGAGATTGCATAATTGTTATTAAAATTATTATTACATTTCTTTTAACCCCATCTATAGACTGTTACCTAATTTATTTATACATTGCGGGTTGTACTCTAACAAGGGGTCCTAGTCTTGTAAGACGGAAATCTGTTCGCGGACTTCGCCCCTGTCATAAAAATTGTATTCCAATAAAGGGGAGGAATTAGTAGCTAAGACATGTAAAGATGACAAGTGTTTTCATAATAAAAAGATGTTATTTAATCTGTCTTTATTATAATTAATATTTATTGGGGCTGTTTTGATTTTTATCAAGAATATAAAAACCTAGTTCTTAAACGATTATATTCTATGCAATCTTTAAGACTGCATTTAAGCGCTAGCTCAAATTCAACATTATACATATAAATGAGTAGTTAAGTTACATAATTAGTTTCCTTTACAAATGATGCTTTAAGCGATTTTCACCTTGAGAACGTTACATTATATGCTCAAGTTTTAAGTGGAAAATAAATTGCATTAAATGGTTACACATATGCATTACAGTTGTTTGTTTCACGCTTCATTGTGTGTTTTAGTTTAGGAATGACTTTTTTAAAATCAAATGCATTACTTTTAGTACTCAGATTAAATTACCTAAATTGATTATTGATATGGAATATCATACTTTCTTTAAAAACAGTAAAATATATTCATAACCATAAAGCTTATAATACAGATTAACTGCTCTTTATTTATATAGATCAGGGTCGCAAAAAGGTGCTACAGTAAATTATCTAAAACATCCTCAAATCTAGGTAATCCATAATTTCCTATGTTAAATATTAGTGTGAAGACATTTTCGGTAGTTAAGACTTTTGGGAAGGGTGCACCTCCCCTTCTGTTCAAAATTAAGGGCAATGTACAAATAAATTAGGTCACAATCTGTAGATGGAGTTAAAAGAAATGTAATAATAATTTTAATAACAACTATGCAATCTCCTTTGATAAAAACGGGCCCTAATAAATATTAATAACAGATTAAATCAAATCTTTTTTATTCTCAGTTGAAAAAATATGATCCCCACGTGGGCATATAAAAAATCGCGACCAAAGGTGTCTCAAGGGTGACGTCATAACAAAAATGGCGGCTGGTGCCACAAGGGTGACGTCACAAAAAAAACGAAATGGCAGATGGTGCCCCTCTTCTACTCTTAGGCCCTGGAGAACCAGAGTGTCTCCATTCCGTCGATTGCTGCTTTGTTTCTGGGTCGTAGAAATGTATCCAAGTTTCATCCATAGTCACAACACGGTTGAAGAAGTTTGCATATTTTTCAAACCGAACACAGAACGAACGCAATGCTTCTACCCTTGCACGCTTGCGGTCAACATTCAGACATTTTGAGATCCATTTTGCACAAATTTTTCTCATATCCAAATCGACGTGAACTATATGATGATAACGTATTTTGAGGGTAAATGAAGTAATTTTGCACGGAAAATATTTGGTTTATGCAGAATTAAATTGGTGTAAATGCTGCGCCACTGGAATTTTTATAAAGCATTGATTATGTGTCATATAAAACGGTATTTCAATGTTAGATAAAGATTTTCATGTTAAAAGCATTTACATTTGATTGAAAAATAACTTTTTTGGTAAAACCCCTGTTGAGACGATAATGGTAAGTGGCACTGGGCTTTTTGCTACTGGTAAGCATTCGGGTTCAACATGATTGTAAACGTGTGAGTGAGTCAATTTATGATATTTTGACATTGTGTTAAAGTATAAGAAAGGAATATTTATGTATATTTTGCTAGTATAGATGTCGTAACTTTGCGCAGTTAATCAAAATTAAATGCGTGTTCAAGGGCAAGTAGTGCTAGAATTTGTTAAATGTGCGGAAAGTTAAATCGCCCACTCCAGAAATTTTCGTAAAAAGTTGCTTCGAGGTCTAGACAGTATAAGGAGTGAATTTGAATGTGAATAATGGTTCTTCTGAAGAATTGTGAAGAAATTCAAGATGACCACGTGTTACTCGTATCTTTTGCGCCCTGGTCCGTTTTCGGACGATCCTCTCGTCAAAGGGGAGCAATGAAAGCTCGTTGATTTTGGTTTTAGCACGAAAATTTTGTGACGTTTGTCAATATGGTTGGCCGAAGGTATTTAAGGGAGAATCCTGTTAAAGCATAAGTGACTTCGCTCCGCTAAACAACTAGAACAAAGGGGAATCGCGAGAGAAATTTTAAGAGACCCTAAAACGGTCAGTGTCGGTTTTTTATGTTTAAACAATTAGTGCGGCTGTAAATATTAGTTGACTGCAAAAAACCATATTGGGGATGTAGTATTTAAACATTTACAAATGAAAGAAGTTATTGTGAATTGAAAGGAAAATAATTTTCTTTCAAAATGGAATGTGTTAAATCGGATATAAAATAAACGGCAAATATTAAGTAACGAAATAAAGGTGTGTTGTTTAAGTTAAATAATAGTGGAGACATTATTGTCATTGAGTGTAGTACTTGTGCGATCGTTAACAGCACGAAGTCGATTATATAGAGCATTTAAGAATCTTAATGTTCAAGTGAAATAAATATTTCCTGTGACAAATATTTAATTTGAAGGGCACATAGCCCTATTATTGTATATATAGTTAAATTTCATTCAAGTAGAAGGATACTAAAACTCTATTACATGATTTTATGTGCTTAGATTATAAGAATTAGGGACCTTAATTTATAAGAATTAGTCTTTTCTGGTGCTTCTCGAAGCATCAACCATTGGATATTTTGGACTTAATGATTGATCTGAAATTGCTTATTTTGACAGATCGATTACAAAATTTAATTATTTGGAATTCTTTTACATACAATAAATACACAATACTAATAACCAGAAGTTTCAGATTTGAATTATTACAAATCATTTATTTTGGTGAATGTTTAAATATGATTTTAAAGAGAAAGTATTCAAGTAATATTTGATAGAAAATATAGGTGCTTCAGGAACGACGCACTGATCGTTGTGTTTAAATTTTTTCAATATAAATTAATGTGATTAAAAATTAATAAACCCACTTCTTGTTATTTTTTTCTAAATTGGGTAATATTTAATTAGTTCAGAATTTTATGACAGGTATAAAGATCAATTTATATGTATACGACGGTCACTTAGACAATTTTTCCTGTTTGAAACTACTTTTCAATCATTTTACTCCTTATATCAACCCCGTCCATTTTCATTGTACTTGACTTGGCAACCCGCTTACTTCGGTTGGCCTGCATGACGCTTAGTACGGTTTGGTCATGTAACATAATCATACTGAGAATTTATTTGGTGGAGCATAAATTAATTTTTAACCTGTTAGTACTTTAAAATTAAACATTAAATTGAATTAATAAAAGTTTTTAGCGGCTTATATTTGCAGTATTTTAGTAATATATTAATCATGTTTGAAATTTCACTAGTTATTTAATAATTTGCATTTAAAGTTGTAAAATCTATTTGACTTGCATGGGTTACATATGACGGATTTACAACTTTTTTTTTTAAATTGTAATTGGAGTTAATAGTATCGAAGAAGCGTACATTTCGATTCATATAAATACCTACATATGAACCTTTTAATTAGTTATCGAAAATTTTAGAACTGATGGCGTCTATTTCGTTCCACTTAATTGGACTTTATTTGTTATTGTTAGTGTGTGTACCCATGCTATCAACACGCTTATTGATATCCAGCAGTCTCCAACAGTATATTTACCATCGTCGTAGTGTGGATTTAAACGATAATATTTCCAATGCACAATAAACAAAATCTAACTTGTTTGTTTGATGTTAATTATTTAGTTTAGTCTGGAATCAAAGCAAACTTAACAACACTCTTCCGAAGAGCACAATAAAATAGTTTACTTGTACGAAAATTTTATTTGATCAATTCCGTACATTTTTAAACAATCTTATTGGGCAAATTAAACTTGTATGTTGTGCACGTACTAGATTCATAAGCTTCTAGACGTTGTAACACTCCATACATAATAAATATGGCTATTTCCTACTATTGATTTTTGTTAAATGTTAAAAGTCACGTTCACGTTAAAAACAAATTAATTAAATAATATACACAGCATTTAGGCGATGTCACGTAAATGCTTTTGTATTTCTAGAAATTGATTGATTATGACGGCAACTATTACCATTTTTTCGATGCAAATAAAGCCATGTTTTTAATCAATAATGTAGTTTTGAATGTATGCGTTATAAAACAGTTTTAGATCTAGAGCATAGGATATTGAGCATAGAAAATTAAAATTGTAAAAGGTCAATGGGTATTACACGTACGTTATATTCAAAATAATGGCAAGTCGTAAATTTATAAAATCAATTTATTTATGTGAATTTTACATATAGTGTGAAATAAAAGTGATATATTAAGTGATCCTATTTACATTTGGCTGATATATGCCATAATATTGATATAAAATAAATAAGTTGTGTAAAATTCATCTATTATACTTCCGAGTGAAACTTTGTCAGTATAAAATTGTAGCAAATTTCGCGTACAGGCACTATTGAAATTGTAGAAATAAAATTTTTGTAAGAACAATTTCTTAAATGCTTGTGGTTAAGAATTTAATTCTTTACGTTATGCACATAAATAGTTATTTGTTTCATTAGTACAAAAAAGACAGTTTTCGGGACAAGGAAGGAAGTTTCTGGACGACGCAAAGCGGAGTCCAGTAACCTTCCGAGTCCCGAAAACGCATTTTTTGTACGAATAAAACATAAAACTTTTTCTCCACTTTTACCTTTAATATTCAGTCATTTAGTTGCAGTTCACTATTTGTTTGAGAACGCCTCATTTCTTGTCCCTTATCGAAACGAAATACTTTTTAGGTTAATTTATAACATCTCGTTAACGTTAACACGTTTCTACTAAATAATCTAAGGCAGTAGGAACACAAAGTTAGTTTAATTTAATGTTGAACAAAGTTAATAAACATAAAACGAAAAAATATAAACTAAAAAATGAATGAAAATCAAAATTAATTGCTATTCAAATTGAAACTAATGTTTACAGTGCAATTTGTGCAGTTGGTGAAATGGACCAGTATACATCTTTAAATCTGGGAATGCTAAGTAAGAGGCTACTTTCTGAGCGGGCGATGCCACCTTATGTATGCCAACAACTTGTGTGTGCTACTTCACATTTTGATATTTAATGAAGAATAGATCGTTATCAATACCAAGTGGACGTAATGACAAAAATTTCCCATATAACTATAAGTACTGTTCACCAGTAACTGTAAATGATCGTGGTTTTTTAGCACTTTTATTAATAAAACAGTGTCTAAATCAGAGGTATCTAATAGTTTCATTTTGGACAATTCATCCTGCATCCTCAAAATTCAGACAAACCTAAAAATATTTCAATTTGAGAACCGAAAGAAACACTTTTAATTTCACCTTAGTCGTTGAGTATTTGGGATCTGAAGCTTCATTTAAAAAAATTAAGAACTTCTTTTGTAAGTGTTTTTGATTTTTTTGGACTAATAACCATGAGACTTACTTGTTAGGTATGGCACTAGCTTAGAATGTTTTCATATATCTTTGCTTTACGTTTAATGTCGATTGCAACATTGAATAATGGCTCCGAAGGGTTGATGGCTTTATTGTCATGGCTAAATCGGCGAGACAAGCAATGATAACATTCTCCGAAAAAGAGTTAGTATAAGCGTTTTCATAAATCTAAGTTGATTTTGCAGGGAGAGAATCTAAAGTGGCCGTCTCTTTAATCTCCGACGGAGTGCAGTTCACGTCACTATCAGTTTAAAACATCTATCTCTATTTTATAAAAAAATGACTATTATTTAGTGAAATAAAAAACACTATGTTGTTTTTAATTAATATTTATTAGATATTACCTCTATGTTACGGATGGTGAAATAATGTGAAGATAGATGGCACCACCGACGATAGCAAATTTCTTCAATTCTGTTCCGAGAAGATACTTACCCTACACTTGCTTAAAACGAAAATAGAAAGCGAAATTATATTGTACATTAATACTTACTTATAACTGACAACATTATTTGTGATGAACATGTGAGAATTCTGAACTTGTAGTTATTGAAATAATGACATCCCATGAACAGTCAACACAGTGCTGATGTGTGATCAAGGAGAAATTACTCTTTGTACAGTTGCCATAGAGACACCGAAGAATCCAGAAATCAGCCACTTTGGGTACGAGATACTGTCCCAATATAGTGTCTTATTTAGGTGGTTGGATACGTTTTTGATTGGAAGATACAATGCATAATGTTTTTTTTATTGCAAATATCTACAACTTTTTTATCTTCACTACCAGTTCTATCATGTTCTATTAGTAATATAGGTAAAATGTAGCGTATGGAACATACTTATTATGAAATATAACTGGAATTATGCTGAACATTGATGAGGATTAAACGAACGTATAGACATGGAGAGGGAAAAGATTTAACATATATACCCCATTGCAATTTGTTTTTCATTAGGGTGGGCAGTTGAAATCGAAGGAGATTATGGTAACAGCAAGAACGAAAAGGTTTCAAAACGGTGTGTTTATATCAAATACACGTTGCCTGCATGAAATAATACGTTACTAATTTTGTGGAATTAAAACACAATAGGCAGAATGGCAAGATTGCGCCTAGTAGTAGAGAGTCAAAAGTGCTTCTTGTCAAAATCTAATACCTCTACAGAAAACAAATCCAAAAGCATACTTTAAACAAAAACAAATTGGAATGGAATATATTCACTATTTTGCAAATGTTACTCTGATACGTTAAATATAGTAAATTATACAAATTGGTATCTAATTGGAAAGAAAATTTTCGAAAAGTTACCCCGACATTCCCATTACTGTCCTCAGATTAGTAGTATACCTACAAAATATGGAAACACTAATTTTTATTAAAAACCAAAACATTAAATTAATAAATTAACTAAGAATTATTGATGATTTTTTAAACCCTAAAACGACCGACGCATTTTAGATTACATACATTGTCAACAAATTAATAACTTACAATTTAGTGACTGTCAGCTTTACAATCCCTATTACTACTACTGCTAAACTAACCACTTATCGCTCACTAGGTTTACAACTAACATTTCTAAAAGTCGTTAAACAGCGTTGCTTTGGTTTATGAATGGAGTCATTTTTCTTATTTGGATTTTACGTCATTCATACACATGAAACACATTCCTTGACCTTCTTGTGGGGTTTGACTGTTATTTGCAGATGTTGAAATTAGTTGACCTCAAGCGTCTTCCATTGCAAGTATTATACTTCTTCATAGTCCTACAGTATTTTCCGACCTTTTTCTGACTTGACTTATTAAATACTTCTTGTCCAAGAGGAAATAAGAACTTTCTTCGACTGATTTTGCTTTTCTCGTTTCAAGCAGGATTTGTCATTATGTACAGGGAGTATTAGTTTAACGTTACCGCATCCAAAATCGTATAGAACATAGACAATTTTCAACTTGTATAGCGGCTTGAGCAGTAAGCGCGAGCCATTTGGTCGGTAGTATCTAAGAATTCCTTTAGTCGAATTGTAGTATAAATTCATATCCGTTATTTCTCACCGTCATCACCACCGGCATTCCGATGTTGGGTGAATAACATAATAAGATTCCTTTTTGGTTGTTCCACCTCGAAGTCACCTTCCAATAAGATGGTGTCTCCACATTATTTAACGGCTGTGAGAAATTACTTGGTTATAAATTATCCTGGGCGATGAATTGGTCGTCGAGATGCGAAAGAGTGGCCGGGTCCATCACCCGATCTATCACCGCTCTACTTTTTTGGGATTACGTCATACCCCAACCAGATTCAGTGAATGAACTATGTGACCGCATTTCTGACGTGTGTGCAAAAATTTCGTCAGAAACTTTACATTCTTAACGCTAATGTTTATTTGTCAAGAAGCACCGCGTAGTCAATTTCAACACTTAGAATAGTAATTATTTTAAGTTTTACCTACTATTTGTGATTTTGGTGTCAAATGTTGAAATAATGTATCCGTTTTGTGAAAATAATTTTTTTTGCCAGTTAAAACGACTTACCCGATTATTTCGACATTATAAGATTGGATTAAGGGTGAATAGACCTTTGTAACGAGGTGTTTCAAGACTACCCATTCGATAAGAAGAAAGTACCAAAATTGAACCTAGCTGTCATTTTGACATTTAGAACTGCTATTTGTATGTAAAAAAAAATAACTCACTTGTTCTTATCGAACAATCCCAAGTTTCGTTAAAATCCTTTCTATGGTGCAGAAAATAAGGGGAGGGACGGACTTTAGACTTTAGGTCCTCACTGTATTATATGTTAGTTTATGAAAAGTAACTACATAAAGTGTGGTTTCAAAATGTGGTGTAGGTGCGATTCTTACACTTTAGTTAATTAAGTCCTTGTCAGGATTTGGGTGACAGGTTTACATACATCACTTTTATAATGCTCCAGCAATATAGTTTCATTTGGATGACAGGAAAAGATGTGGAAAGTTACCCACCAATCGTAATAATATGCCAAAATAGTTTCCTCTGGCCAAAAACACGAAGAGAGATGATACATAAAGTCTCAGGGCTAGACCTCATGGATCAAAAGAAAGTAACCTTTGAGATTGACAAAGAAGTAAGAATTAAACACATTTTGGAGTTTCTTCTTTGATCTTATTGATGTGGGGTACACAACTCATAAGTCTGTTATCAAAATCTATGGTGTTTGGCATACAAAAATCCCTTAAATTCCGTATAATTAAGATAAAGTGTCGCTTGGGCACTACTCAAGCCGACAAGGGAATCTGACAACTCCTATACTATCCAAGAAGAGAGTTCAAACCAATTGACATCCTATACGCTCAAAACATCGTATAACGAAAACTGAAATGAGAAGAAAGTGTGCTAATTGTGCTTTCAAGAGCGTAGGAAGTTATGCCAATAATATTTGTGAAGAATTCTTACTTCACTTATGTTATATATTGAAATAACATTACAGAGAAAGAAATATGGTCCCTCAATTTTCTCTATATATTTGAAAGAATTAAAAGATTTCACTAGCGATCGTATAAACGCGAACAAAGAAAGAAGTTTTCGAGTTATATTTTGTTGAAATACATTTTAGATACAGGCTATTGAAGGACCCATTCTTTTAATTGATTTATGCTTTAATAATACTACCCATCGTTTGGGATCAAAGATGTACAAAAACTTTATTTTTATACCAAATTCTTTGGGAAAGCGAAAAAACGTGTTGCCTTGGTGTAAAAAAACTAAATTTTATGGTTTTGTGGAGTTTATCACAATTCGGTGCCAAATATACCCAAAAACCGACAAAACATAATTATTGTCTGGATAGGCAATAATTAAATCTTACTGTTTTACGGTGTTGGTTATCGTTTGAGTCGTCATCAAAGATCTTTATATGTAATTTTATTTGCTAAATGATGAATGAACGTTGCTGTTAGGCAACAATTGTTTTCGGTATTAAATGAAATTTTACAGCTCCTCATAATTAATTTTATCAACTGAAAGTTAGGTATCTAGTATCTAGAAAATATTTTACTTTATGGAGTAATTCCATGAGAATAAAAAAGTTTGACAATTCCCATGAAATATTGTGAACCAAAACACAAAACAACATAATCTAATAATCAAAATAATCCGACTAAAACTTTTTACAAAAGCATTAATTTATAAATAAATAATTTAAACTTTGCGCCAAAAACTTTTTCTCAAAACACAAAAAATCATTGTTGTTAGAGCTTTGACATCCACATAATGCAAATCACTTTTTTCTCAAAAAATGAATTTGAAAGTAAAGAATTTCATTTAGGCGATTAAAACTTTTGAGCCAAATTAAAAAATCATCTTAATTAGTATTACATCAGAATAATGCAAACTGATCTTTTTGGAAGAAAATTGGCAACAAGTAAAAACTTATTGCACACCGATGTTTTTCCAAGAAATTGACATGCGAATAAATCATATTAGTAGGAAATAATGTGGTTAAATAAAAAAATATCGTAGTTCGAATCTTAGATTAGTATCGATGACAAAACAAGTTTTTTATATAATCAACAAATTCCAAGGCTACACCGTTAATATTAACATTTAATTTGGATATTATTTCTTTTCACATTTGTATATTTTATTGTAATCTGAATAGTAAGAGATTTGATTTTAACAAATTAATATTTGGCAAAATTGGATAAATCTGTTTTATGTTACTATTGGCTTAGTCAATGTTATCTTCATCACAGGCGCAGTATAGTTGTACGTCATCCGCATATAAGTGGGAATGACAAAACTTTAAATAAGGCAAAATATTTAAGCTGTAGATAGAGAATAAAAGCGGTCCCAGTATTGCTCCTTAAGGGATTCACAAGGTACGTTCATATTAATACACGTTTTATTGTTGTACGTGACAACCTGCAACCTTCCTTTTAAATAATCCGACATTAGAGCAACTGAATTATTTTGTAAACCAATATAGGTAATGTATAGTGGCAAATAAAACATTCAGATTAACAGTGGCAAAGGCTATTGACAAGCCAAGTAAGATTAGTACTACTAATTTATTGTTTTCCATAGCATTAAAAATATCGGCAGTTACTATAAGTAACGCTGTTTCACAGCTATAACTATTTTTAAAGCTGGACTGAAGGTCCAGAATTATGTTTAATTCTAAAAGGTTCTGTTTTAATTGCATACATAAGACGTTTCCAAAAATTTTAGATATAACAGGTATAATGCTGATGGGTCTTGACTGATCTAATGATTTTGGGGTACAATTTATAAGGTGCAGCATAGCAGGTAGTGTATACGGACAACATAGTTTTAACATTTGTATTTCATCAATACCGGCTGATTTGGAATTAATTAAATTAAGAATTTTTATAACGGTAGACATATCAGTCATTTTGAATCGAAAGTTTTCTATTAGTTCAATACAATGAGACTTACAATAATTGCATCGGCATTCGCTCTAGTTTTGTTATTAGCTGTCGAAATAAAAAAAACTTATTTATAGTATTTACGTCAGCAAGATGTGAAGGTACGGTGAAATTTTTGTGATTATAACTAACCCTAATATAACTAAGTTATTTGAATATAATACTTTTCTTATTTACGTTTTTGAGTTGAAACTCTTTTTTCCACATATTACAGCTTGGTTTACTATGTTTCGAAGATGTTTGTAATATTGTCAGTGGTGGTCGTAATTAGTTTTATGAGATTTTAACGCTGAATTATTGCGCAATTTCTTAACTGAAGGGAAGTGGATGAAAGTGTTATATTACAAATTGTAAATTCTGAGATAAATCATCATTCTTAAATTATTGTGTGAATTTTTTATTTTTCAAAACGCCTTTACAGAGCAGACTAGTCAATTTTAGCTTGTATAATGATACCCTTGACTTGTTTTCGAAAATAAGCGTTCTTTTTTACTGTGAAAGTAGATAACACCTTCTTCCACTATTAGGTTACTATTTGAAAAACTAATCAAAATGAAAGAGCGCGGTAAGGGCAGTCCGACACGCATACATACTCAATGTTAACTTTATGCATGATAGTTCCGTACGGAGGGTTTTGAAAATAAAATAAAAATAATAAATTTTAAAATTTTGTTTAAGAAGTACTTACAAGTTTAATGAAAAAAGAATTATTACAAATTTTTTTCTCAGCCTGGAATGTAAATTGTGTAAACTCTTCTGTACGGAACTAGTAATTGTTGCCAAAAATATACAAAAAAAATTTGGTAATGATATCTTTATTAGTATTGGCTACAGCTTGCACCAAAATGTCAAAAAGCAAATTTTTAGAAAACGAAGAAAACAGTGAGGGCTGAACAAAAAGTAAACATACTTACAAGAATAGTTATACTAATAATGCCCAGAACTGTAGGACGGGTTATCCTGGTCCCCCTCATTCTCATATAAGTCATCTAACTTCCTTTTTGCCAAACTTCTGGCCCGTCTGACTTTTTTTCAAGGTCCAACGCAGATTTTTCCGTCTTTCGAACAAGGCCTATATCAAGTCTTTTCATAGCTTTTCTAAGGCAAACATTTTTTTTTATTCTTAGAGTTATATATAGTTGTAAAGAGAAGATTTCAGAGAATAATAATCAATAATAATAACCGAAAAATTGAAAAAAAAATTCCAGGTCGGACTGCCCTTAAATGTTTTAAGTAAATGTATTTTGGAAACCAATGATTACAACAATTTATATTATTACTAAATTGACTTTCTCTTAGTATTAGTAACATTAATAACTTGATTTATCTGTAGAATATCTTCATAAAATCAACGAAACTCTTCTTTGACGTAAATTAGTTCGAAAGATGATCCCCGGGATCATCTTGCCCTATTTGGGTTTTTGTGTTCATATTTCAAAAATTACGTTAATAAACATCGTTTTCTTTTTGTTAATACAACATCTTTACAATTATTAATCGTAGGTGTACAACATAAACTGAACATAAAAATTAAACTAATATAGTATTATTCACCAGTAATTAGACTTCTCTAACATGGCTACCATTCCACTATGAACAACAATCAATTACCAAATTACTAAAATACTATAAGTGCAACATTGTAATGAAAGCGATATTTCAGTTGGCTACCCTGAACCGCATTTTCCATCCTTTCCTACAACATTACAACATCAAAAGACAAATATAACAACAAATACGACCTTCAAACGTCTTAAAATATTATTTGCCGACTCAGTAGCGTATCACCCGGAGAGGTAGCTTAGGTTAGTAAAATGGAAAATTTTACAATTAAATTAATTATTGTAAGAAATAAACATTGTTAAAAAGAATGATCGAAATAAATATCATTATTGTTAAACATTCCCGAACATTTGCCGTTACTAATTAGTAATTAATGTTCAAACTGGATACTCAACTTTACCTATAAATGTGTGATCAATTTTCTATTTTGTAATTATGCTGTAAACAGCAACTTGTAACTGTTGTAGTGATTTTTTAGTCTTTACATTAAAATGGAACAAAGTTTTGTTTTAACTGAAGAGGAGAACTTTGTTGAAAATTTGCACAGTTATAGTGCAACGTCGGTAAGATCATAAAATATTTTATTAATTTTCGCCTATTTTAACTGTTATTCCAGCGTAGATCATATATATGCGTGACAAAGTCTACAGAAGCACAAGGAATTATTGTAAATGCATATAACTTCCTTTCAAGTAAGAAACATCAAAATGTAGCTGTAGACTAGGGAAAAATAAATATAGCAATTACGCGTGATGACGACTTTATTAATAATAAATTTTTTCAAATAAATTTTTTCACTTTTTACTTTCATATGAAAAAAGCCAATGAGTGCTCTTTCGCTTTATTTGGTTACAAATTTAAATGGCAGCCATATTGCGGGGTGTAATTACTGGTGAAACGTACTATATTACCATATTTCAGGTTTTGTTCCCCTACACCTACATAACTAGAAATAAACCAAACCGGTCTTCTAAACAGATTCCGTATATCAATAATTATTATTTGAGATTAATCATACAATGAACTTTGAACGAAAATAAAGAATCTTTTTAAAAAATAACACAATAAGCTTAAAAAGAATAAAAATTAAATGTGTAAAGGAATCTTCAACTTAGTGTTCATTTTAGAACTCCAAAAGATTTTTGCCAGGTGTTGTACTGCACACATCACAAATAAATCCATCAGGATCATCACTATCTATCCCGGCACCAACTTCATGACCCCATTTTTGACATACATAAGATTTTATCCATCCTTCACCATGGTTGTCTTTGGAAAATGTTTCCGTGCAGAACAGACTTCTGTGTCATCTTCCTCAGGAAAGTCAGATTCGGAATGATATGTTTTCTTCCTTCTATTTGACATACCTCAACCTACTCCTTTTCCTGCTTTCTGCTTTGTTCTTTTTCAAATGACTTCTCATACCTACAATTTATGGCAATGGTTTTATTTGGGCGGTGTAATGTCAAAATGTCCAAGTGCACTATCATGAAGAATTGATGAGGACGGTTGCTTGCATAGCTCACGGATGGCAACGGTGATAAAGGACTGCGAATTGGGAATTTTTCTTCCATTAAAGGCGATGGTGTTTTATGCCACATGCCTTCCATGTCTAGCAATTGAGAAGGATCGGGAGACAGCAGCTATTCTGAGCTTGAACCAGCAGAAGACCTTTCCATTTGTAATAACCTCGGGTCTTCTTTATTTAGTTCCATTTCAGTTGTTGCGGCTGCAATAAAATCGGCTTCAGTAAACACGTCCGCATTAAAAGGACATATTCCGGTTTTGGCAAATCCATTGATAGCTTCGCCAAAAATCTTCGCAATCTGAAAAATAGTCACTGGTCTGCCAGCATTACTGTTCATCCATTCTTTTAGTGATTGGTTATGGAAAAGACTCAAGGGATATATGACACTGACATTTAATGGTTGTAATTTATGTGTAAAGTGTGGTAACAAGCAAACTATAGTGACGTGGTTTTCTCGTGCTTTTAAAATGACTTCTAAATTTTTCGTATGAGACAGGTGCCCGTCTAAAATTAGAAGCACTGGATCACCTTCTGAAGGCTTCGTGTGACGTAGAAAACGGTCAAACCACTGGAAAAAACATCAATTTTCGTCCAACCTGATCAATTACATGTCCATATAGATCGTGGCGGTGCACTATACATCAACTCAATTTCATATGGGACCTTCGAAAAATAAACTTTGGTGGCACGAAAATTCCGGAAGCGGACATGCAAACTACAGCTGTTGCAGTCTCTCCTATTTCAGCTGGTGTAACCCGCGCTACTTGCTTACGTTCAGTTCTTGCAAACACATTGGTATTTTTATTTGGCACGGCATAAATGCTAGTCACATCTACGTTATAAATGCGATGAGGTGGAAAATAGAATAAAACCTGTCCACTACAGGTTTGTTAAAAGCACGGGCTCGAGCAGATAAAGTGGACTCTGGAGCACGAAGGGTAATATCTGGATGTCTCTGCTGAAATCCCCTCAACCAGTCATATCCTGCTTGATTTCCATGGAATGAATGTATCATGTTATTTTTAAAACTAGTTCATATGCTAGTGATAGCACATCGTGTGTAATTAACCCATACATTCTTGTTTGCATATCTTTGATGTGCCCCACGAGCTCGATTCCTTGTTCGAAGGAAAAAACTGTTTTTCTTCCACCTAAATACTTTACTTCGCCAAGAGCCTCTTTATTTTTTCCTTTGGCTCGACGTTTTAATAACATTAATGACATGACGGGCACTGAGAATTTTCTACTTGCTCTTTTATGTGCCATGCCACCTTTCATGGCGTTCAGGGCACTTACCATCGAGGCTTTCGACTACTCACCTCGGGTGGTTGTTATTTTATAATTAAGCGGCATCGCCCTTAACAAAACTAAAGCATACTTAAAGTACATTGTCTAGCAAGAAAATATATACTTTAATCAATCAAATCAAATCAAATTTTAAATTGGGAAGACGTTTGTCGTACATTATGAGTAAAAAGAAAATAGATTTTATTAGAGCATATATCGGATAATCCTATTTTAGTTGTAGCTAAATTTATTTGTTGTAATCATGTAGGATTGGTGTCAAGTTAAAATTAACGTCGCCATACTGAAAAAGTGGTATGGATAAGATTATTAAAGTAAACGATTGTGGTTCTTACAGGATAGCTATAGGCATAGCTTAAAGATAATTTTCGTAAAGTTCAGAGGAGACAAAAATAGCTCGGATTAGCATTTTCTGGTAGTAGCTTGAAATTGCAGGCGGTGCAATGACGTAGTTTTTCTAGATCGTGTTTACGAAAATTGTTTCGGGTTTACCGCGTTTGCGGTTTGAAAGAAATTTAGTTTTGTAACTGGTTAGGCGTTGTAAAGTTGAATATGGCGAAGTTTGGAAAAATCTCGAGAGGAGAGGATTCATTAAGTAACAAATGTCAAGCTGAGTCGTTGTACCTAGTACCTGGTTGCCAAATGGTAGAGTTTAGTTAACCCCCCTTAGTGGCGTGTGTTTCTAGATAACCAGTTGTGACGGAGTTTGAGTTAATGGGTAGTTATCCCGTTTCGCGAAGGCGTATCTTTGTATAAGAGTCGCCAGAAGACATATTTAGTAATTTTGTTCGCTTGGTGCTTTAGATTCACTAAAAAGGGGACGAATAACGGGAGTTTTATATAGAGTAAAATGGGTGGTTAACGAATGGAATTGTTGAAGGATACTATCTAAGTTTGTGTCTTCTTTGAAAGTACCGTTAGAGCTCCAAGATATCACGTAGACAAAGCCATGCTTACGGCCCCATATCCAACCATCTCCAACCGGAGAAAGCAGATTCCGACCCGGTGCACCTCAATTGTTCCTACCTCAGCATCCTGTGACGTAAGTTAATTCATGTGTTTATTTTATTTTGCCACCATAATGTTCTTTATACGCCTCCAAATGTGGGCGTAATGTGGTCTTTATAGCACGGAAATGTCATTGATGCTAAGCAGCATGATTGATAGCAAACACATGACATGATATATAATAGCAATATCACAGTATCTTAGTAACGACAAATTAGCCTACTGTCGACTTTATTTCACTGCATTTGCATTTAAAAACTTGCCGAAAATACTGAATCTTTAATATTTTGTTCCAGTTGCATGGTGCAAAATAAAATAAAACGTTGTATGTACCACGGGCATAATTGTAGATTATGGCTCTCAGGAATATAAAAGCCCTTCGCGTCGGGCTTTTAACATTCCCTCGAGCCATAATATTCTGATTATGCCCTTAATACATAAATATCTATTATGGTCAGATTAATCTATAACAAATATAAACAGTGTTTATTTGAATAGGGTTTTTGAATTTGTTTGGTTTTCTTAACGAATATAACGTGCACGTCACCAGTTTTAGAGTATTTGCAAGCTTTATTTGTCATAACAGTTTTCATAAATTTAATTAGTCATTTATTTGATCCAATTCTGGAGATATTAAATTTGTTTTGTTGAAGGAACAATGCAGGTGATTTTGATTTGCGATAAATAATTGTTTTTTCTTGTGCAGGTGAGATAGAATTTATCATTGATAATTAGATAAATGGGCATGTGCCGCCTCTCATGAGATCTAGAAAGTAGTTTCATAGGTTGTAAAGGAAGGAATTTTTGATTATGTGAGATTTTTATTAGATTTAAGGATTGTTTCACTTTTAAACCGTACGATAAGGGTACATTGACATTGGACAATTATTTGTTATAAAGTAATTTAATAGATGTTTGTTAAATTGAATTTTGGCTTTCTTTTAAGTACTGAATATTGTTTTTTGTAAAGGATGCTAACGGGGGTTTACCTTATTTTATTTGTGTTTTGTAGTTTCACGTTTGCAAGTAAATTTTGCGAATTTTGCATATCAGCTTATGTCATTTAAGATAGGGACGGGGGTGACTTTATTTGAATTAGATAAAAGTTGATTTCAATTGTGGGAAGGATTATTTGTTTTAATTTAACGATTTTCAAGGGCAATTTAATAAGAATTTAGAATCTAAAGGTAGGTTCATATATTTTTACCCGTTTTATACTAGTCCACCCCTTTTTGTTTGCGTACATCTTACCCGGATTAAGACAGGGTGGCGTCTAAATCATTACCCGATCAGACACTACCGTATTACCGTATATACAACATTTTCATAATATCCACGACCTCACGACGAGCTAGTTGACACCTTTGGTTATTTGCCGTGCGTGTTCTAACGCTGTTTGAACCTGTTACATCACATCGGAATGTGATAGGCAAGTAGATAGGCAGGTATATATTGGTTAGCACTGAACTTTAAATGCGTTGTATGGATAATATTCAGAAGTACTTTAACGTTTCTGGTGTTAATGTGCTCAAAATTTTATTGGCCGTATGTCTAAGGTTGCTTGTTTTAAAGCAGGTAATTCATATAATTCCCATTGACGAAATGGAATAGTAATAATAGAAGTTTTATTGATTCCTTCAAACAAATTAAATTTTGCACCATCACTAAGTGTTAAGTGCGGTACTTTCCATTGAATTTTATTTAAGGTTATCGTTGCATCAACGTCACCATAGTAGCAGTTTGTGTTGCTTCTAGATCGAATTAAAATCAACTCTAAACGCATATTCACAATTACTTGACGATAATCCTCGATTATTCCTAATATGCGGTTCAATGGTATGCATACTTTTCTCCATATTGCTCATTAAAGTCTACTTGTAATGGTAAATCATTCTTTGGTGACCTTAGTGTTTTGCTGTTGCTGGCTGTATAGGAAACGTATTCTTAAAGCGCGGACGTTGCTCCCGGATTTCTGAAAACGCCCACTCTTTGACCACCTAACACATAACGAACTTCTTCGAAAAAAGTTGGGGAAATTATTGGTTAAGTTCCATGATTTTTTATCATCTTCGATGTAAAGAAAACTATCTTAGGTAGCGGTAATTAAATCTTGTTTTTGAATTATAATGCGTATTTCTTCGCAAGATTCATATTTAGAAGATCCATACGGAAGATATATGTGAGTATCTGATTTAATTATAGCACGGCCACAATGTACGTGGTCAATTTTGGCGGACTATATCTTAAAAACTATAAGCTTTTTACTTGAACGGTCTATTTCTACTGTGGAAATAGGCCGATCAACTCAACTAAAGTGTGGAAATAGCCCATCAAGTCAATCAAACTGCAGAAATAGGCCGATAGACTCAACTAAACTGTGGAAATAGGCCGATAAACTCAACTAAACTGTGGAAATAGGCCAATCTGCTCAAACACACTGTGGAATAGGCCGATCAACTCAACTAAACAGTGGAAATAGGACGATCAACTCAACTAAAGTGTGGAAATAGCCCATCAAGTCAATCAAACTGTAGAAATAGGCCGATCGACTCAACTAAACTGTGGAAATAGGCCGATCAACTCAACTAAACTGTGGAAATAAGTCAATCCGCTCAAACAAACTGTGGAATAGGCCGGTCAACTCAACTAAATAGTGGAAATAGGCCGATCAATTCAACTAATATAAAACCACAGTTACTTATAATACAGAACTTTTTACTTAACATCCTGTATACTATGTAGATAAAGCAAACAATCAAAATCAACTAACCAATTCAAACGTTAAGTAAGAACGATATTATCTACAAAGATATTTTTAAAGATTTTTGAGGAGTGAAAATGGGACATTTAGTAGGTTTAACAATGCAATTTTTTTTTATTCTCTTCCTGTAGTGTTAATGAATTAAATGAAAGCTACTTTCTTTCTCTCATTAAATAACAAAATTTGAATTATTTTATTGCGTTGTAAGAATTTCACTTATTGTGTATACTAGAAAAACACTAATCACACGAATAGTTTGAATAAAACAACTCCGCCTATTTTAAAGTTAATACTAGGGACTCCATGGTACCACAACAGAGAAAAAAATGTGATGTGATGTTCATTCCGAACATGTCATTTTAGAAAAAATCAAACAGGCAAAAACCTATCTGCGTTGAGGATAATAATAACTCCGCATTTCTCGTACACTCTGAAATATATTAACGATTTTCTAAAAACAACACCTGCTAGTCGACAGTGTCATGTGAATTGAAATTTATCACAATTCTAAAGTACACCCGAAATGCAAAATTAAGACCTTTTCAGATTTAACATAAAATATTGTAAGGAAAGGATAAAAAAGTAATCAGTTAAAGTAACTTCACAATAATGAGAATGATAAAAAATGTATAAAATCCATTATGGTCCAGGAAAGCAACTAATTTGAATACATTAAATTACAATAAAGATTGAAATCCCACAGAAACCCTTCAAATTTTGCTTTTCTACTGCTAATAACACCATTTACAAAGGAATACAGTTAAAGTAAAATTTCGTTGACGTTTTGAAACTAAGGCTTTCAATTTGCTAAACCTGCAATTCAAAGTTACAGTATATATACCGTTCTTGGAAGGATTTCATTGTTTAATTGTTGTTTATCCTAAAAATTTTGGGACGAGTAGCAGGGAAAAGTATATCTGTTGAAAATATGATGGATGAACTGACAGAAACTCTCCAATTAGAGAGTTATGAAATGAAAGTTCTGACAAATATTTCTTTCCAGGTTTCTGATTTCGCACAATAACATATTATCTATTATAAAGTACTATGGAAATTTTGAATTTGATCTCAAATCTGATTTATTCCAATATATCCACGTCAATTGAAACTTCCACTTTGATTATATACTTTACAATAATCAGACCTATTTTTAAGTGAATTATAAAATCAAAAAAACGTATCGTTTTACACACAAAAGGGCCTGTTGTAATTATGTATGGAAGAAAAAAATGAATGTTTTAAGGTTACAAGTGGTTCATAAGCTGATACAATCGAAGTAATTATATAAATTTGACAGCTATATCAGTATACTACAAAACACGTTTCATAAAATTGGTAATTATCGATAAATAGTTGTAAATGACTTTTTGTGTTTGTATGTTATAAGCTAACTACGTATCAAATCCTACAAAAATTAAAAAAATGTGCGCAAGCAAATTGGGACATTGCTATTGTTACTAGGAAGAATAAGTATCATTTAATAATTGTTACAGATATATTAGTAAATATTACAAAATCCAAACTTGAAAAGAAAATATTATTTAGTTTCATAAGCAAATCATATGAAACCCGATTGAGTTTCATACCGGAAAATAGCAGTTAATGCATAATTAAATATAGTAAGCTGCCTTTGCTTACTCTATAAGTTAAGTCTAACTTTAGTTTGCCTGGGTCTAGCTCAATCGGTTTTTAATACTATAAAAAGGGGAGTTGTTCGTTTACTAGGGTTGATCGCTATTACCAGGTTCTTCCACACTGAATAATATACTAGTAAGGGTTTTATACATATATTATTCCTATTGTCTATCAAAGCTAAATATTTACACTTAAGATTAACTTAACTAATATACAAAACGATAAATGAAAATAATTCAGATAAAACAAATACACAAAGAACGGGTATTATAAAAGATCGGGAACCTCCAACATAACTCAGGCTGTCGGGAGTTGGTCCAGGATTTTGGGTGTGCGCCGTTGTCTACTAGTGGCAGCGGAGATCGTCAGGCAGCTCCACTTTATCTTTACGTCTTCTGCGAAAATATGATACGCGGGGTGTTTACATACTCTAAAAGAACTGATCTTAATTTATAAAATGCAATATAAACGGAAATGTTATGTATTTTAAATTATATCAAAATTATAAAGGCCGGCCCTGTCCGGTAGTCATTAGTAGCAACTATTTTTATATAGTTATTACAACTGTGTTTATAGTATTGAACAGGTGGTGGTGACGATAAGATAACAAGGCGAACGATTCCTTACATACCTACTTTGCGGATAAACACAAAAACCTTACCTTTAAAGGGGATATTTTATATTTTATTCTTTATAAAAGAATTCGAGTTTTATATTGTATGAATGCAGCTTTTTCGATATAACTTTTACGAAAGTGAATTTACAACCAATCTAACTAATATCTACAAGGGCTTTCTTAGCTAACCATATACTTACAGGATACTGTTAATTACGGTGGATTAAGATATATTCTAATTACATTTAGTAATTAGCGGAAATTGTATTAAAAACAGAATTGGTGGAGTTTACGAGTGATTAAACTCTTTGAAATTAAATGAGTGGTCTGTCTTCAGGAACGTTTAGTTTAAAGATTATCAGGTATAGGATAAACTAAACGGTTTACAGGTACGTTATTCTTGAAGAACGGTTACCCCTTCAAGTCTGGGTTATCGCAACTTGCGATCAGGATCGGATATAGGTTCAGGACTTCCGATAAGAGGTAAAGTTTTCTACTAGCCTGAGAACGGCATAAGACTTTTAAATCTTCGGCTCCTTTCGGCATTCCGCACTGTTAAATAAACAGGCGGACATGATAACGGAACGTTTTATGTGCGACGGCATTTCGAAAAGATGTTAATCAGGATTTATGCTATCGTCTGGAAATCTCACGATGAGCGACCGGTTAGGAAAGCGGTTTCAGGACTTCTAGTAAGAAGTATGCTTCAAACGAAACTTATTTTAAGCGGTTAAATAACGTTAGGTGAGATGGAAGTGAAATACTCACTGTTTTACGTAGTGTCTTCGTAATTTACGAAACTGGTTGACCGAAATATAGTCTACTTGCGGGCAGCTTGTAAACTGTCAGCTGCCTGCACGTCAGTTCTTATTTGTTGTGCCTGCTGAAGGCATGTTTATGTAAGTTTGTGCAAGGTGTGTGTATAGAATAGCAATAAAAAATTCTGGACTTATACCCGTTGCGCTGTTTAATTGATACCCCGGGGATTGGTAGAATTTAAGCGAATACATTTCTATCCAATTGGATAAGTAAAAGACTACATCAGGAACATTCCTCGACGTTGCGTCGTTTACCGGCGTAAGTGTAATGTTGTATAATTATCTTACATGCAGGTGACCACAGATTTAAGCAGCAGGAAACCCTGGTGTATTGAAATAAGTTCAAGCGGAATGATGATAAACGGAACAGGTAGGTATTGGTCGGTCTGGGCTGTCAAAAGAGACCCAGTGGAACCAGTTGAGTTGACCTAACGAAATGAGAATGAGAGCGTCTGTAGCGCATCTTGCGGTTTTATTGAAATAGTTGGAAGACTTTGGGAAAGTATTTAACGACTAAATACTTTGTAAAAAGCAAAAGTATTTAAATAGTAAATACTTCTTTACTCAACCATGAATAACTACTAACTTACCACACAAAATTAAGAAATACCGAACGCGTTTCAATAACTAAGCTATCATCATCAGCGCTCAACTAGATGAACAGTTTATTGTTTCATTTCAATTACTCTACCTATTCGTAAATATATGCAAACAAACGTAAAAAATACGAACTATATCTAAAGTTGGTGGTCAAACTTTAGTCCAAATATCGCACTTAAATAAGAAAGTAAACTTTCACCATTATTACGCATATTTAAAATACTTAGCTTTTTGGTTTTCTTTAATCGTGTATATTTGTGTTTATGTTATATAAATTTAAACATTTCGATCGGTAGATATACAATGTTTAAGATGTTGAAACAAATTTATGAAATTTGTTTCAACATCTTAAATAATCCTAAAGATTGTATTTACTACTGACAAAGATAATTGTAAGTGTTATCGAAACGTTTAGATTGTATAACTTAAATAGACAAATACCGTACTTTAAATTTTAAAAAAGCATACAATAAGTATGGAGACTACCCCTGTACGTAGTAAGATTTTCACCAAAACATAAGATTTTTAGCAAAATACTTATTTATATGGTTAAACTGAGCATAGAGTACAAATTTCAGCTTGATAAACAATGTTGTTTTTTTAAATCAGTAGGCCACAAAACGCAAGAAAAATGGTGGTTAATAGTACATTACATCGTTAGGGGTAGAAGTAAGCGTTTTAGTGCTGTCGATGATTTTGGGGGCCGAGGCGTTGCCGAGGCTACCGAATTTAACCGTTTTAACTCAGAATTTAAAGATACAAATGTGGGAACAAGGTATTTATTAATTTTTATCTTTAATAACATTTATTACAATGGAATTGTTATGAAAAGTGCAATTTTCAAATATTTCCATACAATTTTCATCATTGTCAAGTTTATTATTCGTGCGAATGCTTCTTTGAATATCATTTTCCGTTAAGGAAACTGTTGTGGACGTTGTAGTGCAAGGAGAAGATACGATTGTTGAATTGTTTCTAGTTTTGTATCTTTTTGGAGAAGAACTATCGTCATTCACAATTTGCTATTTGTATTTTATTGGTAATGGAATCTTCGATATAGCCTTCCGTTACTTTATCGGAATTCCAACCTTCATGTCGCTTAAGAGATTAGCTCCTGCGTTCACCAAAAGTGTAGCGAATGTCTGTCTAAAGCAATGCCCTGTGAATTTGATGCTTCTTCTAATTTAAAAGGAAATTGCTATTCTCTTTGGCATGGCAGCAAATGTATGTTTTCCAACAACTTGTCTGTAAGATTTTCCGTTGCTATATTTATAGAAGAATCTTTCTGTTGGAAAGTTTTTTGGACAATTTTCATTATATTTTTTATGAAGTTCTAAGTATTCTTCTAATACTATAAAGGATCTTTGTCTTCTTTAGATGAACCAACAATTTAGAATACGTTTCTGCTATGTCACTTACTTGTAAATATGCCAATTCGTCAATGCGAGACGCAACAGCTATGCCAAATAGATAGATTTGCCTTATTAACCAAAAAATATTTACATGTACCTAGATAGGTTCGCTTTAAAATTGGGGCTGCTTCTTCCTGAAACTAATTGTTAAATGTTAGGACGCCAACTTGTTTTTAAATATGAAATATGGAAGTAAACCATTATATAATAAAGTTAAAAGAAAATGTCTACAATAACAAATTTTATTACACAACCTATATTTAATTATAAACAGAAACACTTAATGCTAATGTTAGTAACGTTATAATCTAATGAATAATTAAAATTGTGAGTAACAAATGGAATGAGAATACCTTATTCTTGGTTACACTGTAGATAACGAAATGGCTGCATGCTCGGTCAGCGTTTTGGAAAATGTTGCGTAATCTTACTTCAGGATTGAAATAAATCTGGATTTATACGATTTATAATTCTCAAATGAATAAATCGCACTCTTGATCAATCGTACTAATACCGTAAATTGGATTAACGGTAAAATAAATAATTGCGTAGATGTGTAGAAACTGGTGACAAGTAACATTAAAGGTGAAGTTAAAGTAAAAATAAAAAGTAAACGTGAAAGTAAAAGTAAAAGTGCCTGAAATGAAAATATCTCAAACTTTTATATAATAGTTTAAAATAACTTGCCACACAGATTATATAGCACTGTTTTTAAAAAATCTTTAACAGAGCAAAAATGGATGCTCTACTACCTTTCAGTATCGCACAAAAAACGACGCTCCCAAAAGGTCTTTGCGCATGAACATGTCTGAAACTGAATGTGCAAACGAAATACGTACGAGTTCTAATTAAAATAATTAAATGCATGTTTTTTATATATGCAACACACGGTGCACGAAATGCACGTTAAGTTGCCTACATAGAGGTGAATTATAAACAACACGTTCGTTCCTTTGTCTATATCTTTGCTTGTGTAGGTTTATATCTTTTGTTTTTCTGCTTTATAAACTTGATTAATTGTGCATATTTACTTACGTCGATATTGTGGTAAAGCGAAATTGTACTTCTCAACATTGAGTAAGCTGCCTATAAAACTGGAAGGAGCGTACTTTTCTGACAACTCAACGAAATATGGTAGCATTACATTTTCAGAGAAACGTTCAGTCTTTTTATTTCTTTGGTAGTCTCTAAATTTTCTATAAGCAACGTTATATAATTCTTGTGATTTGAATGGTAGTAAATGTAATACAGCTGAATTTGTAACTTTTGTTAATTCTGGTGGCGTGCTTTGCAATAATTCTTCATTATCAGATTCCATTTTTAATAGCTAACTAAATTTCCGTTTCGTTGTTGTAATAATGCTGACTAATTGACAACCACGATCTATCAAAACTGACAATCGGAGCGAAAAGAACTGTTGCTTAGCGACCAGTAATTATTTTTAGTTCCGCTGAGCTGAAAAACGCCACTTTTACTATGAATACTAACGCTCGAAATAGTATATTCTACATATGATCTCGAAGAAAAATTTTTTCAGACCTATCGCAATACAATTTGTGTACGTGCTACTAAAAATGTAAAATATAACTAATTAAATACTCTGAAAATGTTTAAAAAGTATTGTTTGCAAACCTAAGCGTAGCGAATTATGAAAATAATTAGGCAGGCTCGAAAGCTTGGTAGGCAATAGACACGAGCGCCTGTTGTTTTCTCACTCTCGAGAATATTTGATAAGATTGTGTTTTGACTCACACATTTAATTCACACCCAGGAAATACGACAATGTAAACTTTCACCATTACTACACATATTTAAAATACTTAACTTTTTGTTGGCTTTTTTAATGGTTATATTCGTATTTTATGTTATTCAAATCTAAACGTTTCGATAACATTTACAGGTATCTTAATCAGTATTAATACAGTCTCTCAGAATTGTTGAAATAAATTTTTGAAATATGAAAAGTGAAAATACAAGCATAACAGTTTGATAAACGTATAAACCAACTATGGAATACAATTTTAGTTGGCTTTATATGTTTATTAAACTGTTTTATTAACAGCAGGCTTATGTTTGCGTTTTCACTTTTGAAATTTCATAAATTTGTGCGCAATTCTGAAAGATTGCGTTACTACTGATGAAGATAACTGTAAGTGTTAACTGTAAGTGTTATCGAAATGTTTAGATTTGTATAACATAACGAAATGTTCCCGGCAATGATTACTCCAGAATTATTCTCAGTAGAATAGTGACAGAAATAATATACGTGTATTGCATATAATTATGTTTTAGTAGTTAAATATAATAGCCTACATCATAATTTTTAGATTCGTGCTGCATATCACCAAGTAGTAAAATAGTAATTTCATGTAATTGTATGACTGCTAACGAGTCTGCTAATGACATATTCAAAACCGATATTTCGAGTATAACGTTGTTAGGTAATTGTCGTTACTGTATTGTATGGTAAATATGAGAACTGTTTATATTCTTAAGTGGACTCTATAGATATGACGAAAATAAAACTACACATGTATATAATATTTTAAGGAAAGCTATTATATAATTTTGTTATTATGTTTTTTTAATTAGATGTAGGGCATGCAAAAAGAATTTAATGCATGACTGTACACGTACAGTGTATGTACTGCAGCGAATTAATCGAACAGGCTTTTAATTTTTCATTATTTTATATAGCACAACGTTGTCCAGGTTTTCAATTAATTTTAACTTAAATGTAATTAATATTCACTGGGTCGATTATAAAGTTACAAAATCTGGCTTTAGAATGTATTGAGATGGAAAATATACATAATAAAAAAAAGACGTTTAAATATCTATTGATTCTTAATTATAAAAAAAACATTTTAATGCATATTCAAACCATTTTGAACGAAGATCTTTATAGATTAAAAATTCGAACTTATCGTGGTTAAGTTTTTCATTTTCATTAAATCTGCATAATGCAAAATCCCTTACAAAATATCTGTTATTTGGCTAATTACAAGTTAAAATAAGTAGTCGAGGTTGAATACATTATATTATGTAGTATCCCTCTTATTAGTAAATTTCGTATACCTAAGTCAAAATTACATGCCGATAGTTCATTAAAACAGTGATTCACTTAGGGTCGACCTTGCCTTAATGAATAAATTTGTCGTTCTAGGTTGCTTAAATCTCCCTTTGTAATCAAAGTTGCTGCGTAAATATGGTAATGTAATTACTTTCATGTGGATAAAAATTTTACTTCACATATTTATTTTGTGAAGAATATTTTTACGGTCACTTGATTTATGTCTTAAGCAGAAAATTGTATTACTAGGCTAAGTTAGATAATACATGGCAAAGCATTAAGAACATCGATTATGTACATACGTAGTGCTCAGGTTTATTACCACTTAGCACATTTCTGGAGGGCTAGACACGCAACATAGGATTAAAATTCTCTTTCTATAAATTGAGATAATGTATAGACAAACATAGTTTAATGTACCAAATTTTACCGTAAATGCAATAAAGTACCCTTTGGTTTTTATTTCTTTTTTCTATAACAAAATTTGTTTTCATATACAACTTCTTTAAATATACTTCATCAAACTCAATACATATAAATGATTGACTTAAATATTTTAGCGTAATACAAAATTGTTTTGAGGAATTTCAAAGAAATCTTTTTAATTTAAATTCCTAATTCTCATACCTACTAAAAAATATGCTACATTATTACTGGAATTTTTTTACCTTCTGCTATAATAAACTATAAATTGAGATTAGCATTTGCATAAATTATTGAAAGCATCGCTTTGTGACATAATTTAATTTACAATAAAGCGGTAATTTTAATAAAATTGCTTCTTTAATTTACAAAGTAATTAAGAGTAGCACAAAAATTTAAAACTCAATTATAATTTAGTTTTATTACTTACAACAAGAAAATTGTTTGCAATATTAAAAATATCTGGTGCGGATCAACACACGACCTTCCAACCTAAAAACTAAAAATTAACCCGTAGCGTATCACATGCCATTGCCATTCAGGCGCATGGTATGAACAGAGTCGGGTCCCACAGTTTGTATCTCATCCCTCACATGCAAGTATAAATATTGCTATTTGGACGTAAATCATGTGTCACATATAGCCACTTTCTTGTCCCATAGCTCCTAACTCATTGCTCAGGTGATAAATTTGACATCATCAATGAATTATGCGCACAAATATCCTTTGGGAATGACTACATTTTTTAGTAATGAGAGTGAAGTAGAGTTACCTAAAAATGGGGATGAGCCTGAAGAAGAGGAAGAAATATCAAATGGAATTGATTTGGACAATTTTGTTTGAAAAAAATGGAAGGAATTTGACGAGCAATTGTAAGAATTTAAGTTCAATTAAAAAAGTGGTTTTATAGCTCCCAAAGATTCTGTGCCAAAGAAAGAAATTGACTTATTTTATCTACTTTTTTCTGAAGAGCTAATTCAAGCTATAACTGACGAAACAAATAGATACGCATCTGAACAGGTAATTATAAATATGTCATTTACTAAACGTTCACTGTGGAATTATTGGAAGTCAGTAGCTTTTGAAGAACGATTGGACTGTACATCAGCTTTTTTTAAAAATCATATTTAGCAAATATTTTGGAGTTTGCATGTCCCTCCACCAGAGGATGAGCTTTCCATAGGTACAAGAACTTGTAATAACTCACATCGAACGGTGCCAATTGTAATAACAAAACGTGGTGATGATGTAATTTGAATATTATAATAACGTAATAATGAAATTAGGTAAAGTTCTCCCTAACACAAATCATATAACTAATTGAGATACTAACCTTTCACCACTAATTTGTGCCTTTGACTCTAGTCGGTTGATTAAATTGGGGTAGGTTCAAATAAACTGATTTGCTCAAATACCTAAAATGCTGCTTGATTCCAATTTGCTTAATTATTTTCCCTTCACCTAATTAATAAAAAAATGCAATGAAAAAAAAATGAAATGAAAAAAACTCGAGCGCCAAACTATAGTTGTTATAGGAACAGTTAAACCAAGTTAATGAACAATAATAGTATTTATGACAATAAAAGAAATATTAACGTGCAATTAAGTTTATTTATCATCTTGATGGATGATTAAAAAAATAAGAAGTCTTATTACTATTCTTAAAGTATAAAAAAAATCATTAAATAATTACCTTCGTAATTTTTGTACTTAACATTTTATAACCTTAGGATTCACATGAATCGGAATTGGAGGTCAGGATTGCATAAATGTTGGGCAATCTTTACCAGCCACACCGCCAAACTGGAACTATTCTTAAATTTATACATGATAATTTTCTATCCAATAATTTTATGGCATTCGTTGAAGTTCTTGTATCAAAAATTCCAATTTAAAAGGTAATCAAATCGATACAATACGAATGAAGAGAAAATGTGCGTAAGTAAGTAAAGCAAATTAAGTTCCATTAAAATTAAAAAAATAATAGTTATAATAGTAGTGATAATAGTAAAATAGTGCCTGCAAAAGAGCAAATGTTTTAATTTTAAATATTACGAATTAAAAGGTAACTTACCACCAATCCTGATGGCACTATTACAAAAATTTTAGGGATAACCCAAAACAATGCTTCCCGCTACAACATTCTGCAGGAAGTGGCCAAAAAAAATAGAGGCCCCCAGAATAAATCATGCAGGAGTGCGCCCAAGTTTGGGCAAAAGAATTAAGTTATTACGCGTTGCGCGGCTTTAAATGATCCGAATACCATTTTTAAGGAAAGGGAAATATATTCACTTAAAAGATATGTACTATTAAGATGTGCAAATTAAGCTGCCTACCTCAATCCTATAATGGTAAACTTAAAACTTTTTCTTATATTTACTACTAAATGAATGAAAGATCTAAAATTAAAGTATAATTTAGTACAACACGAAAAAGGGTTGTCACAAACTCAGAGTTCTAAAGTGAAAAATGTCGTACAGTGTCTGGAAAATAATTTCAAAAAATACTACAGACCAAAAAAAATATCTCAATTGATGAAAGTACTGTGGGATGTTTAAAGTTTACAACAAAGATAAGCCTACAAAATGGGGCATTAAAGTTTTTGCATTAGCTGATTATTTAAATGGTTATGTTTGTGTAATGGAACCATATTTTGGGGCACAGACTGCACAAAATTTAATTCGACCAGACTTGGCTTTCACAACAAGAATTGTTGTTCACCTAGTTCAGAAACTTCTCGACTCCTCTCAAGGCGCTGAGGGGTATCATGCCTTCCCAGATCGATACTATACCAGTACGATACTGCTGCAGAACCTTAAAAATTAAAAACCCATCTTACTGGCACAGTTATGACTAACCGCAAGGGCTTACCTACAGAACTAATAAAAAAAGACACAAAAACCTTAAAAAAGTAAATAATAGAGATATGAAAACAGACAGTATGACGCCAATAGCTTGAAAGATAAACGATTGCTTTGTACGATGTCAAAAGCTTATGATGATACCGTAGAAGACGTCCATAGAATAAAAGTGAAAGGAAATAATATTGAAGAAACTATAATAAAATCTGCAATGATTTCTCAGTACACAAAATATATGAATGGGGTCGACTTGGCAGACCACTTGTCAACTGCTTATGTTTTTTGAAGAAAGATTGGATTCTTGCATCCGAGCTCGAGGTGGTCACTTTGAACGGTTTTTGTAATTTTTGGTTGGTAAAATTTTTGGTTTGGTGAAATATTTGTTTTTGCCCTTGAATGAAACCCTTCATTTTTAAAACTTTTTTTCTGTAATAAATGGACATGCACTAAAATGTATTTTTTACTCAAAAACGGTACGTCGTATGATAAAAAGTCAAGGTAGCTTTTTTCTTCACAATTGAACAAAGAATTACAAAATATTTTTTATTTTTAGAGAAATTAGCGGCATCCTACTGTTTTCTTGAAAAATAGCCTGTGACGTGCCAATACGCGTGCCAATGGTACGACTGAAACATCGTGTTGTATTGCAAAGTATGCGTCTCCCACAGCTATTGACACGGGTAAAATTTCATTATGATATCTCAAGCCGTTTTGGAAAAATCTAATTTTGACTGTTTTTTTAAATTAAACTTCAATACGCTGTAGATCGGTAACGAAGCGTTTACGGACCTATGTTCATAGGAACTTTATTGTATAAAATGACGTGGGCAATCAATCCTTTTAATATTGCCGCATCTTTTTAAACACCCTGTATGTACAGGGTGGTATAAATCTCACTACGTTGTATGGGTAACTTTGTTATTATAAGAGATACAAAGTTGGTTAAATTAGCAAAGTTGGGCAGAATTACATGAAGACTTAGAACGCGGCAATAAAATTGACCATTGTTGCCAAGTTTCCGATTTACTGAAAATCGTTAAAATTTTCAATCAACGTTGGCTCGTTAGTTGTTAAAAATACAGTAAAATCTTAAAGAGGTTTTTAATAGATAATTTTGAGATTAATTAGACGCACTACTCACAAAAAATTTTTGATCACTGCTTTTGAGTTGCAACCCTAACTTACATTTTTCTTAAATAGCAATCATAAGCGATTGAATTCCTTATTTTTTTTTTATTTCAACGATATAAAGTTTTGTGTATCTAATTTTAATAATAATCCGTAAAACTAAAATTAAAAAAAAATCATTTAATTAAATACATTGCTATAGTTATGATAAAGCAACTGAAAACCGTCCAGTAAAAACCATAGTCTAACGCATTGTCAAATATGATTAGTTTAATTATTGCATTTATCAATCTTTAATAACTTTGTTTTGCTTTGATAATTACTGTAGAAGTGCGTTTAGAAGAAGTTTCTAAAATGTATTCCACTGAAGAAAGAAACAACACGTTGTTTTGCTACTATTTATGCGAAGGTTGTTCAGACAGAGCTTCTGATTTATACTTTCAAACTTATATGGAACAACGTCAACCGAATAAGCGTATTTTTGCTAAAATGGAAGAAAATTTAAAAATATATGGATTCTTCACCAAACCAAAGGATGCGCCAAAAAATTTTAACGTTGAAACTGAAACCCATGTTTTTTCATATTCAGATTTGAAACCAACTGCGTCTATTAGGGAAATAGGTATGGAGTTTGGTGTTTTTAGAGAAGAATCGAGATTAATTTCAAAGAAATATGGACGAAAGCCATATCGCCACCACGTAGGAAATACTTTATATCCAAATGAAGGGAAGACTAGAATATGATAATGGGTTCATTCGAAATTTTGAGATAGATCAAAATTTTTCGATGAAGCAAAATTCACTAACAATACAAAAATCTTGGGACCTTATTTGAACGCAAAAGTCTACGAAAGGTTTTTAATTACCAATTCGCAAGAAATGCTGGATAATGTACGTTTGAATACAATTCGCAATCTGCAAATTTTCAGCAAGATGGAACTCCAGCACATAACTCGATTAGTGTTATGAATTACTTGAATGAAAGATTTACAAATACAACACGTGGTACAATTTTTTGGACCCCAAGATCATCGGATCTTACTCGCTTAGATTTCTTTTTGTGGGGAACAATAAAAGACAAGGTGTACAAAGAAAAACCAACTGATATAAATAATTTAAAAGAAAAGATTTCTATTGCTATTAATTTTGTAAGAAAAAGCACGTTACGAAAAGTTCAAAACTTTGTTTTGGTCTTGAATTGTACTAAAATTAAACATTAATAATTGTAGAATTACTTTTTTTTAACGATTTTCAACTGTTTTATCGTACCCATAAGCCACCCTTATATATATTATATATATATATATATATATATATATATATATATATATATATATATATATATATATATAATTCAATAATTTTATTCGCGCTTGAATGATATTGGCGAAATAGAAGAGGAACCTTTATTCTGCCTCAGTCCTTAGTGAAACTTGTCAAACGTTGTAAAATGAGGTAATAATAAGTAATGTCGATTTAGCGTTAGTGAAAAATGTCTATTTCATAACATACCTACTTATGTTGGGCTACATAAGTTGGAAAGTAAAAAGCGCTATAATCGAACAGTTAACAATTATCACTACCCCCAAGATGGAATGTTTCATCCAATTAAACCTCATTACTTACTAGTATGATTGTATTGTATTGCTGGCAAGATCTACGAACTGCTATTGTTATTAGCATTGTCCTTACTTACATGTTTGTACGCTAAAATAATTTTTGCAAATGGCATCAAGAACACTGAAATCGGCATTAAATTACATTAGAATCTACAGTAAAGTGATTTGCGTTTTATCGATTTTTAATTGAAGGTAGGTAGACAAAAACGAGTCATTTCAAATTAAGTTTCATTGAAAACGTAAGTAAAACACAATTTACTTCAATGTTTTCACTAATTAAGCATTCCTCTACATATACAGACTGTCTAAAGGAATGAATTGCTTGCCGCCGGAAAGAAACAGTAAACAATAGGGTGCCAATATATGGTAGAACAATTCACAACGCGCGAGTTACTAATAACTAAAGGTCGGAATTTTATGAAAAAAGTTTTGTTAAAATATGTCATAAAATATGCAAATATTACATAATCACCGAAATATGCAGAAAAAAACAAAATTATGAAAAATCATGCATTAAGAAAATTTATGATTTATATCCTAGATTATGTTTAAGACCCTTTTTATTTATCTGCCTCTGTGCACCTAAATAGTCAGGAACCAAATACAGTTTTTTGCATTTCATTTTAAATTTTGTTAAAGAATGGGAACATGTCGCGGCATCTTACGCATTTTATAACTATTTATTTTTCATAAAATAGCACATAGGTACAGAGTGGAAAATCTGAACTGAATACCTAAAACTTTAACATAGTGATGCCGAAAAATTCGAAGCAACTTATTTAAATGGATTGTGGAAAAAAACAATAAAAATATAATAGGTTCACATACATAGTAACCTAACTTCACCTTATCTTGTTTTAGCAAAAACAACGAATTTTAACAAATAGAATAAGTTAATATAAACTGTACAACGACAATTTTTTTTATCTAGTAATATTTTACTACCAGTCTCCCTCAGTTGAGATTATCCAATGTGCATTACTTGATATAAAATAGTGATTTATTTCTTTTATTAAGTGGCTATCATTTTAAAATTGCCACTGAACAAAATTTTCACTCGCTCGGAATATACACTATTCCTTACTCGTCGAATATAGTAGAACAACAAACACGTTATCATTCATTAGCCATTCTATAACTTTGGAAAACCAATTTTAATAATTCACTGTAATTTAAATTTGATTGCACAAAGCTAGGTCCCTCTTATACGATTTTTATCAGCCCACAAAAACGCAGAAAATCAAGTTTATAAGCAATATTTAAACAAGTACATATTTGATTTCGAGAAAGTTGAGATTGTACTACGTTATGTTAATAAAATTTTGTATTCTTAATTATTTGTCTTTCGAGTTCTCAGATTAGTCATGGGCTTCCACTACTTGGTGGTATTAAGGTTGTTTGCCTATTGTAAAAAGATTCAGGCGAATAAATTATGAACAATTAAAACTGTATATTTGAATATAAATCAAAGTATAAGTTATATCCAACAAATTAAATTAAAACGACAAAAAAATTAATGCTGCTTTTAAAAAACTAACTAATGGATTTGATTTTAATTCGGTGATGGTGATGGAAAGTGCGCATCCGAGGTTGTACTCGGCTGGGTATTAATTTGACGGTCCTAGTTCGGGGTGCGGTCAGCCGGCATCGCCAACTGAAAGCAACAGAATACAGGCTCGTTTTTCTACAACTGGTGTTTTATCCGGAAGTGTCAAATTAAAAGTATGTTAGTGTATGTGATTATAAATAAAGGGGCGAGCTTGCTGTGTTTGTGGATGGGCAAAATTATAATTATGGAATTCAGGAAAGCACTATTATGAAGGTAAGTATTCTTATCTATGTTTATCGTAATTTGATTAACGAATTTTATTTTTAATAATTGTGTACCTGAAATGGCTAAATTTGGTCTATCGTAATAAAGCACTCAGGAACACTTAGGAGGATGAGCAGCTCCCTTAAATTTTGTTCATATTATAAGTGAGAGGAAAACAGGAACCAGGGAGATCATTCCAGAGTTTAGAAGCCGTGTAGATGAATGTGGATTGCGTCCGTTTGGTACAAGAGGAGATTTGTGCTGCACACTGATGATGTGAATGAGCGAACCGAGTATTCCTAGCAAAGGTAGCCCGAGATGGTATCAAATAATGTAATTCAGCAGCACAATAGCCATTGAAATACCGATAATACAAAGAAAGAACCGAAACGATTCTTCTATGCTCAAGGGACTGTATGTCAGAAGTTAAGGACGGGACATTTATAAGCTTAATCGCTCTCTTTTGTACACGATCAACGATATCGAGAGCGTATTGGGGAGCACCAACCCAGAGGTGAGAATTATATTCTAGAAAAGGTCGAATTTCGGCCTTGTACAGCAGAAAGAGTTGTTGGGAGGTAAAGCACTGCTTAGATCTCTACAGTAAGCATATTTTACGAGCAGATGTTTTGGTAGCTGACAAAGGATGCTCAACCCATGATAGATTTGAAGATACAGTCATTCCCAACGGAGTAATAAGAGTCTGAAAACTTAAGATCTGAGCCATTCATACTTACAACTGGAAATGATCGATCTATTTTGGCGGATACAAGGCAGCACTGAGTTTTGTTAACAGAAAATTTAACTAGATTATTGCTTCCCCATTCGAGAATACATTGAATGGTTTTGTTGATTGAATTTGCCATTTCAGCTTTAATGCCTTAGAAGGTAGATTACCATTATGAGTAGACTAAGATAAACTACAGTGAAGAGTGGTGTCGTCAGCAAAGCAACGGATCCGATTAGTTGTTGAAGAAATAAGGTCATTTATTCAGAAAAAGTGTAGGTGCTATAAGTGGTCACTATGGAACTCCCGCGTTAATGCTAACTTCTTTTGAAAAACAGCCCTTAACTAAGACACGTATTCGTCTTTCATCAAGGAAACTAGAAGATGAGCGTATCATTTAACCCAAACAAGGTGAGTAAACACTTATGCCAAACTTGGTCAAACGCCTTTGAGATATCTAAAGCGACAACAACTGTTTCACCGAATTATTCTAATGTATTGTTCCAAACTTGGGTTACATATTAAAGAAGATCACCTGTTGAACGACTCTGCCTAAACCCATATTGTTAGTTTCAAGAAACGAGAGCAGTTGCTGATTGATGGCTTTTTCCATGATTTTAGACAAAATGGAAGTGATGGCAATTGGTCGGTAGTTCGAGGGACCGGTCGTACCGCCTTTTCTTGGGAATAGGTTGAACATTTGCTGCCTTCTATGATGAAGGAAATTCCCCAGGACACATAGAGATCGAATAGAGCTTAGATAGGATTGGTACTAGTTCGGGGCAACATTTATTTAAGATAATAGCTGGAATACCGTCTGGGCCAATCGCCTTATTGAGATCAAGCCTACTGATCATCGATTCTAGAAGCTTGTACAATTAATCGATTTCATAGCGTATGAAGAAAACTTCACTAGGGGCGCATCTTTTCCAAAATCATTGCGACACGAGTTTGATGTAAATAAATCCACAAAAACAATGGGTTTACCTACAGATTCAACAACTACAGATCCGTCAAAAGATGTCAAGGGGGAAATGAAGATGTACTAAAGTTTTTACTAATGGCCAAAATGACCAAAATTTACGACTGCCCAAAGGAGATGTAGATAGGTCATTGCATTTTCGTTGTTCAAACAATTTTTTAGCTTTAGTGATGACACTTGCAGATATTTCCAACACCAACGTATTCTGCATGACTCTCAGCCGTTTTATTAGATTTCCATTTAATATAAGATTTATTCTTCAAAGGTATTACATCAGCACAAGCCTTATTGAACCAGGGTTGGGAACGTGAATGACCTATACGATTCTGCTTTTTTGGGAATGTATAACTCCATGCCCATTAGGATGACTTTAGGTACTGAAAGAGCAATGTCCGAAGAAGAGGACGACTTAAAACGATATTCACGCAATGGAAAGATTACAAAGAAGTCTCGTAAATCACTCCATCAAGCGGACTTATAATACCACAAGGTTCTATTAGTGTTGCGAACAAGAGCGGAATTAGGGACGGTAGAAATTATTTCTATTAGACAGTGGTCAGATAGACCTAGAGGGGAAAGAGTTTTATAAACAAGTGGGTTTGATGTAAGAAAGAGATCTAGAAGATGTGGAGTATGGCTAGGGTTATCAGGGATTCTTGTGGGTTCAGAAATCATTTGTGTCAGATCACAAGCAATAGTAAATGCTTCTGCACTATGACCAGCTGGATTAGTAGTAGATGAAAGTTGAAGCCAATTAGAGTTATGAACATGGAAATCTTCTACAATTGAGATATCGCAAGATGGATAGTCAACTTTCAAACTAAGGTAATCGAAGAAGTCTTGAAAGTTACTGTCATTTGGAGACCTAAAATGCAACAGTAAAATTTCACAAACTTAGAACCAGAATGTTGAAACCAAATAACGCCGAAATTTTTATTTTCCAAGGAAGAAATCCTCTTGCAAGCAATGTTGTCCTTGTTGTCCTCATTTATATCGAAAATTAGAGTGAAGGCTATATTGGGGATATTGCAAGCCGGGTGAATCGGAGATTTCTGAGTAGACGTGTGTTTCAGATAGAAACAGAATGTCAGCTTGTAATTGTTCAAGGTGTTGGTGAACAGCATTAGATTAGACCGGACACCGCGGATGTTGCAATAGTGGATCAGAAAGCTAGAACTTTCGCTGACCGAGGTCGCTTGGGCTCCGCTCTGCCGGACATACGAATGGGGCAGGATTTTACGTCCGGCATTTATTACCCTAGCAACCTAAGCCATCTTTTTTGTAACTTTTAATTTTGGACTTTCAATCCGATAGGAAGACAGCGAGGGCGAGAAGAAAATATAAAGATAAGAATAAATTATGGATGAAGAAAAGGTGACCGGTAGCCCTTACCGAGCTCAGAAAATGGGAGACCCAATATTAAGGAGCTCATGGTAAGCCCATGGTAATTTCGGTTATTAGAACGTGGTAATTGATTACTAAAATATGAAGCGTTAAAATAATGATTTATCATAAAAAAATGTAAATCAATGGAAGCGTCAACTTGACCTTGTGTATATAATTTCATTTACTACGGGAAATTGTATAAAAGCAAGTGGATTTTAATTCAATACAAGATTGAATTTTAGTGAATATAAGGGGAGATTAATGTAATGTGACTACGAAAAGTATACATTAGATGAACGAAAATTTACAAGGAATGAAATGTGGTTTTGTAAAGTATTAATTTGTAATAAATGAAATATGGTTTTGAGAAGTATGGAATTAGATGGTGAAGGTATATTTTAAGGTTGGGTAAAAGGTAGTATGATGAGGATTAAACTTGCTTCGTAAAGCTATTACCTTTACGGGCCTAAATCGCTAATAATAATAACGTTCCTCAGCAATTCATGACACTCCCATCGTGGCGACAACTCTGAAAAGATCGTATCAAGAATGACTTCCTGATTTCTATTAATTTGGGGAAAGGAATTGAGCAATAGTGTTGTTCGTGAAGATACTAACTCTTCGGAGCCTAAATCACCGCAAATAATGATAACTTCTTAGTGATTCGTCTACCCTTCCATCATGTTATGAGCACCGAGAGGATTATGTTAAAAATGACTTCCAGATCACTATTAACTCGGGAAAAGGGAGATTACGTATTTGAAGTTCGTCGAGAGATTACTACTTTTGAGCCTAAACCGCCGTGGTAGGAACTCCGAGATGATCGGGTATTTATAGGGAAATTGGAAAGGAGTGTGCAACTGATAGCATTTATTACGAATGCCATTGCAGTTGCGGAAAGAAATAGAAATAAATTTTGATGTATGTACTCGGATAGGAAAATTTATTCCAAGGATTTTAGGATCAGTACAAGATCTTAGGGTTGACAAATTTGATTTATAAGACTTAATTCATATACTTGTAATTCATTATTTTGTTTTAACCATCCTTTACTTCTGATACTAATATTGACAATCATTTTTCACAAATATCTTGAATAACCAAACAACGGTTGCTTTATTTTGTTGAAAAACATAATCTCTTTAAATTAAAAACATATAGTACAACAAATATAAAATTTCAATTTTTCAACGATATCGATACCACAAAAAATATACGATATTCGATTGTTAAGTACCTGCACAAGTCTAGAAAAATAGAAAAACAGCACCCATCAGGTTTCGTTTTTTCTCAACCGGTTTAAAACTACTTCCGATCCTATACCATAATATATTATTTTAATCCTAACAATAATTATTTGTTTCATTAGTACAAAAAATGCCAATTTTCGGGACGAGGAAGAAAGTTGCTGGACGACGCGAAGCAGAGTCCAGCAATCTTGCGAGTCCCGAAAATGAATTTTTTGTACGAATAAAACCTAAATGTTTTTCTCCAGCCATTTTTGTCTTTATATTCAATCATTTATTTGCAGTTCACTATGTTTTTGGGATCCCCTTATTTATGTCGCTATCAGTAACAGACATTAATAATACTCATTTTCTACAAAAAGAATACTATTCGACTTTTTAGTAAAAACGAAATGTACCGTGTAGTTTTTAATTAACATTCATTGTATTTTACCTCTATAAGTTTAATTCAAATGTGACAGATGTTAGTGAAATAATGTGGAGATAGATGGTGCCACCGGCGACAGCAAATACCGATATCTGTTTATAAAAGAAATTATAGAAAACATTGACTTAAAACGTAAATAAACTTATACTCACTTAAAACGAAAGTCAAAAGCAAAATTATATTAAATATCAATACTTATTTATGACTGAAAACGTCATTTGTGATGAACATGCGAAAATTTTAATATTGTATTTATAGAAGTAATGACATCCCATGAACGTCATTATAAAGTTGATATTTAATGAAGGTCAAATGACTTTTTGTACAGTTGCCATGTAGACGCCGAAGAATCCCCCACTTTTGATACGAAATACTGTCACAATATAGTGTCTTTTTTAGGTTGATGGAGAAAAAGATATTTTCAGTATTAATTTACTTTTTTTCTAGTAAGGGAACTTAAATTATGTAAGTTGTTGAAAACGAAATGGCTTCTGTTATAGAAAATGTCACCTAGGCGTAGCTTCAAATTTCCTTGTTTAGATGCCACACGACATTACTTCGCATATCATTTGTTAAGTGGATCGTAATACTGTTTACCTTCAGTTAACAAAATATGGATGCCAGATAAATTCTGTTAATTCGAATTCGTGGCAATATACGTTTTATTGTAAGATAACTGATTAAAAAAAAAAAGACTGCAAATAAAATGCAATACTGTTTGTCTATACTTTGTTAACAGATAATTGTAATTGATGTCACTGTAGCGGTGTTAGCAACTATCAATAGTTTGAGATACTGTGGTTTGACATTGAACATTTTCTTAATAATTACAGTCGAATTTTTGTCTTAGTGTTTAAACTAAATTATTCATTATTTATAAATTTATTATAAAACCTTTAAAATTACAAAATCTATAATTCATAAAGAGTATAAAAAAATTATAATTATAGTTATATTCTAGTTGCATAGTACTGAGGAATCAAAGTTGTGTAAAATAAAACAATGTTTATTTAACAATAAATTTAAGTTTTATGTATCATGACACTTAAATTGTCTATTGTTTTAGAAGAATCATGAACTACGTATAACTAGGTTGACTTTTTATTTTTGAAGGTGGGTGATTATATTACCTAATAGTATTTTATTAAATCGTTTACTATTTTTAATCTACGCCAGTGTCATTATGACATATTTATCATCTTCATTTGGGTGTCATCATGGCTTTCATAATAGCACCCAATGCCATTATGAACTCATAATAACACGCAAATTTTAAAATAAAAAACAGACAAAAAGAATTATAAAATCTTTACTATCTTTATTTATTGTAAACATTAATTATAATAATCAGAATCACTCATATTAATACTTTTTCTATTAAATTGGATGTAAAGCACAAAAGTGAACGCAAATAATGACGTTGTCAAAATAAAAATTGCAACAATCAATAAGCGCGGTTACTATAACATCGACCAATATGGGTACTTAATAATTTTGAATTTTTATTTACAAAAACGTTTCGTATATTGTGAACAAATCGAATCTATGCAAAGAAAATCTATTTGAACTGGCGTAGATTAAATTTTGAATGATACGTTCGATATGAACTTCATAATGAAACTTGTGTAAATAAACCACCCGGCTAACGCCTCGTGGTTTAACTTTACACGCGTTTAATTATGACGTTCATATCGAACTAGTATCATTAATAACTATAATAAAACGTCACTTAGACATAAGTGTCATGAATGTCTGATTGATCAAACACTTAGTGAGGGTAATAGCATTTAGAAAATTTATGTGGTTTATTCGTCTCGACTACTAATTCAATATTCGTCTTAAAAAGTTCAACTTCAGTGTCTAGGACCATAAATAACTATTTCTGGAAAACTTTTAAATACTTAGAGTTATGGCGAAATTCTTTAGATACGCCACCGATTCTAATATATACACATTTTGTTTTTAACATTAACAAAAATAGGTTCAAAAATCTAAGTCTTAAATTAGTACTTCTAGTGTGTTGTAATATCTTTGCGGAGCTAATTAATAATACATAATCAGTAGAGTTTGTTTTTAAGAGGAAAATTAGTTTACAATAGTGTGATTCGTGCTACACATATGGCTGTGTTACGACGTTGAAAAATTTATGTACTGTGAAGGCTGGTTTTTAACTTAGAGGTATGCTGCGAGAGAAATCGCTTTGCATTATGCAAAAGATAATTTTTAACATGGTGTTCATACCACTACTAATGTGAATTAGTTACAAAGTCGATGGCCAGGCAAGTTTCTCCACAGGTGAGGAACTTCTCACTGATTCCCAGGCGTAAGATGGACCTCTTAACCTGGGTCTTTGAGCCAAAAAAGGAACGGGTAAGTAAAAACTTCCTTATATGAACACGGGTTCCCATTGCGTAAAAGGCAATATGTTGCATATTTTTATGACGATAGCTGATTCGCGAAACATGAATTGATCAATATGCTTACTTGAACAATTTCATCCATCCCAGTGGATCAACCCGCTCATTTCATTGGTCTTGCAAAATGTGATAACAATGAGGCACGGGAACCGAGATTAAAAACACACTTTTACGCTTGGTAACCTTACTTGAGAAGGTTTAAAAACCAACGTTGAGAACCTAGCTTAAAAACCCACTTTCAGGCCAAGGAACCTTGTTAGAGAAACCACCGTGAGTCTTGAAAATCTTTAGTCTTCTCCGTTTCAAGCTGGGTAGCTTGTTAAAGCTGGTGTATTAAGGCAGTTAAGACCCACTGTCAAGTTGAGGAACATACATTAAGAAACCCACATGCAAGTTTAAGATCCATCTTCAGGCTTGGAAACCTGTGTTGAAGGCCCATTTTTCGATTTCTAAATCCCGTTTTTTAAAGCAAACCAAAGCGTGATTGCACTTTTTTGACTATCAAGTATGTAGTAGGGTGCACTGGTAGAACATGATCATTAAAATGGTCTACTGTTTGTATGATCACTTGGCTGAACCACTGCTTCTAGTTAATATGGAGTAACAATTAAGATATTTTACTTAATCTAACCGATATTGATAGCATAATTACACTAGGTAATAGGTATGTAAAATTGCTCACAACTGAAATACCGCACATATTACAAAGTACTAATACCAATGTTCTTAAATGTTATTTAATACCGAAGATTCAAGTAACGACATTTTGAAATCGGGCATTTATGAATTAAAATGCACATTCTGTAATTCTGTTTATATTGAACACAACACTTGGGAACTTTGATAGATACAAACAACAGCATAGGTGGAAGGCATGTGTACTGCTTCCCGGTTCTGGTAGCAGCTACCGGTCTTTATTGGTTGTGTTTGTCCTTTTTCACAACTTGTAAAACTCTAATTTTGAACATGAGAACTTTCTCATAAAAGGGGGTCCTACTAAGATGTATACCTAGATGCAGGTTGGGTTGCCTATCCAATGTTTTACAGCATTTCATACATGAAAGGTTTATTTACATATCAAAACGGAAATTATAATATAAATTCTAATATAAAACAAATAAATATATAAACTGAAATTAACTGGCTATATAATGCAGTACAAAACTATTAAAAATATGTGCAAATATTCTTGCGGTTTTCTTTTAAAAATCGCCTACGCCTATGGTCTAGTTCGGTTCCCAACCTTCCTGTAATGGTGGTATTTTCAATTCTAAAACAGATGTTTAAAACGTGTGGTACCGGTGAATGTGTGTGTTTCGTTAATTATAAGTGATACTGTATAATTAATGTGAACTGCTGGTGGAGTACGGCAATCAGGAGGTGATTATGCAAGGGGTAAGTAGGAAATCTGATTTAAATACAATGTAAGGTCACACTATTATTTAAAAGTAAACAAGGGTTGTTTAGGTCGGCAATAAACGGTTTACTTAAGGGAATGGTTATTATGTAGGGATAAATAAAAGGTGGTGGGTGAGTGATTTTGTAGGTGGTGATTCTATGCACAGGTGGTTAAAAGATCAAAGGTAAACTGGTGTGAATGTGAGGGGTAGCAAGGAGAATTTATTGTAGGGGATGGCGACGTGATTTATGTGAGAAGATACAGGGGAAAGAGGCTGAATAGTGGTGGTTAGGAAATCCTTTTTCGGGGCACAAGCCTAAACCGTCAAAGGGCAATTTAAGGGAATAACCTTGCTCGTGATTGTAGAGGATGTTTCGGGCAATACCACCGTCACTCCTCTATAATCTCTAGGATGTTCTACCCCTATCCTTGTCGCGGCTTACACCTTCAACAAGTTGATAGTGATAAATATCTTGTTTGGTTGATAAGGATAATGATGCAACAGGGTAGTTAGTTGTGCATAACCATTCGGGGTGTACAGGCCCTCCGTCTGATTTCACACAAACAACTTCTTTACGTATACCCAAATCGGGGCCAGGACCCACAATAAGTTGGTATACGTATAAGGGATGGGATAGGCACAGGAATCGGTGTCAGGGTAGATGAATGTAATAGGTGGATGGTAGGAAAGAATGTAATGCAGGATTAATGAATCAGGCAGGTTCAGGCAGGATGAATATAGGATTAGTATACTAATAACGTATAACTAATTAAGGAAATGAGGTAATAAGGAGAATTCAGGATCTGAGCAATAATACTGGAATACTAATTTATAAAAGGAAAGTAAATTATGAACGCAAAGTGTCAAGTGTGTTTGGTTGAATGTGAAGGCAGTGTTTATATAGGGATTTTGGGAAGATAGCGGGTAGAGTGGGGAGAGTGGGAACAACTGATAATATGTTTTAAATCATATAAATGCAGTTGTGGAAGAAAATAGGAAATAAGTTTGGAGGAATTTATTGACAAGGATTTAAATTTTCAGGAAGGATCTGCAGGATCATTACACACCACCCTTACCTGGGGAGAAGAAAATCCGTCACCTGGTTTCTGGATTAATCCCAATTCGGTTGCAAGTGTTCGTTTAACCCTCATGAATTCTCCATTTGCCAAACGAATCTTCACACGTCGCCTATTCCTGGCCTTTCCTCGTCCGGGTCGAATAATAATTGAAGGAGGTCTAGGAAGAGGGACGTCAGGGATGCTTAAAAGTGTGATACCCAAGTTATCGGAGGAATTGGCGGTGGTGACGACGGGAGTTTGTAGGTCTAAGGCATCTAGCTCGCGTACCATTTGCCTTAAGGGGGAGGGAGTACTAGGGTGACTGGAAGATCTACAGGATTAAGCGGATAGGAGAAAATTCCCAATCGGGTAATGGTGATAGGGATAAGAGAGCTACGTTTGGAGGACTGGTGGGCAAAGGAATTTCTGAAACCGGGATGTCAAGAACGGGAGTGTGTACAGGTGAGTGTGAAGTAGCAGGTTTATAGGGACTTAATGCAATATGATTGTAGGATGTGAATATAGGAGGTAAATTCCTGGAACCTGGTGTCCGATAAGCATGTGGTTGCCAAGGTCGGATAGTTGGACGACGATGCTTCGGACGAGTGTTTCGAGTAGGTGCCATTGTAAGTGACTGGAGTGGCATCACCGAAACTTCGTTTATATGTTCCTTATCGTATTTCTTCCCTCTCCGAAGTCCGTGGGTGTAGGAGGTGGTGATCGTTTCCGGAGGGGGAACCGCTGCGTCGACGCTCTGGATATCTTTCACATGGACCGGTCCTATGTTCTTCTTCGTGTGAGGATCCCGAAGTTCCACGATTACAGGTGAGATAATTTTATTTATTACATATGGTCCGGTAAATTTTGGTGCTAATTTGGCGTTAAACTTTTTAATTTTGCTAGAAAGATAATGAGTCCGTTTATAGACTAACTCACCTAAGTGTGGGCGATATGGGCGTCGACGGAGGTCGTATCCTCGCTTCTGGGTATCGAAAGAGAGAGATAACGTGTCCCTGGCCAGCTGACGTAAGTCCTCGATCCTCTTCATATGTTGGTCACGTTCTGCGGGTACTACAGGGGTTGCAGAAGACTGTTCACGCAGGTATGAATAAGTTACTCCAGGAGGACGGAGTTCCCTGCCTAAATTCAGCAGAGCTGGGGAAAATCCTGTGGAAGTGTGTTACGGAATTGACAGCAAAGGTTATTTCGGGTAAGTGTACATCCCACTCTTTCTGATCTTCTCCGGTGAATTGTGCGATCATAGTACCAAGTACTTTATTAGCACGTTCCACTGGATTAGCCTGGGGAGTGTATGGTGGTGTCAGGCGGTGTTTAATTCCTAGTTCTTCCAGGGCGTTCTGAAACAAACGACTAACATATTGGGGACCATTATCGGTGATGAGTTTGTCAGGGCAGCCATAGCGGAACACTATCTGGTCTCTAAGGGTCTGAAGAATCGCAGGACTGGTAGCTTGTCTGAGAGGTTTTACTTCGATCCACTTGGTCATGCAATCCTGAAAGACAAGTAAGAAGGTGTGACCTTTTTTTGTACGTGGTAGCGGTCCAATTAAATCTGTACTGACTACTTGCCAAGGATGTCCAGTTTTAGAGAAGTACATCTCTCCTGCCGGTTTCTGGGTAGAAGCTTTAAATTGTATACAGGTATGGCATCTTTTAATGTGTTTAATGACATCGCCCTTGATTCCAGGCCAGTAATATTGTTGATATATCCGTGATAATGTCTTGGAGATACCTAGATGTCCAGCCGTGGGGGCGTCGTGACATTCCTTGAGAATAGAGCATCTCTGGCTCTTAGGGACACACCTTTTCCAGCTGCTGTGTACTCCGGCCTCGATTTCAGGTGAGGAATCTGGGAGTTGTTTGTATAGCTGACCATTTGCTATTTTAAACAGGGATGGGCGGCCGGATTTTCTTGGACTTGGCGGACAAGAGTCTGATACCACAGGCAACCGGATTCGGGGGCGGTTTCTTCCAGCGGGCACAGGGCTGGAGAAGAGGGTGGTCCATCATGTATACGGGAAAGTGCATCGGCAACTTTATTTTGTGTTCCTTTTCGGTATTCTATGGAGAAGTCATACTGCTGGAGTTCCATAATCCACCGAGCCAGTCGTGACGTGGGTTTCTCTAAGGTACGTAACCATTTCAAGCTGCGGTGATCTGTAATTACAATGAATTTATATCCTTCCAGGTATCCTTTTAGTTTTAAGATGGCCCACACGACTGCTAAGCATTCCTTTTCAATCGTGGAATAGTTTCGCTCGGGCTGGGTTAATGCTCTACTCACATAAACGATTACATTCTCGTTGGGTCCTTCTCCCTGAGTTAATACTGCTCCAATTCCTGTAGAACTGGCGTCGGTTTGCAATACGAAGGTCTTGGAAAAATCAGGGCATGCTAAGATGGGAGGAGAGGTGAGTACTTGTTTGAGTCTGTGGAAGGCTTTTTGTTGATCTGGGTCCCAAGTAAACTTTTGTTCTTTGCGTAGCAGTTTAGTTAACGGTTGACTCAGCTGTGCAAATTGGGGAACGTATTTTCTGTACCACGAGGACATGCCTAGGAATCGGCGTAGTTGTTTGATTGTGCGTGGTACGGGGAATTGGACAATCGCTTCTATTTTATCAGGATCAGGCTGGATTCCCTTGGAAGTGACCACATGTCCGAGATATTTCAACTCTGTTCGGCAAACTGACATTTCTCGGCTTGTAACTGGAGTCCACTATCTCGTAGTCGGCGGAAAACTTCCTGTAAGTTTTGTAAATGTTCCTTAAAAGTTGTTCCTAATACTATAATATCATCCAGGTAGACGAATGCCTTGCCTATTAGGTCTGGTCCAATAATGCCATCTAGCAGGCGTTGAAAAGTGGCAGGGCCGAATGCAAACCGAAGGGGAGTACCTTAAACTGAAAGAGTCCTCGTCCCGGGACTGTAAATGCAGTGATTGGTTTACTGGATTCCTCAAGGGCACTTGCCAATATCCCTGCTTTAGGTCCAGAGTACTAATATAATGAGCCTCCCTCAATTGGTCCAATATTCCTTGGATAAAAGGTAGAGGATAAGCGTCTTTGACGGTTAGCTGGTTCACTTTCCTAAAATCAATACAAAAGCGAGGGGCACCGGAAGATTTTTTAACTAACACAACAGGCGAACTCCACGGACTGCACGATGGTTCTATGATGTCCTGGGCTAACATCGCATCCACTTCCTGGTTAATGAGTTGTTGTATGGCAGGGTTTCGAGGATAATATCTCTGTTTTACGGGATCTACTCCAGGGAGTAGTGTAATACGGTGAGTTATTCGGGTAGTTCTTCCTGGTAACTGTTGAAATTGGCTTAATTCTAGGTACAGAAAATCATTAAGTTGTTGGAGTTCCGTATCATCCGGTCCGTGAATACCTCCTAATCCGGTTACTGATTCGTTCGGTAGCGGGAGAATTTCGTTCTTCGTTTCGATGTGAAGAGGAGTAAGTTTGATGGTGACTTGCGATTGTCTCAGGAAATCCAATCCTAAAACTACATCGGTAGATAATGTAGGTAAATGTTGTCCTAGCAATGAATACTGCTGTCGGCCAAGCATGACGGGAAATCGGTAGCTGCCCAGCGAATGGGTGATTGTATTATCGGCCAAACGGACGGGTTCTTGCTGCAGCGTTTCCGGATATATAGCGTTTCTTACCAACAATTCTTTTAATTTTCTGCCAAAATACGTTCTAGAGGCGCCAGTATCCACTAGAGCTTGTATTGGTTGATTAAAAGTATGGAGGGTGACAAAGAGTCGGTCATCCGTTATAATAGGTGACATATTTATCATCTTCATTTGGGTGTCATCATGGCTTTCATAATAGCACCCAATGCCATTATGAACTCATAATAACACGCAAATTTTAAAATAAAAACAGACAAAAAGAATTATAAAATCTTTACTATCTTTATTTATTGTAAACATTAATTATAATAATCAGAATCACTCATATTAATACTTTTTTCCATTAAATTGGATGTAAAGCACAAAAGTGAACGCAAATAATGACGTTGTCAAAATAAAAATTGCAACAATCAATAAGCGCGGTTACTATAACATCGACCAATATGGGTACTTAATAATTTTGAATTTTTATTTACAAAAACGTTTCGTATATTGTGAACAAATCGAATCTATGCAAAGAAAATCTATTTGAACTGGCGTAGATTAAATTTTGAATGATACACGTTCGATATGAACTTCATAATGAAACTTGTGTAAATAAACCACCCGGCTAACGCCTCGTGGTTTAACTTTACACGCGTTTAATTATGACGTTCATATCGAACTAGTATCATTAATAACTATAATAAAACGTCACTTAGACATAAGTGTCATGAATGTCTGATTGATCAAACACTTAGTGAGGGTAATAGCATTTAGAAAATTTATGTGGTTTATTCGTCTCGACTACTAATTCAATATTCGTCTTAAAAAGTTCAACTTCAGTGTCTAGGACCATAAATAACTATTTCTGGAAAACTTTTAAATACTTAGAGTTATGGCGAAATTCTTTAGATACGCCACCGATTCTAATATATACACATTTTGTTTTTAACATTAACAAAAATAGGTTCAAAAATCTAAGTCTTAAATTAGTACTTCTAGTGTGTTGTAATATCTTTGCGGAGCTAATTAATAATACATAATCAGTAGAGTTTGTTTTTAAGAGGAAAATTAGTTTACAATAGTGTGATTCGTGCTACACATATGGCTGTGTTACGACGTTGAAAAATTTATGTACTGTGAAGGCTGGTTTTTAACTTAGAGGTATGCTGCGAGAGAAATCGCTTTGCATTATGCAAAAGATAATTTTTAACATGGTGTTCATACCACTACTAATGTGAATTAGTTACAAAGTCGATGGCCAGGCAAGTTTCTCCACAGGTGAGGAACTTCTCACTGATTCCCAGGCGTAAGATGGACCTCTTAACCTGGGTCTTTGAGCCAAAAAAGGAACGGGTAAGTAAAAACTTCCTTATATGAACACGGGTTCCCATTGCGTAAAAGGCAATATGTTGCATATTTTTATGACGATAGCTGATTCGCGAAACATGAATTGATCAATATGCTTACTTGAACAATTTCATCCATCCCAGTGGATCAACCCGCTCATTTCATTGGTCTTGCAAAATGTGATAACAATGAGGCACGGGAACCGAGATTAAAAACACACTTTTACGCTTGGTAACCTTACTTGAGAAGGTTTAAAAACCAACGTTGAGAACCTAGCTTAAAAACCCACTTTCAGGCCAAGGAACCTTGTTAGAGAAACCACCGTGAGTCTTGAAAATCTTTAGTCTTCTCCGTTTCAAGCTGGGTAGCTTGTTAAAGCTGGTGTATTAAGGCAGTTAAGACCCACTGTCAAGTTGAGGAACATACATTAAGAAACCCACATGCAAGTTTAAGATCCATCTTCAGGCTTGGAAACCTGTGTTGAAGGCCCATTTTTCGATTTCTAAATCCCGTTTTTTAAAGAAAACCAAAGCGTGATTGCACTTTTTTGACTATCAAGTATGTAGTAGGGTGCACTGGTAGAACATGATCATTAAAATGGTCTACTGTTTGTATGATCACTTGGCTGAACCACTGCTTCTAGTTAATATGGAGTAACAATTAAGATATTTTACTTAATCTAACCGATATTGATAGCATAATTACACTAGGTATGTAAAATTGCTCACAACTGAAATACCGCACATATTACAAAGTACTAATACCAATGTTCTTAAATGTTATTTAATACCGAAGATTCAAGTAACGACATTTTGAAATCGGGTATTTATGAATTAAAATGCACATTCTGTAATTCTGTTTATATTGAACACAACACTTGGGAACTTTGATAGATACAAACAACAGCATAGGTGGAAGGCATGTATACCCCATGCCGCCCGGTGTAATACCGCCACCTTTACCATGGGCTCCTTAATATTGGTGTTCCAATTTTCTGAGCTCGGTAAGGGCTGCCGGTCACTCCTTTATTTTTTATGTACTCGCCAACACGCACTTACCAAACGTGGCGTTTTAACGGCTAAACCCTCAAAATGACGAGTTCTAAAACAGATGCTATACCCCAGGTGGGTAGGGCGATCCGATCCGTCCCAAGGATTCTGGGGGGGGGGGGGATTCGTCAATGCCAAAATCAGGACAAAGAAGAATAAGATCTGCCAGGAATAAAATTTTGCCCCATTCGGATCCCCTCAAGCGACCTAGGTCATCGAAAGTACCAACGTCCGGATTCATTACTGCAACATACGTGGTATCAGGTCGAATCTTAATGCTGTTCACCAATACCTTGAACAAGTGCAACCGGACATTCTGTTTCTATCAGAAACACAAATCTCCCCTGGAAGCACTGATTCGCCTGACCTGCAATTTTCCAGATACAACCTCCACTCTAGCTTTCGCCTTAAAGGCCGTTATGTGCGTATACCGAGGACAACGTAGGTTGTAATAGAATGTCCACTTTGGAAAACAACAAATTCGACGCAATTTGGTTCAAACATTCTGGGCCCCAATTTGTGAAATTCTACTGTTGTTTGTATAGGTCTCCGAATGATAACAACTTCCAAGATCTTTTTGATTATCTTAGTCTGAAAATAGACTACCTCTTGCGATATTTCAATTTTGCGAGATTTGAATCTCCACAATTCCAATTGGCCTCATTTTCCATTTACTACTAATCCCGCAGGTCATAGTGCAGAAGCATTTGCTGTATCCTGTGACCTCACATAAATCATTTCCGAACCAACCAGAATCTCTGACAACGCTAACCATACTCCACATCTCCTGGACCTATTCCTTACAACTAACCCACTTATGTATAGAACAAGAGTCCTTTCCCCACTTGGTCAGTCAGACCACTGCTTAATCGAAATAACTTCCTCTGTATCCAATCCCACTGTTACTCGAAAAACAGATAGAACTATGTGTGTTTTAAATTAGCTGACTGGAGCGAGCTGCGAGATTTTTTTACAACCTTCCCCTGGCGTGACGGAGCTGTAGTAGCTGATCCTGCTGAAAACTCCAACCTCTTTGTCGATTACTTTGCATCAAATTCAGGTCTCAATGATTCTGGTAAAACTGTGCCGTCGCCCAAATATACCCCATACGCTATTAAACCAATCCACTTTGGTTACAAGCTCCTGGAATCAATTATCAATAAACTTGAGCCAAACAAGGCGACTGGCCCTGACGGTATTCCAGCTATCAACAGTGACTTAGAACGTGTCCTTGAATGGGGAAGGAATAATCTACTCACGTTCAACGCGGACAAAACGCAGTGTTGCCCTGTGTCCGCCAAGAAAGACCGATCATTTCCTGCTGTAAATATGAATGGCTTAGAACTCAAGTTTTAAAACTCTATTTCTATGTTAGGGATGTCCGTATCATCGAACCTTTCATGGGTTGTCTACATTTTGTCAGCCAGCAAAACAACTGCCCGTAAACCAGGCTTTCTATACAGATCTAAACAGTACTTCACATCGCAACAACTCCTTTTACTGTATAAGGCTCAAATTCGACCTCATCTGGAATACAATTCCCACCTCTGGGTCAATGCTCCCCAATACGCCTTTAATATGGTAAACCGCATCCAAAAAAGAGCTATCAGGCTTATAAATGACCCGCCTCTGACTTCTGAACTACAGCCTCTTGAGCATAGAGGAATAGTTTCAGTTATTTCCTAGTTATATCGCTATTACCATGGCATGTGTGCCTCCGAAATACACTCCTTAATACCTTCGCAGGCCATCTTCGCTAGGAACACTCGGTTTGCCCATACACACCATAATTACGCACTCAAAATTTTATCGTGTCACACTAAACGGACTCAATCTACATTTTTCCATACGGCGACCAAATTGTGGAATGCACTACCCAGTTCCTGTTTTCATCCAAACTTTGACTTAAGTCAATTTAAGCTAACCATTCATAAACATTTCTGGGCAGCCAAACAATATCCCTAAACCATCCCAGTGTTTCTGAGTGCTTTAGCACGTTAGGCAAATCTTAGCCTGTTCGGGAATACTATAAGTAAAAAAAAACAGATAAGATGTTACAAATATAAACACACAGCAAATGAAATTATGCCAAACATTTAATGGTAAATAATCACCTTATGACTTCACAAAACCACATTAAGTCTTTACATTTTTTTTAAAGAAAAGGTAAATTTGATGTTTTGTAAGCATTCCAAAATTTATAAACACAAACCGAAAGTACCATTAATGCACGAACAGGTTGATACAGACTCACCAGTAACGAATATCTTAAATATAGAATTACAATGTACGTCAAGTTGCTGTTTTACCTTAATGATACATGTTGTATTGAAACGCGTAGAGAAATAAAAAATTATATAAAAGAAATTGTGGAATTATATATGTTGTAGTACATCTGTAATATTCTATAATGTATTATTAATGTATGTATGAAAACGAGAGGGATGATTAACCCTAAATAAAAAGCCCTTTTTACCAAAACTCAATTTATTTTAAAATAAAAATAATTCACAATTTTATAATGCGTTTTATATGCGTATTCCACGACCGACCACGGCTTCCCGCGTCGCTTGATCGCCTTCGTCCGTCCTGGCACGCATGTGTGACCTTCTACCAGCCAAGTGGGGGGCCAATAGTGGAGACAGCATAGAAAATTGTTAGCATGCTTTCGGAGCGTGCTCGCAACGCTTCTCTTGGATTGCTGGATTATCTGGAAATAATATTGTACAGCAGATGTTTTGTTATGGAAACGATTATTTATATTTGTTATTTTTATACGTGTTTATTATGACAACAAACTGTTGAAAGTCAGCTACTAAATTATAAGAGTTATGCTTTCGGTTAAATTTTCACAGACGTATAATAATAACATCATTACATCTGGTACTGCCACGTAAACTTGTTTCTCTTTTTTTCCATTGCAATTTAATTACAATGGTACATTTAATTTTGCTTAAATGTGGTACTGCCACCAATTAGGTATAGTGGTACAGCCTCTCATTCTCCTTTTGCACTGGAACTGCCAGTACTTAATAAAATAGAGTTCAAGTGGTTCTGCCACCTTTTTAGGGATAGTGGTACTGCCACTATCCTTTTTTTTAAGATCTTATTTACACAACAGTTCGATATTATTTACTTCATAATTTTACTACCTATTTTTATAATCAATACCAAGGTTATTATTATCCCCTTTTTTACTCCTTTGAAGGCCAGGGTCTTAGTTGCTCATGTGCAGCTACTATAGTTCTCTGTCCTTGCTTATGAAGAACATATCTGTCATTTTCTAATACAGTGCGAACGATATATGGTCCTCGATATTTCGGCTTTAATTTTCCTCCACCAGCCAAATGAGAACCTTCGTCAGCCACAGCGTCCCCTACGTTGAATCGTCTGCAGTGGGAGCGCGTAGCGTTGAATTGTTGGGCTCGATTTTTCGTGCTCCTCTTTATTCGAACGGCTAATCTGGGGTTTGTGCCAAGATGTAACACTTTTGTTGCATTTACGGTTACTGAGTGGATAGGCGAATTTAAATTATCTTCTATTTCAGGTAATATTGAAGTCCAAGTACTTTTTCTTTCAGGTGTAAGGGTAGCTCGTAATAAATTGAATAGTGTTCTCATAACACGCTCAATTTGACCGTTTTCTCTAGGCACGCCTGATGCAATGTGATGGATTTGTACATTCTGTTCACTTACAAAATTTCGAAGTATTATTGAGGTAAATGCAGCGTCGCGATCAGCAATAATTCGCACTGGTCTACCCAATTCTACAACAACTGGCATTAATCCACAGATAGTGTCTTCCGAAGATTTCTTTGGAATCGACCAGTGTGCGATTTTCCTAAAACGCTTGCTCGGCAATTTCTTATGTACTTCTTTAAACATATGCTCATTTTTGGACAAAATAGATCTTCTCGTATTTTTGCGATACACTTGTCCCAATCAATATGTGACGATTCATCGTGATATAAACGCATCGTTAGTAAACGAGCAGCAATTGGAACAAAACATTTTGGAGGTTCAGTTTTAGTTACTACAATATTGTTTATTATTTTGTAGATCGGATCACTATCTGGTTTATTGAAAATATCACAACCAAATGAGTCACTGTTTGAAAATCCACGTAGTTTCTACTTTTGAGATTTTGTTTATTTTTAATGTTTTCAACTCACATACTTTTGGAATACTTTCTTCGGTAATTGGATTTCGGCTTAAATAATCCACATGCGCCATTTTATTACCCGGTCTATGTTTGATATCAAAATCATAATCCTGTAATGTAATCCAGCAGCATGCAACGAGTGGATGCAATTCTTTTTTTAACGCTGTTGCACGAACACAATTCCAATCAGTATAGACCACAAAATGTATTCGATATAAATAAACACGAAAATGTTCTACTGCTTCAACGATGGCAAGTGTCTCCAAGTCATAATAATTATACCGGGACTCTGTTGTACGACGACTGTAATACGCTACAGGTCTAGCAACACCATCTCCTTTTTGAAGAAGCGCGGCACCGATACCCGTGGAGCTAGCATCGGTATGGAGCTCATAACTTAATTCTGGATTGTACATACGTAGCACAGGTTTTTCAGTTAACTTACTTATAATTAATTGTCTTGCATTTTCACATTCTTGAGTCCATTTAAAATCACACTTTTTGCGCAATAAGGCTGTTATTGGAGAGGTTATTTGAGAAAATCCTTTGATAAATCGCCGAAAATAACCCATAAATTGACGTACATCTTTTACATCGAAAGGAGGTGAGCTTGCGTCAAAGCGGTAACTTTCTTTGGATTAGGCCGTATTGTTCATTCAATCAACACAACACCGAGGTATTCTGTAACCAGTGCAAAAAAAAAACATGTTTAATTTAAATTTTGTAATCCTTCTTCGATTGTCCTTGAGGACACCAAAACGTCGTCAATGTAAACAAATGCCTTGGTTCCTTTTAAATCGCCTAAAGCTTCGTCTATCGCCCGTTGATAAATAGAAGGGGAATCAATAAAGCCGAAAGACATGCGATAAAATTCGTACTGACCATCGGGAGTTATAAATGATGTGATGTGATTGGAATCTTCCTCAATTTCCATTTGTTAAGAACCGAATTTCATGTCCAAAAGAATATAATATTTAGCTTTACATAAAGCATTTACTTTATCTCTATCAAAGGTAATGGGTCAACACAGATTCTTAATTCACTGTTTTTCTTTCGAACCAAAACAATGATGAGGCTTGCATATTCTGAATGGCTCTGCCGAATTATTCCGGTATTTAATAAATCATCTATTATTTTCTTCAGCTATATTCTTTCTTTGTATGCCAGTGGGCGTGGGCGGTAGGCTACTGGAGTAGTCTTTTAATTTGATCCTCATTTTTCCTGTAGCAATATGGTCAATCTTTATCAAATGTCAAAAATTTTTTCTCTAGGAATTTTAAATTGTCTTCTAATCCAGTCTGATTAATTTTTACTTCACTCGATGATTTAAAAGTAGTAAACACTTTACATATTGAGCAGCTCATTGTTTATTAAATCAAGCCCGTCGGCACATTTTTTAACACGTAAACAAGGTCTACTTATTACATCCCTGCCAATAATAACATCAATATCGCCTGGAACAGCATTACCACAAACCACGATAAAACTTATTTCTAATGTAACATTCGGTAAAACAACTATTACATCACATAATACAATAATATAAACAACTTGAGTTCCTTATCCCAGTTTCGGCAAAGCGGACGCCAGCCACAACAATAGCGGTATAGTAGCGCCGAGGAGAGGTGTCTCATGGCGGACTCGAGAATGGGGATATAATTATTACTGTAAAAGCATCTGTTTCCCTTTATCTTAGTGCGAAGTTCCCACTTAAAGAAAGACGGGTTATAATATTATGTCTGCTATATATTTTAAATGCAGGACTTAAAAACGTATGTCGATTCTAAAGTCAAAGCGCATGACGCTGTCAGATGTCTTCTTGGCTATTTAACCTCAAATTATTCTTGGTATTTTGTTTCGTATAATCGCATCGTGTTTTGTAGTTATAATAGTTTATCTTTCGCTTCGTAATTTATTAGTTTTGATTGCATTTGTAAACGACAGTTTTTTTTCAAAACTATTATTATTAATATTAACTATTACGAGGTAAGTTTATAATGCAAAATGATTGAATGCATTTATTTATTTTGCAGCAAATAATGATGTCAGTAAAAGGTAAATCTTTGAAAATCCAAACTCAAGTAATGTTAATGAATATACTGCATTATTTCGAGATGGAACGCGATAATGGGGGGCCAAGTTTACCTTTAACTTCCATTATCCAGGTACGCTAGTAATTTTCACTATTTAAATTTGACGGCGCAGCTTAAATTTGAAAATGACCTAGAAACATTGACGATGTTTTGTTGGTATTCAAAATTACTAACTATATGAACCAGTAACGACATACGTTTTTAAAATCGTAAACCATGCTTTACTAAAAGACACAGTCATAAGACACCTCTCGCCGGCCCGACCATACCCACGATTTTTGAATGCTTCGCTAGCTTTTGCGATCATTAAGTTATTACTAATATTTAATTCGATTTTCAATTTCGTTGCGACACTCAACCATTCTTCGATCGAGTATGCGCTGTGATCAGAGTCATAACTGCCATAACTGCCACTGTAGTTTATGGCGCTTTGGAATCGTATTGTCACCATCGTTTTCCGTGTCGACGGCAACCTCATCACCACTACACTCGCGAGTTTCAGGTTCAGGATGTTCGTCCGACATTTTCCACCTTACAATTTACTGTTTTTTTTTACTTTTATAGGCACTGTGCGTGTAGTAATCCCACTTCTGAAGAAAAAGGGAAGGATGGTTAACCCTAAATAAAAAAAACCCTATTACCACAACTGAATTTGTTTTAAAATAAAAATAATTCAGAATTTTATACTACCTTAGATATGCGTATTCCACGACCGACCGAGAACTCTGCTCCCCGCGTAGCTTGACCACCATCGTCCATCCTAACACGCATGTGTGACCTTCTACCAGCCAAGTGGGGGGCCAAAAGTGGGGACAGCATAGAACATTGTTAACATGTATGTATTAATTGTGACTAGAGTATGTCTAGATGTTCATTCAGAAATAAATTATTAATACGCAAATAGCTCAAAAATCATTTATCATGAAGGGTTACAAACATGCAGGCAGTAAACTGCCGCTCTATAGTGATTAGGTAAATATAACATAAGAAAATTTATTGCCTTGACGCAATTTTACTCTTGGGTACTAAGTACACAAATAACAATTCTTTAATGTAAATCAGTAATAAGGTAATCAATGCGTCTTTCTAATAACACGCTACGACAATTTGCATTTCAATATCTTCCGTTACTGACTAGACATCTGAAAAAGAGTTTAGTTGTTAAATTTAATGTTTCAACCAAGTTTTAAACGAAAACAATTTTTTTTTTTACCAATAATAACGTCACTTCGTCACTTCAAATCAGAACTTAATTTAATTAATTTCATAATTAACTTGATAAAAGATAATGTAATTAAATCGGGTTCTTTAGAAATATTTTTATAGACAATTTATAAGGTAGGGTTTATTTAAGATCATTCAGGAAATACGGTCTATTGATTTAATTTTGTTGATGACATTCTTGCTTTCTGTAACTAAAAAGACACCTTAACTTATGCATATAGTGTTGTTATTTGTTATTAGTTAAATTTACGTCAATCAATTTTTGGTTACTCTCGTAATAAATAGGGAAATTCTGAAAATTTGGAAGTATGAGATTGACGTTGGGGAAATTCATCTAAAATAGTTTCAACTTCGGACCACCGGCAGTCGGTTCGAACTTTGATATTTTAAATGGAATATCATACATTTTATTCCAAATTTATGTTCTACCTCATATTTAGGTCTCTTTCATATAACATACCTTTTACCTAATCTTAACCCTTTAGTAGGCGCTACTGTGTATAAAATATGCGTTTATTATTACTTACCACAGCATATCTCGGTGGATCGCTTCCTCCAACCATCGCTCTACGTAACCTCACGCATCCAATGTACTTTCCGGTTCCCGCTCAGTACGTGGCGAGAGACTTAGAGTGAAGTGCGTCGACTTTTATAGCAACTTGAATTGTTTTGGTGTATTAAATACACGTTGCGACTAACGATGTAAGTATTTTTTTTTATATTTTGTTCACATTTTATAATAAAATTGCTTCCATATTTTGCTTTTTTTTACATTTTATGAATTCAATTTATAAAAGAAACCCAAACACGTTTACATAACGGGAACTGGGCGAATCTAGAGCTGCACATTTGAACGAGCCAGAGGAAGTAGAAGTCGGGGGCTCTGATGATGATAATGTTTCAGATGAAAGCATCGCTAGAAGTGAACATGATACTAATTCGGAAGAGGAAGAAACCGCCAGCGACAATGAAAATAATATGGATTACGAGATAGAAACTGCTAGAACCAGGGAAGCGTGTCTTACAGGCAAGGACAAGAAAATCATTTGGTATAAACACCAATGTTCAATAATAATTTCTAATAACTTTATCTCAATATTATGGATATATTATATTATATTTTATATATATATATATATATATATATATTATATATATATATATATATATATTGATACATTATAACTGCTAAATTCAAATTGAAACTATTTATACTCAATTTAAATGTTTTAATATTACCCTTCTTATAAATTACTAATGATAAATAAACTAAATAAATATACATATTCTTCTTTTTAGATTATAAAATTGCAAACAAAAATTAAATATATTGAAATGTGTATAATTAATACAACTAAATCTGTAATATTTAAATTATATCTAACATCAGAAAAATGATAATAATTTTTTTAGTTAAATGCAACTTCATCTGAAGAATTTGTTATACAAGTTTAAACCAAAATTATCGTTAAAAATTCTTTAATTTTTAATATCATTTTACCAAATAAATTATTAATTAGATTTCTTTATTTACCATAAGTATTGGTATTGACAATTATAACATGAAATTTGTAATAATTCATAATTTATTTAAGTTTTAATGTTACATTAATTTGAATAATAAAATTGATTTTTTAGTTGATTTTTCATATATTTCTCTTTATAAAATATTTAACACTAGATGTTAAATATTTTATGAAACTAAGACAAAAATTGATTATCTAGTTGCTAAAATTATTAATTATAAAATATAGTTTATTTTGTCTACCAAATTTAGTTTAAAAAAATAGTTTAATAATTTATTGTTACAAAATTTTCAATGTTAAAATTGCAATAATTTATAATTTGTTTACGTTATGACAAATTCTCGATAGTTCTTTAAACTAAAATAATAATTTACTTTTTCCCATAAAAGTGAATAATTATAAATATCTAAAAGCAATTGTTGTTTAATATACATTACTCTAGAAACTATTTATTAACCAAATTTTAATGAAGTAAAAATTTTAACCACAGAAAATAATTATTTCAAACGTTTATTTTAGAAATGCTTTATATTAATAGAGAACCTAACACATTAAACAAAGAACTGATACTCAAAATTTAAGTGTTATATATTCAAATATTTTAACAATTAACAACAGATTGCATTGTTAACAAAAAATTTTATACGTATTCCCTTGTTGTTAATCGTTATAGTTACAGTTTTAGTTGTCATAATTATATTACATTTCAATGATATTTAATTTTTTGTGTTTGCCAATCTCATTATAATCTAACATACAGTAAGCAATAATGTTATATTTATTTAGTATTGTATTTATCATTTTAGTTTTGACTGAAGAAGGAATAAATATTTCCGAAAGCTTTCAAATTGATGTATAAATAGTTGTCAATTTAATTTAGGCTGCATCCCTGTTATACTAAAAAATTACGTTAAACTTATACAGCCGTTATTAACTTCTTTTTATATATATATATATATATATATATATATATATATATATATATATATATATATATATATATATATACACAGGGTGCTACTTAAGTGTATGTACTTATTTTAAGGGATGATTCCTGAGGCGATTTCGAACCGGAAAGTTCATATGAATGTATGTCCTCAGAAGCTTCGTTATCGATCTACAGGCTGTTGAAGTTGTTGTGTTTTTTCGGCTTTTTCCAAATTTTTCGAAAACCCTTCTAGATATTACATTGAAATTTTACATATTGTATAAGGGCATGAAGACCCTTATTTCAACTGAAAAGTTCATTTTTAATTTAACCAGTGGCGTAGATACAGCTAGGTCATGACATAAATTCCACAAAAAAATGTGTTACGCCACTGTTTTATATGACGCGTTTACACGATATTCATCAGAAATCAATTCCGAACAAAAAAGGTCTCCATACATTTTCACGTAAAACTCACCGTTTAGGAAAAAAATAATTAAAAAGTGTCGTCTCGTTATAATGTGCAGTGTATTTACAAGATAAAGATATGTCACAAAAACACAAGTGAGCTCTGTCCGTTGATAAGGAAACATCGCTATGTATTTCGTTAATAATCCTGTCATGTCAGTCTTATTCTTGACAGGCAATAACTAGTTTAAAAATTTTTTCTTTTTGTTATTTTCCAAGTGTTTTGTCTTCATAAAAGTAAGAGAAATGGTCAATTATGCTATTTCGGAGATGACCGACATGCATTTCGTCTATGGTCTGGCTGACGGCAATGCTAAACAAGCCAGGCGTCTTTACCAACAAAGATTTCCCAACCGTGCTGTTCCCGATAGTAGAACATTCACAAACATCCATATGCGACTGTCTCAATATGGCAGTTTACAAAATGGAAACCGAGAGGGACGACATCGTACAGTGAGGACGGCGGAAGTAGAGGAGGCTATTCTCAATGAAATTGAACAGAATCCAGGATCTAGTACACGCAAAATTGGGAGTGCGTTGAATATTTGCCACGAAACTGTATGGGAAATTTTGAGAGAATATTTGCTGTATCCGCATCATCTGCAAAGAGTGCAAGCTCTCCTTTCACGCGATTTTCCAGCACGCAGGAATTTTTCCATGTGGTTTCTCCAGAAGGTTGCAGAAAATACACATTTCGACAGGCAAGTTATCTTCACGAACGAAGCAAATTTCTCCAGAGAAGCAATTAGAAATTTTCGTAATGCTCATTTATGGAGCGAAGAGAACCCTCATGCTATAGTAGAAACAAAATTTCAGCAGCAATTTTCAGTCAACGTGTGGGTTGGTATTATTGGAGATTTTTTAGTTGGACCATTCTTTCTTCCAAGGCGCCTTGACGGCAATACCTATCGTGTGTTTCTTCAAAATAATTTGCCTGAATTACTAGAAAATGTCCCTCTTCTAGTACGTCAGCACATGTGGTTCATGTACGACGGTGCCCCGGCCAACTTCAGCATTTTGGTGCGTGAATATTTGAATTCAGTTTACCCAAATCGATGGATATGTCGTGAGGGGCCTCAGTTCTGGCCACCGAGATCGCCTGATCTGAACAGCTTAGACTTTTATTTCTGGGGACATCTTAAAACTCTAGTTTATAATACACCAGTTCAGACGTTGGAAGACTTACGCAATAGAATAATTGAGGGCTGTGCAACCATACAGAACACACCGGGAATTTTTGAAAGAGTGCGTCGTTCAATGAGGAGAAGAGCAGAATAGAAGCGGATGGTGGACATTTTCAGCATTTTTTATGAATGACTGCACAAAAGTTTTTCCCTTTATTGTTCAGTTTCTGTAAATAGTTTCTATGTTAGGAATAAATGCACGTTATAACGACATGACACTTTTTAATTATTTTTTCCTAAACGCTGAGTTTTACGTGAAAATGTATGGAGACCTTTTTTGTTCGGAATTGATTTCTGATGAATATCGTGTAAACGTGTCATATAAAACAGTGGCGTAACACATTTTTTTCGTGGAATTTATGTCATGACCTAGCTGTATCTACGCCACTGGTTAAATTAAAAATGAACTTTTTAGTTGAAATAAGGGCCTTCATGCCCTTATACAATATGTAAAATTTCAATGTAATATCTAAAAGGGTTTTCGAAAAATTTGGAAAAAACCGAGAAAACACAACAACTTCAACAGACTGTAGATCGATAACGAAGCTTCTAAGGACATACATTCATATGAACTTTCTGGCTCGAAATCGCCACATGAATCACCCCTTAAAATAAGTACATACACTTAAGTAACATCCTATATATATATATATATATATATATATATATATATATATATATATATATATATATATATATATATTCACAACGTAAGTAGGTATTTTAATCTAAATTAAAGGTTACGGCAAATAATTCTACAAGCCTATGTAACGTATAAAAAATCGATCATTGCCTTGCAAGAAGTATCTAATTACGCACGCGGGCTCATTAAGTTTAAATCTGTTAAAATGAAAGGGCTAGCGTCACAATACAGGGCTCCCCCGCTCATGACTTGGGCGAATTAGCATTTCTGCTTGCTTGATTATATTTGTATAGAGAGAGCTGGCGTGGACATAACGTGTAAAGGATAAATCACGGTTATAATTGTATATAGGCAATACCGATTGATTTACACACTCACGGGTCTAGATGACCGCAAAAGGCTCCTCGAATTCTACGTTTGCTGTTTTTATTGTTTTGAATAGATGGACGCGTAATCTGAGAAAGGGCGCTGTTTCTTTAAAGCAGTCACTCAAGCTTGTGTATCGGTCACGTGGTTATTTATTTGCACTTATTCTTGTAAGGCTTTGTTTTAATGTTTTTTTTAGAGTCTTTGATTCAGTCTGTTTAATTAGAATTGTTTGCCTGCAAGGTAATTTCTCTCTATATGTAATTTATTGTAATTGAACGCAATTGTGTATGTGTAAATTTCTTGCCTATTTTTTTTTTGTTGCTCTTGCGGTTACCCTATTATCACCTGTGCAATTGTTACTGTTGTTATATTTTATATGTACCGGAATCTACCTTATTATTTTCATTGCTTATTTACTTAAAGACCAGCATGATTGTTTTTATAGGGCCACATGTTTGGTATTACAATTTTATTCTGATTTATTTATGACACAATTGTGGGTGTGATTACACTGTATTTATTTTTTTTCTTAATGTTATAATTTTGTTCGCACTTTAACATGATCTAACGGTGTTTCGTTATATATTAAACCCTTTCATTGTTTTTTTTTTTGTTATTTGATTTAGTAATGTACTTGTACAATACTTATTTATGAATAAATTGGGTGTAAATTAACGGGTTGAACCATCATTTGCGCAAAGCTCGTTATTTCTAATTTGAGTAGTTTTATTGTTTACCTATCCCACATGATTCAACACTTAACCTCATCAAGCCTATCTAATTCACCACTAGACGGCCAATTCTTTTGATCAGATTTGAGGTTTGCGTGTAACTAAATATCAGGCTTGTAAATAAATTCTGTTTTCATTATTGCCAGGAAAGTCAATGTAAGACAAGCAATTAATTTGAGTAATAGTAGCATTATTGTAAGTAAAGTCAAGATACACCACTTAGTGATTATTTTGTACTTGAATTTGCATTATTGCGAATACGTTCAAATTGCACTTTTTAAGATAGGGTACCTCGGGACGTTGCAAAATGTATATTCTACATCATATTTAGATCTCTTTCATATGACACAGATTTTACCTAATCTTAACCCTTTACTAGGCGCTACTGTGTATAAAATATACGTTTATTATTAATTACCACAGTATATCTAGGTGGATCGCTTTCCCTAACCACCGCTCTACGTAACCTTCATGCATTCAATGTACTTTCCGCTCAGTATGTGGCGAGACTCAGATGAAAGCATCGCTAGAAGTGAACATGATACTAACTCGGAAGAGGAAAAAACGGCCAGCGGCAATAAAAATAATATGGCCTACGAGGAAGAAACTTCCAAAACCAGGGAAGTGTGTTTTACAGGCAAGGATGAGAAAACCATTTGATATAAACACCCTATCAAAAATAAGTTTGCAAAACAACCCCAAAAAAATGTAGTAAAAATTTTTCCCCGTCTTGATATCCGCCAACAAGAAGCAGCAGATGTCAAAGATATCTATTTGAAGTTCATTACACCTGATCTGATAGATGAAATTGTGAACTGCATATTCATAAAGCAGGAAACATGAGGGGTTTAGCCGAATTCGAGATGCTAAGGAAACGATCAGAGTATAATTGCTCGAGCATGTATGAGTTCAAAAAGGTTTTTATTCTTGAGTGCTCTGAATAATTCGCTTTGATGATATTACCAACAGACAAGACAGAAGACAAACAAATATGCTTGCCCCAATTAGGAAAATACTTGATGAACTCGTAAATAAAGGCAAAAAAAAATATGTGGTGGGAGAGTTCATGCCAATTGATGAGATGTTAATTCCGTATAGGGGACGCTTTAGTTTTATCCAGTATCTGCCTAATAAAGCATCCAAGTACGGACTAAAAGTTCTTGCTCTATGTGACTCCAAGACCTTCTAGGTAAGCAATTCGGAACTCTATTGTGGCCAGCAACCTGACGGACCCTACCAAGAGCTAAATACTCCATTTGAAATTGTATGTAGGTTAGTGGCCCCCTATACAAATAAAAATAGGACCTCATCTGTGACAATTGGTACAGTAGTTATCGATTAGCCAAAGAATTGCTCAAAAATAAGATTACCTTCATTGGCACTTTGAAAAAAAGTAAGAGGGAAATACCAGTGGAGCTCCAACCTAACAAAAGTAGACCCATTCTTTCTTCAACGTTTGCCTTCCAAAGTGATGTTACGCTTGTTTCTTTTAGCCCAAAAAAGGGTAGAACTGTACTTGCATTGTCGACCATGCACAGTGATGAGTTCGTAAGTCCGGTAAGTCTAAAACCAGATATTGCATTATTCTATAATTCTACAAATGACTGCCAATTACACAGTGCAACGAAAAACATGAAGATAGCCTCTAGTTGTGTTCTTCCATGATTAAATGACTAAATGCAAACATCATCTACAACTTTTTATTTATCGATAGTGATGAAAAAAGTAGATGAATATTTCTGAGAAATTTAGAACATGTAATGCAATTGCCGCTCAGTATCCAAACAAACAAAAATCATCTCCGAGCATAGTTAAGTCTGTTGAAAACTACAAAAACCGTTAAAACTAAAATAGAAAGAATTTGTTGACAATTACAATGTAGCAATTGCTATTTTGGTGTACTTTATCGTAAATCCAGCACTCTCATCAAGCCAAGTTGGAATTTTTATTTTACACTGTACAGGATTTTTCAAAAACCTGTAAACTTTTGTAGATTTATTTTAACGCAACATCATGGTGGCGACAACTTCTCAAAAAAATATAATATGGACTGATGAAACGAAATTTAGAAAAAATAGTAGCTCCAATAGATCTAATTCAATGAACTTTCTTATTTGGGAACTATTTTAACTTTGAGGTGTATTAATTCGAAGAGCTTAATTTTGAACAGTATCTTAAATAGTTTTATTTTATTTGTTTCCTTATAAAAAAAAAATAATATAATTTTAAAAGTCCGCGTTCTGTTTAGCAATAGAATTTCTACATTATCATTATCAACAATATCTTTCAATTCTCGCTTTAACCGAACCGTAGATGTTGTAGTTTTTAATGATTTACTTGACTGTTTACGGCGATGGTTTCATACTAAACGATAAATGCATCACATGTTCTTGTTAAAACTGCTACGTTGTCCATAAACCATAAATATATTTAAATAATCTTATTGCGTGTAATTTAACAATGCTGGCATGTTGACAGGTCTAAATGGTAATAAAAGTTACCAATTCAAAGCCTACATAATTTTTTGCACAGCCAATTAATATTTAGATATGCAAATTTATCTGCGCTGTAATCATTTAATCGAAAAGCAAACAGTTTGTCAGTTTTTAAATATCAATTTTCAATACTTCTTCTGGACACCCTGTATAAAAAATGACTATTTTGGGCTTACTTTTTCAATTTTGAACTTTCCCTAAAAGGTTCGTAACTGGAAATTAAAAAGTAAAGAGGTTATTTAAATTCCACATCCAACCGATAGGAAGTACTGTATCGCTAAAAAATTTGTATTTGCTCAATCGCTTTAAAATGTTCGAAAACGTCCAAAAACAAAAATTTGAGCAAAAAAAATCTTGTCTGTATGTGTGTGTACTCCATAACATTCGAAGGACTTAATATATCAACTTGAAATTTGGCACACATATAGATGTCAACTACCCAAAGCGACTGATCGCTTTTGGGTTCAGTGGGCTATGGGGAAAGGGGTAAAATTGGGGGGTAAGTACCCACCCATTTTCCAAACGTTTATTTTTTAGATTTTTTCCTTCTAATATGTGATTAGTTATATAATTGTGAGCATTCTTTGTCCCTATACTTTTTCTGTACAACAAAAGGTTTACAAGATATTAGCAAAAACTGTCACTTTAAAAAACCGGTTTTTTCCTAAATATCTCCGGAACTACTTAACATATTCAAAAAGTGAAAATACCATTAAATAGGAAATAAAATTTCTCACAAAAAGTTTTTGCAATGTTTTCGAAAATTTGGCATTTTCGAAATATTTCCACAAAACTCGATTTTGGAACCCGTACACACGACGTTTCCTAATCGAAAAGCATTCTTGTAATTTTTTTGTAAAGTTAATCATTTTCGAGCTATTTACCAAAAACCAATTGTTTGATGTGAAAGTATTGATACAATTTGCAGCGGTTTTTTACATTAAATGTCAGATATTTTGGAAATCATTTAAGATGGGTAAAAATTGTGTTATTTGAAAGAGATCTAGAATTTGATGTAGAATATAAAACTGTAATAAAACGTAGAATGTGTTATTTAAAGTAACGAAGTTCGAACCTGTATTTTTTAGAGTGTTTGGTATAGGTATATAGAGACAACCCTGTATAGATGAGAATTTCAATATAGTTTATAAATTTATAAATTTAAGTAAAACAATAAATCACCCTGTATAATCAGCGTACGAACGACTCTATAGATATTTTTCAACCTTTTCATGCTGATTTGCGAATTCCTAAGGAGTTTAAATGGAGTCTCTATATTATAATTTCGTGATCGATATAAATCAAAAGGGCTGTTTGTTGTAAAAAAAAAGTGATTGCACACGTTTGACTTAGCGACGCGAGAGGTAGATCAAAGTCTTGTTGTAAGAGCAGCTATGATTCTCAAGAAGGTTGTTAGAATAATTAGTTATTCATAACACAAAATTGGGTGTACTTAAATATTTAAAATTCATTATACGGAAACGTCAAAGTATGGAAAGTTGTTCTTAATTAATAATTAAGAGACCGCTAGTGAACAGTGATTTAAAGCATGGCTATTGAGCAATCGAGTGAATAATAAAATGCTTTACGACTTTATGAATTTATATAAGAACATTTATCCTAAAATTAGAAATGAAATAGTAAAATTGATTTAAAAAAGGATTGAGCTTGGACTACTAACCGCCATAAAACACCTGAAAATACCAAGCGACCGCATACTCAAAAAGTGTTTCCGTAATGAACTTCCCATATGCCCTCGTTGAACTAAATGCTGGCTATTCAAGTTGGAGGAAGCATAAGAACGATACAGACGCCTACAATAACTGATAAAAAGAATGTGAAGAACTGATTTTTCTTCATTTTAAATGTTTAGATGTGTTTAGTAGTAAAATCTATTCGATTAATTGTTCTCTGATAGTTAAGGCAGTTTTAACAACTAATATCATTAATATACATAAGGGTTGCATTTGTTTTTTTTTTCACCATTTAAATTTGCATTATTTATCGATATACGATCTTAGGTGTAGAACGTCGATCTTTCCTTTTGAGTAGATCACAAGGAAAACCTATTACAATTTTGAGCCTTGTGTAGGTCAGCATAGTTAACGTAACAAAATTACCCTTCCTTATCATATAATTTATTTGGTTTTTTTATTAAATTAAATTAAATTAAAAATATGCAAGACAGTGAAATTCCATTAAAATATCAGACTAGTGTAGGATTGAGCTAATATTACAAGCACTCCGTAAATAAATGTTAACCTCAATCATAACGATTTACATTTTCTTTTAAGTAGCAATTTCAAATAATTTTCAGAATTGGTTTCAAGAAGGCCATTTCCGGTGACAACACATTTTATATTTTCTAGGTGCAAGGCAATACTTTCTCTACCGTTCGGGTTAAGAGAAAGTATAAAATAATAAAATTATCCGGAAGTCATTATTAATCGTAGCATGGATTTATAAAACTAGTAACTTGTATGTGTTTTGAATTGTTAGAGGTCTCCTCCAACTAGATACAACTACAGTTCATCGAGATGGTTCGAAGGTTTTTGTTTTGATGACAACACATCTGTGGTAATACCGTAAAAAAAAACTGCCGGGAAGGAAAACTTTAATTGGAGATAACTTATCTTCACACATTAAAAAATCAGCGACAACAACATTAATTTTATTTTCTTGCTAAGTAATTCGACATATCTTCCTTAGCCCGTTGGTGTGACATTTTTCGAGCCATTGAAGATGGCATGGCGAAAATAGTTGAGTGGTACAAGAAAGGTCCAGAAAGCAATGAGTGTATTAGATAGACACGTTTTCTGCTTCCACAAAAAGCCATGGGCTACCATTGACGATAAAAAGGAATCCAGTATAAGTAATGGCTTGAAAAACGTGGAAGTAAACTCCCAAAAAGTTCTAGGTAGGCTTCCGGCAGAACTTGAAGTGAGGAGATCGATAACGTCAATAGACCTAATATGGACCAATCATTTTTAACTTAAAATATATGCATTATTATACTCCTAAACGATAACAAACTTGAAAGAAGATCCCAGTTTTTGCAGGAGAAACCATTTCTTTAGATGACATTGAAACGACAAATGGTTAACGCAGTGACAAATTTAGTACGACTTCTGAAGATGAATTTCTTGCTGAAGCTAACGTTCAAGATGAAACAGAACTACAATCCAGTGTGGTATTGCAGAAAGAGGAAAACCAGATGTCCATGTCTAGCGATCCAGAAAATGTTTTTGCCATAACGTATAATAAAATCGGTATTAATGACTGGCTGTTCGTACAGCTCCCTAAAAACCGATAAACCTGATTAGCACATCAGATTATAAGAAAAAACTGGCGTTAAGTAGAATTAATTTCAATAAGTCTTAAGGTTTGCCTTCTAGTTTAGAAAATGTTTGTTTTTACCTTCCAATCTACAGCTATTTATAACCGATACTTATAACTTATATAAATTTTACGAATTTGAAAAAGTTTTCCGGAGATCGACCATGATGACTACGTGTGCAAGGTGGCGGGGGGGGGGGGGGATAAACAAGCACAAGTAAAATTGAAAGAATTTGATGTGTTTGTAACAAGTGTACTGTGATTTTTTTTGCTACTGAAAATTTTGTACAGTTTTTTCATATCATTAAATCGTTAAATTGTTTTATTACAAACATCGTAATGCTTCGACAGAAATCATTAAATATGACGACCAAGACACAATATCTTACATTTAAGTTATTATTTAAATAATACCTATAAAGCTGGACGTACTAAATAAAAATGATCACGATCGAAAAAGTTGATCAGAGACAGTAAATAATCATAATCACCCAGTATACATTTATTTAGTTCTTAAATTGAAAACGTGTAAATAATAATATGTGCATAAAAGTATAACTTTTATAAACATATAAATCCACTAGTTACCCATATGTTTCTATTGATTTTTACATTTATTCCATAGTTAACTTTCGTTTTTGCGAAAACAACATTTGTTTATATAATTCCTAAATGACATAAATTCTACTTAAAAGTAATTAGAATTCTGACATTTTAAAATTTATCATAACGTGTAAAAATGCAAAAAAAAATTGCGAACCTTTTTGACCAAAGGACCAAACATTTTTTTTCCCAAAAATCCTCTAAAATGGTCAGAAATGGCGCAAAACGTGTAAAAACATTTTTGACCAAAGGGTCAAATTTTTTTTTCAAAAATCGTTTCAAATGACCAGAAATGCCTTAACACGTCTAATAATATAAAAAGAACCTCGTACATTATGCGTCTTGAACCCAAGACGCCGGAACATCAACCAAACGCGTTGCCACTGCGCTAGCGGAGGAATTCACGGACAAACGAAAAACTTAGTAGATATACAATTCTAGGATGGTTCATTTAGTTGCCTACGCGGAGACGTGCCAATTTGCTACGAATAGCCGTTCGTATTTACACACTATATAATAGTCCATTTTGACTGGACATATTTCGCTCAAAAGTTCATCATTCCGTCTACTCATGGATCCGAACCTGGGCACCAAATTTCATAACGATCGGATTATCTTTGTGGACGCTATCGCGCTGGAACACATACAGAAAGACTTTCATGTTCGAACCTCTTTTTTCCCAACTTACGGTAAAGCAATTTTAAACGAAATTTAGTCCTCTTTAATAATACGTTGGGATCTACTTGCTATCTATTTTCTATTTTTGTGATAATTCACAAAAACTAAAGTGCTGCACTCGAAATTTCGCCGACCGATTACAATACCTACCAATAATTTCGTATTTTGAGGTAAAATAGCTTAAAATTTTTCATGAACCCAAGCTCAATTGAACTGTATTTTAAAATAGCATTTAAAATAAGTTTATTTAATCTTTCTTATATCTCGTCCAAAGCGGAACTACCTACTTCTTAACACATGCGTACCATTTAAGAGAACCGTTTACATAAAAAGAAACTAAAACCTATCACCCTCGATATTTCTCATAAATTAAACATTAGATGCAACCATGTTTATATACATTGTTCTTAATGTAACCTCAAAAAATGAAATCTAATGATGACAAATCAACCGTCATAGGCACCCAGTCGAAGTCGGGATTGCTTCGATTTAGAATTTGGGTCGAAAGATCCCCAAAATCTAATCGTACACACAAATTTTGATACAGCAAAATAAATTGCCTCAATAACCCAGATCCAAATTTGGGAATCCATGAGTATTCGTCAAAAATTTGAGTAAAAGTATATATAACTGTATTATAATATTATATACCTATTGTATAATTATAAGAATTTAAAGCACGGAAGCTCGTTTTCACCCACCAAGGTAATGCGTTTCGTCCTTTCTCCTAGGACACTGGTGTATAAATATAGTTTTTGAGCCTATTTAGCCCTAAATAATGACCAACGCCATAAAATCATAAATGTTTATTATTATCAATTTCGGAAATGCATTTGGCTGTATTACCAACCAAACTGCACTGTCGCCTATGACGGGACCTGTTTGTTTCGACTTTGACCTTCCCTGGTAGCCAAGGTTGATCCAAGGCATTTGTATTGTTATTTTTAGTAATTAAATTAGCAGGCGTATCGGTTATTAGCCAGATCGTGCCCCAAAGAAAGAAGAACGAAATATTATCAAAGCAAATGTATGTGGGTGAGTTTAGAGGTAAGCCCGGGCCTGGTACGTATGATAAAAGCAAGAGAACGTAAGTTAAAGGAAGAGAACGTATGACAAAAGCAACATAAGGAGTTTTAAAACTACATATGTGGACGATAATGAGAAACGAAAGCACGAGTCTAGTTGCAAAACGAGCAATCTACGAGTATAATGGCGTGTTTGTCCCGTCAGTACTGTATGGCAGTGAGGCATGGGTATGTCAAAAAAAGCATGAAAGAAAAATAAATGCCGTGAGTATCAGATTCCTGAGAATCGCATGTGGTAAAACCAGGAGGGATAAGATAAAGAATGAGTGTATAATGAAGACGTATGGCGAGGAAAAGACGATGATAGATAGGTATAAAAGTAGTACACTACGTTGGTTTCACCACATTCAGAGAATAAACAACGCAAGATTAACGAAGCAGATATATGTGGGGGAAGTTAGCGGTAAGGCCGGGCCTGGTAGGCCGCGTACAACTTGGATGAATGCAGTGGAATGTGTTATAATAGAAAGGTAAGGAGTCTTAAAAATAAACGGACGTCAGAGACAATGTATGAATCTTGAGGAAGTTAGGTAGGTATGCAGGGATAAGAAGGCATGGAGAAATATTTCCAAATTAAAGGACGCAGGGATTGCTTTGTCTACTCCGCAAGGGAATGTGAATATTATGTCACCAACCAAATTATTGCATAAGTACTGTTTTTGAGCATCTTTGGCACACAATGATCACTATAACATTTAGTTCTGAGCCATTTAGGAAATGTGTGACCATTTTTCCCACAAAATTAGTAATTACGTACTGGTTTATGGACACATTTGGTTTAAAATGGTGACCAATTTTCTATACCGTAGAGTAACGAAATTGGCATACAAATAAAGTTTTTGGGTATCTTTGACACCAAATAATGGCCAATTTCTTAAAACTACAATCGAAAACTTTCTCTACTTAGTAACCCACTAAAGACCTGTTCCATTCCAGAATCCATTGTAAAGTAAAAATGTTCTCATTTTATTGGTATGTTGTTTGTTTTGTTCAAAATCGATTAAATAACTACATTTTTATTACAGTCCACGTTGATTTGACCGTTACTGTCAATTGCTGTACCAATTACAACTTAAGTGAGTCATAAAATAAACTATTATCGATGCACTGTGTATTTTGCAACTTTAATCGAAATTGAATCAACAACCTTTTAGTAAACCGATGCGTTTACATTTGTGGGATGCAAATTTAACCTACTTGTTTTACTTTTACGTGTAATAAGTAGGTACAATGAGTGTTTATGTTATTGATACACTAACAACCAGTCCTATCAAAGAAAGACTCATTAAGGAAAGAATTATTAAGCTTAATGTTAGCAGGTTAATAATAATGATTAATGTATGTGATGGGAACATTTTTGGTGATAATATCAGTATCACATTTTTTACTTAGGTAGCCTGCATGTTCATAATAACTAATTTCACAATTTTAAACATTCTTAGGGTGATTCATTTACCCATTTATTACAATAAGTACACATTTCATCTATAACAAGGAGATCGACGCGTAACAATAAAATATATTCTACAAACAACACTGAGTTAGTGTATTTTCGCCCTTTTTTGCTCAGCGCTGTGTCCTTTTGTCATTGCGCTTATATGGCTTGCACCCTTTTGGCCACGTCATTTCGACTGCAGACTATTTATTGCGCCCTAATGTCCTGAACCGTTGCGGTTTTTTTGCTGTCGAAACCTGAACTTTTCGAAATGACAAATGCCTTTCTTTTGGATAATCCGGACCCCGGTTCTCTTTGACAGCTTAAATGTATAATCTCGACTCCGCTTCTCTTGTATGGCTTGAAATTGAGGGTTGTGCAATTAATTACGGCCCGATTCCAACAATTGTTGCTTATGTATCAACAGGTTTTCTTTTAACCTGCTAAATATAGATTTATATGGTTGCCTTCTTTCATGGAAATGTTTGTAGTATGTTCCGGCGATAATATTACAATTTGAACTTGAATTCAACTCTACCAAGCTTTTCTTAATTTTCATAATTAATCTCAACATATCATGATATTTGGATATTAATAACAAAACAAATACATTAACACAAATGATTTCATATGTTCAAGTGATATAAACCTACTATGATGCATTAATACGAGATAGTGAGCCTGTGGTAGCACGACCTGTTTAGCATTCGGGAGGAAATGGGTTCGGTTCCCGTTACCGTCTACTTTATATGAGGTTCTTTCAAGGGGTTTTCCTCATACACGTATAGCGGGATTATCACTTCGTATAAGCACATAATGTATTTAGACGAACGCTGGGGTAGTATGGTAAATGTAAAAATCATCCGTAGAAAACATCATTACCAACGTAGAATACGCCTTAAAGGATAGAGAATCTACGGTCGCTGACGAAATTAGGCTCAACGTAGCACACATTCTTAAGAACTGCAAACTTCCCAAACAGAATATAACCCAACAAGACCTCCAAATGTTAAACCAAATCATGACGACCAATTATTAATACTACCCGCTGACAAAGGAAACGCTACTGTCATTGTCAACTCTAAAGACTATCACCACAAGATGTCTGAACTGTTAACTTCTTCAGAATATACGAAAAATCAGTACAATCCTACCACCTACAATAGAAAAAACAACAAAATCTATCATTCATTCTACAAAATTAGACAAAGAAACAAAACAGAAACTAATTCCACGAGAGAAGAGTTTAAGAATCCCCAAAATATACGGACTCCCAAAAATACATAAGGAAAACAGGCCATTACGCCCTATCGTCAGTGCATTCATTTCTCCGACTCATGACATTGCTCGTTATCTAGCAAAAATTATTCAACCGATTTGTGAAAATACTGTATCCTACATCAAAAACTCTTATGATTTTCTACACAAACTCAAAATTGTACCCTTGGCTCCATATGGCATTTTAGTTAGCTTCGACATAACGTCACTTTTCTGCACCAAAATACCTATTGAAGACACGATGAAAATTCTAGAAGAAAAACACTCAATAAACCAAGATATACTCACATTGATAAACCACTGCATGCACTCGACCTATTTTACATACAAAGGACAACTCTACAAGCAAATTCAAGGAGCACCTATGGGTTCATCACTCTCCCCAGCTTTTGTGAATGTATATAAGGAACGTTTTGAAACCACCGCTTTAAATTCTGCAGATTTAAAACCTAAATGTTGGTTTCGTTATGTTGACAACGAATAGATACTTGAACGCTCTCTCTCTCTCTCTCTCGCATCACCATCCTGGTCAATTACGTAGGCTTATGAAGTCCTTGATATACCGTTAGTAGTACGGGGGCACCTTGGCCGCCATCTTGGATTTTGACGTCACAAGCCCGCCCACGTGTGAGACCGGATTTTCCACCCTTATTTTCGCACATCCACGTGTGAGACCGGATTTTCCACCCTTATTTTTTACACATCCACGTGTGAGACCGGATTTTCCACCCATATTTTCGCACATCCACGTGTGAGACCGGATTTTCCACCCTTATTTTTTATATACCCCGTGTGAGACCATATTTTCATCCCTAATTATTTTTACACATCCACGTGTGAGACCGGATTTTCACCCCTATTTTTACACATCCACGTGTGAGCCCGGATTTTCAACCCTTATTTTTATCCGCTTACGTGTGAGACCGGATTTTCCACCCTTATTTTTATATATCCACGTGTGAGACCATATTTTCATCCCTAATTATTTGTGTGTGTGTGTGTGTGTGTGTGTGTGTGTGTGTGTGTGTGCGTGCGTGCGTGCGTGCGTGCGTGCGTGCGTGCGTGCGTGCGTGCGTGCGTGCGTGCGTGCGTGCGTGCGTGCGTGTGTGTGTGTGTGGGTGTGTGTGCGCATACGTGCGTGCGTGCGAGCGTACGTACGGGCGTGCGAACGCTCGTACGTGTGAGCTTGCGTACGTGCGAGCGTGCGTACGTTCGTGCGTACGTGCGAGCGTGCGGGCGTACGTACGAGCGTTCGCACGTGCGTGCGTACGTGAGAGCTTGCGTACGTGCGAGCGTGCGTACGTTCGTGCGTACGTGCGAGCGTGCGGGCGTACGTACGAGCGTTCGCATGTGCGTGCGTACGTGAGAGCGTACGTGCGAGCTTGTGTGCGTGCGTGCATGCGTGTTTTTTCGTTTGATCCTCGTGCTAAAGCAGTGCTAGTCGATTGTATGTAGTTGTAGACCCTATTGTGTTGACTAAGAGCTATAATTGGAAGCGTTGCTTGCTATACCTGGCCGTGGAGTTATGTTTAATCAGCTTTTTTGACAGATGTATTTATTTATGATAAGATCAGGCTTGCATGTAAAGTAATATAGAGGTGAAACTAACTAGCTAATGTGTTTTGCTGCTACACGTATCACAGTATTGAAGATTCTGTTTATGTATTAGAAAAACGTATTACAGCTTCGAAACAGAGTGCAGATAAAAATTGAAGAAAGTGAATACGGTACAACTTCGGCGAGCAGACTTAAAGGTTTTAAGTGTGTACAGCATTCCCAGAGCAGCGTTGAAACCATTTAATTTAGAGCTAACCTCGTGTCCATGTAATAATGTCTGATAAACTATTAGGGTTATTAGCTTGCTTTATAGGTTACAATATAATCGTTCAAGGTGAAGACGATGAGATGGTAGTATCTCAAATTTTCGATGATGGTGATGCTCTCTATGAAATTTCAAAATAAAATAGATTACGTCACTCTACCACGCCACTCAGTGTGGAATAACCACGTTTTTGTAAAACGTCTTATGTAATAGCATTGTCTGCCCCTTACAGATAAATTCTTTGTGTTTAAAACTGTTTCCTTGTCTGGATGTAGATTTATAAACCTTCATGTTAATTATACTAGTATTTTTTTGAAATGTCATTCGTATATAAGAATAATACAAGGTTTGCTTTAAACGATCTTCATCGTATACTTTAACAGTAAACCTTTTTCAGATAGTTGATCACCCTATTAAAATGGAGCGTTAATAGTTTATAGAAGTACGAGTGTAAATAAAAAAATACGCTACATAGCGATTGTGTTATAAACTAGTGGAGGTCGTTATTAATTCGTGTATAAGTTGATTTTATGTAAGTAGAAGGTTACAACAAATAATACAGGTCCACTTACACATTTTATATATATTGAAAACAATTACTTGAAATAAAACGGCGTATCAACTCTAATAATATTTTTTAGAAAATATATTAACCGTTTTATATTGGTTTTTAGACTATTAAATTAAACAAAAGTTATATAATTACACGGTGATTAGTTAAAAGTAAACGTGAGCAGTAATTTCTTACTACAAAATGTTATGGAATTTTAAACATTCCAAACACTTAATATGGTTTTTTATAAAAACACGTTGTGTGTCCGTATACGAATATTTTCAAAACAATTTATTTTAAGAGAAAGGGTAAACGCATGTTGCTGTAAGTATGATAAAGACAATGAGATTGTATATTTTACATTCTAATGATGGAAAATCAATAGCTAGTTTTTTACACAACTAGAAAGTTTTAGTTGACAAATAACACAAAAGCAGTGACCATCACTCAGTGCCTTAAAACGTTTCAGATCTGGTATGTGTTGTGTTAATCCTTTTATTTATTTACAGATTTTTAATTACAGTTAACATCTAAGCATTAAGTTTCTTTAAAAAATATTAAGGCGTACAACATTCTTAGCGGACGGATAGATATTATTTCAATGCAGGTAAACTATGTTTTTAATAATCGTTTTAGAAAAGACAAACTGTTATGTAATTAACTTAATAAAAATGTTTTTTTTTTTTTGTTTCATTACACCCGAATGGCAGTAATTTTTTATAGTTCACTGAGGATTTTTTTTTTAATTATGACTATAAAAAATAAGTGTTCTATAATTAAATTTTACTGTCATTCAAATTCCCCCACACATGATTAATCCCATCTGCTTATCTCATCTCCTTATTAGAAACGTTTTCTCCAATATCATTTAACCCTTTTGAAGCAATAGACTAAATAATAATATCTTATTAATTATGCAATTATTGTATGCGTGTGCAGCCTCCAGGGGTTACAACCAAAAGGACCTTAATTAAGGTTGAAGATAATTACTAGAAATAACTCTAAGACCAAGTCCAAGTCCTGCCCCAGGTCCAACCCTAAATACAGTTCTAAACCCTAGCTCCACCACCAAGACCTGACTCCAACCCTAGCTCCACCACCAAGGCCAAACTCTAAGACTTATCCCTAGCTCCAGCACCAAGACCAGGACCAGTTCCTCACGTTAACAAAAGTCCTATCCGTCAAAAAGGTCCTTAATACAGCCATAAGGTTTAACCCCAAAAGAAATAATAAAAATTAGGGTAATACATGTCCTATACGTAAGCGAGTAAAAATAATTAGGGTTGAAAACACGGTGTCACGTGTGGATGTGTAAAAATAGGGGTGAAAATCCGGTCTCACACGTGGATGTGTAAAAATAATTAGGGATGAAAATATGGTCTCACACGTGGATATATAAAAATAAGGGTGGAAAATCCGGTCTCACACGTAAGCGGATAAAAATAAGGGTTGAAAATCCGGGCTCACACGTGGATGTGTAAAAATAGGGGTGAAAATCCGGTCTCACACGTGGATGTGTAAAAATAATTAGGGATGAAAATATGGTCTCACACGGGGTATATAAAAAATAAGGGTGGAAAATCCGGTCTCACACGTGGATGTGCGAAAATAAGGGTGGAAAATCCGGTCTCACACGTGGATGTGTAAAAAATAAGGGTGGAAAATCCGGTCTCACACGTGGATGTGCGAAAATAAGGGTGGAAAATCCGGTCTCACACGTGGGCGGGCTTGTGACGTCAAAATCCAAGATGGCGGCCAAGGTGCCCCCGTACTACTACCGTTGTTACCACTTATCTGACCAAAATTCTAAAACGGAAGAGATGAAGACTATTACTAAAATATTACTTCAAAACGGATACAAAGATCAAGAAATATTGAAAATTACCAACGAAATAAGAAGACCAAGAAATAATAACTTGTCAAACAATGAACGCAAGATTCCTTATATAAAAGGAATTACAGACAGAATAGCAAAGAAATTTCCCAAAAACGACTTCAGACCGGTATTCAAACCTCATTCAACTTTGTCCCAACTTTTAAGAAACCTCAAAGACAAAATTCCCAATGAAAACCAAGAGTGTATGAGATACCGTGCAACAACTGTCGAAGAACTTATATCGGACAAACTAATAGAATATTATATGAGAGAGCCGATGAACACAAACTAGCAATTAAACAGCGCAATCCATCATCGTCTTTAGATGCACATCATTTAGATGCAGGACACCAAATTAACACCAACAATATCCCTTTAATTGCACCTCTATATACCTTACAAGAAAGAATTATTAGAAAAGCAGTTGAAATTGAAAGAAGACCAAACGCCCTAAATATACGAGATGACACTTCTAGAATGCCACAAATTTGGAAGAATATCATTAAACAAGTTGATTCAACCTGACGTCCCCACCGCTACACCTTCTACATCATGTACTAGACCAACTACCCGAAGTCAAACGCACACGTCCAGATTAAATTTAAATTAGTTACCTTGTTTCATATTCTGTACTTGTTAAAAATAGTTACCTTATTTCAATTTCTGACAAAGGGAACAAAGGACGTTATATATATATATATATATATATATATATATATATATATATATATATATATATATATATATATATATATATATATATATATTAAATATATAAACATTTTCTATTCTCGAAATATTCCACCGAATACTACGCGTGCACCAACATTAATCAGATAATCCTTCGAAGTCCGACTCTTTTAACTTTTAACCAACAGAGAAAACCAACTCATGTAGTTTCCAGCCAACATAGCTTTTTCACGGATTATCGATAATTTTGGGCGCACTAATGGTACTCTATATGAAAATATCCCGTTGTCAATAACGACGGATATTTTTGGGTTATTTTCTTACTGAATCCCCCACGTGCTTGAATTAATTACCGGAAATTTTTTCTCGTTCACGAATGTTTTGAGAAAATTTCCCTCGTTTTCGGCTCTGGATAATTTTCAAAACATTCGTGACTCGAAAAAATTTCCGGAAATAATCCAAGCACTAGGGAGATTACAAGTGAAAATATATGAGGTCGCCGCACATTATATATTCCGAATAACACTAACGTGATTAGAACGTTTGGCCTTCTCTGATTTTAATTAAAAAAAATATTCGTATGATTAGGCATCAATATCAACGTGGTAGTCATGTCCGGCCGTTGAGAATACCGTATTTTTTAAACGTCAAAAAAATCAATAACCAAGTCAGTGACAAAAGTGAAATGCTAAGCCTAAGTTATTGTGTTATTAGGACATTTTGTGTGACGAAGCTGGACGGTTATTCGGCAAATAGTGAGACAAATAATCCAGCGTGACCAACACAGTCATTTTTACTCCGAATAACATAAAGGTACTATATCATCTTTAAACGGTATAAGACAATAAAACTGCATGAACAGCAAACTGCTACCATAGATAATTGTGTATTTAATAATAATGTCAATTTAATAATGTCAATTAATTTTTTTTTGTTTGCCGTCAAACAAACTTGTTGCCAATCTTACCATTTTACGTTTCGCCGGTTGAAAATGAACAATAGTTTTGCTCACCGTAAGAAAACAATGTTATATTTAAATTTTGAGTTGTAATCTTTAAGAGTATTGTCAATATACATGTTACGTTAATCTTCAACTGAGTGGTATTCATAGAATAAGAACTGTGGCTTTAATTATAATATGGTAGCAGAGCGCGGTTCCGAAGTTCTTTAAAGGAGTAAGGATCATTCATCATGCAGACATCAGGTCTAAGAATTGATATTGGTCAACTTCAAGGAAAGAGTAACTGGTCAACTTGGAATTACAAAATGACTGTACTATTAAAAGGTACACCTACGATGCAGTTACAGGCAACCTCAAAGAACCTGCTCATCCAGAAGATGAAACGCCAGCTAAATAAATGGTAGCGTATGATAGTAAACTACAAAGCTTTATCAAAATAGATAGTATCGTTGTAGTTTTACTCACTACAAACATGTCTGATGAAACTTTACAAAAGATCATAAGATTCTTGAAGTCAAAAGATATTTGGGATGAACTACATAGATTATACGATGGCTTATCAGAGGACAGAAGTTATGATCTATGCATGAAATTCTTCAACTGCAAGAAAAAATCGACATATGATATAGGTTTGAATTAAAAACAGACTTATTTAAAATTGATAAAACGTATTTGACTGATATCCTGTTTATCTCTAAAATGTTAGATGGTCTTCCAGATGAATATTTTGCTTTTATGTCCAGTTAGTTGTCGAATAAGGATCGTATGATAGAGAATTTTACTATTCAGCCCTGTGCACACGAGAATGAATTGGAATGTCGACAAGATACATTATAGAAGCTTTAGAGATAAAAGTAACAGAAACTAAAGACAAAACTAAGAAGAGACTTAAGAAAAAGTAGATTAAATGCCATTATTGCGGAGAATTTAATCATACAGTAAAAACATGTCAGAAGTGGATTTCAGACGGAAGACCACATAAGAAGTACAGTTAATGACGTTAGGTGACATTCCGGAAATTAACTCTATAAAAAACGATACAGAAAACTGGTACGTTGACAATGGTGCCACTAGCCACGTTACGAACAAGAGTGATCTATTTCAAGTTTTACAGTATTTTAATGATTCACATACGGCAATTATAGCTAATGGACAGAGTGTTAGATTAAATGAAATGTGATATGTTCCAAGTATAAAAACAAATTTATTCTCTGTTTTGTCCGCACAAGATAAATTGGAAAATAGCGTGTTTGAATCTAAAAGGAAAATATGTAAACTGAGCGTTAATGGTAAAGATATATTGATTGGTAAACGTAGTAAATATGGAGCCCTTTATAAACTTAAACTAAGAAGTTTAAAGCCAAAAGTAGAAATCGATCAGTTATCACTTATTCAGAACTATGTGACGGATGCGTATATGGAAAGGGTCACCGACTCAAGTTTGGTACAAGAGAAAGAGCTATTTCAAGTGGAGAACTAATTCATACAAGACACCGTCTTGCAATGCCTTATATCCCAGAATAGAATGGATGTAGTGAGCGTGAAAATAGGACCATTGTAGAAGCAACACGAACAATGATGCATGCACATGATGACATTCCACAAGGATTATGGGCTAAACTGATTAATAGGGCAACTTATACCTTGAACCGTACGGGACCTACATTGGTTGCAGGAAAGCTATGGTATGGAAAGAAGCCAGGTGATAAACATCTCAGAATAATCATTGTTACGTGCATATACCGAATCAAAGAAGACGGAAAATGGACAAGAATGTTAAGAAAGGCATTCTTGTTGCATATTCTGGCGATGAAGGTTATCATATTTGGTGCAAGGAAGCATACTTTTAAACACTGTTACTTTTAAAGAAAGTCCATTACTCAGTAAAAGTTGCGAGTTGCCAATCGCTTCTAAAGACGATGAAGAGAAAATGTCTGAAACAAGTCTCAACAAGTCTATTGAATCAGAGGGAGAAGAAGAGGGAGAAAGAGAGCAAGTTGAATATGTAGACGATAGGGAAAATACAGAAGGTCTAACAGAAAGAGACATCGAAGATGAAAGTAGACATACTCTAAGAGATCGTTCAACGATTCGTCTGCTTCAGAGATTGTAATGTACAAAAATCGATATAGGATCGATTGTATCATTTTATCTGATTACTGTTTCTAAAAGCTACCTTAAATAAGTATCTGTGACTTTCTTTCCTATAATGAGTTAAAATTTCTGTATTTACGATTTTACTAATGAGTATGACGGATTAAATGATATACAAAATTATTCCTGTACTATAGCTAATTGTTACTTCACATATGATTTTCTTTTATGGCGTACGCTTCTACATTTTACGAAAATTATTTCTCTGTCGTATCTACTTCTGCATTTTAAAAATTTACTCGTTTTTACAAAATTTAACTTAAAATTAATACCTATAGCGCCATCTTTGAGATGAGAACGTAGGTTCTGGTTATTTTCAACATTCTTACATTTTATAGGTACCTGTCACTTTGCTAAATCACCACTAGATGGTGATACCCTTTACAAAACTGAATCTTACTTATCAGGCTTTATTTTTGAAAACAAACATCTGTGAACAATATTTAAAATGAGATAACAAATGAAGTTGTAAAATTGTTTCTTGAGGCGTTGGCTGTCTTTTCAAAATCGCCATTGCTGTAGAAGGGTGGAAAGTTTCTAGTAAATTTTCTTGTTTCTATTTACTAGATGCTAAGCATCAATTTTATGGAAAATTTTCACTATATAATATCGCTTTGTTGTATAAAAGTGATATAATCGCCATTCAAGGCGGATGTAATAGAAATATTTCACTGCACCTACACATTTTGGTAAGCCGTATTAGATCTTGTTAACCTCGTTATAATTAGAATTTCTCTATCAGGTTTCACACACAAAAGAATTTCACATTACTTCTTCAAAGAAATAAGTGTAACAAATTGTTTAAGATATTTAAACTACCGCTCGTATTCGATCTTAGAGGTAACACCTTATCATTGAATAAACATCGTTTTCATTCTTTACTTTCGTTTTAGCAACTAACTTGGGTTTCCACAAATCTATGTTTCTATATATTTAAGTTTCCATCTATTGAAGTGTCCATATAACTTTACCGTTACGATTGCATCCAAGTTCATGTTTACATTTGGTTGTCTTGATTGATGTAACAAGAATATCCGTTCTGTATCTCGTTGGATTATTGCTTGGATTGTGTTGCTGATAAACTGCAATCTGTGGGATTGCTTGCTCGTTGCTCGGCTGCTTTGAAAAACGCATAATCATTCGCAAACACAGGTCAGCTCTTTCCTTTTTTTTTCGCATGTATAAATAAATTGCTTTCTACAACGAAAAGAAGTACATCTACCTTAGTTCGGTCAACAAGTAGTTGGCAAACATTTTACCTGTGAATAAGACTCGTATCTAAATTGCTTTCAGCAGGTTACGATTGCCTACAAGGAAATTAAATGTATTTATACTAATTATGTCAACAAGTATTTGTTAAACATAGTTACCTGCAGTATAAGTTCGGTAATATTTTGATACCTGACTTCAGCTAATTTTCAGCACAATTTCTCTCATGTAGATCTGCTATATGTTAATTAAATCATTCTTTAAGATTTTAACGCACACTTAACAATCAACATTTTGAATAATTTTTGTTAATATTAATTTTATTTGTCACGTCCTTAGCGAGCTCATGTATAACCTACAATTTTGAATAATTACTTTTGTACAACTAGTTCTTTGGTTGTGCGCAGTAGCAGAGTTACAACTTTTATGTTCTCACCAGATGTAACTTTTTATGTATACCAGATGTAATACTGAATCTAGCGCGAGATTTCGTGTTATTTAAATCACTCGGTAGCTCAAATATGTAATATTCTTTTCTTTGTCCGAATATGGATAAGGTTGGTCGGAACAATTTCTGTTTCTAATTTTAAATTGCTTAATTATGATTTTCTTTGTTTCTTGAAATAAAATTGGGACTGAACAAGCTTTTTCAATTGTATTTATGTAATTTAATCAAATAGGGGTTTGTATTCAGTTTTGTGAAACGAAAAGCAAGCTGAATTATTTAATTATTTCGTTCTTTAATAAGTTTATTAAATTGGCCTTTTCAGGCTAAGCTACGTAAGATCTTGCGTCGGCCGGAAGGGGTATTGTTTTGTTTTGGTATTCTAAACGATAAATTAGTGTGGGCGTAAAGAAAAGCTCAAGACTTGCCCTCGTAAACTTATTTTTTTATATTTTATTATTTTTTTTGTGAATTGTGGGAATAACGTACATACTGTATATAATTTATTTCGTGTATTATTTATGTTTATTTAGCTATACAATAATATTTGGCTTATTGCCTTCTTTGTTGGGAATTCCAGAAAGGAAATAAATTTACGTTTGTTGAGGGAATTGTTCACTTACTTACTACCTGTTTCAAGCTTTTTACAGACTCTCCTCTTCCAAGGAATAAGAACCTTTTTCCTTGCCTTTTTTTTCTCTTTAAAGCTTGTGGCGTCCATTTCGGTTCTTTCCTCTCTAATCAAATTCTCACTCCAACTAGATTATCGCTATCCCCAAAACAACCATGCAATACGAGTGCTCTGTAGTCTTCTGACCGTTCGATTGAGTTTTGGCCGAGCTTACTCATTCCTCTTATTTTGTGCAGCGTGTGGTTAGACACGTGGGAAAATTCAATAACTTTGTCATGACTGCTATGGAAAATGTAAAAGATTGCATTGTAGACGATTACCTTGAACCAATGTGTTACAAAGAAGCTATGAATAGTAGTCAGAGAAACAAGTGATTGGAGGCTATGGAGGCTGAACTAAAGTCGTTAGAAGAGAATAACACTTATCAGTTGGTGACTTACCTTACAAAGCCAGAGCACTGCAATGTAAGTGGGTATAGAAAGTAAAGACAAATCCAGATGGTACTGTTGACCGTTATAAGGCTCGGCTTGTCATTAAAGGTTATTCGAAAAAGAAAGGTGTAGATTATGCTAAGATATTCAGTCCTGTTGCAGAAATGAGCACTATTAGAACCTTAGTAAGTATTGCAGCAAGGGAAGGATTGAAGTTAACGCAGTTTGACGTCTCAACCGCATTTCTAAATGCAACCTTAGACGAAGAAATCTTTATGAGACATCCAGAGGGATACAATGACCACGGAAAGTTTTCAAATCAAACTTGGGTTTTAAGCAAAGTAAAGCAGATCCCTGTATGTATATAGGAAACCAGGCTGAAATAAAACCCATACTTGTTTGTTTTATACGTAGGTGATAGGATGATTGCTTCATCCAGTAAAGAATATTCTGATTTGTTTATTCAGGAATTGAAAAATAGATTCAATATTACGACGAAGCCAGGTTCTTATTTTCTCGGATTGGTGTAGAATTTCAGAGAAGATGGCGGAATTTAAATTCATTAAGCAGCCTACACAAAGAAGGTTTTGAATAGGTTTGGCATGACTAATTGTAAAAGTGTGAAAACGCCAATACTTAAACATTCCTCAGATTCTTCTGTTAGAGAAGATATTGATGAACATTTTCCTTATAGACAAGCGGTAGGAGCGTTGACTTATCTGATCGTTGGTACAAGACACGACATAGCGTATGCAGTCTAGACATCTTGAAAATCCGCATAAAGAAGATATTGTTCAAGTCAAACGTATGTTTAGATATTTACAAGGAAGATTAAACTGTGGAATTGTATATAGAAGGAGTCGCATCAAAACAGTAGAATGTTACAGTGATGCTGATCATGGAGGTGATTTACAAGATGGGTGCTCCACGACTGGAATGGTGTGTATGTATCTAGGAGGAGCTATAACTTGCAAAGATTAGAAACAAACCTCTGTTGCAATCTCAACAACAGAAGCGAAAATTGTTGCTGCAAGTGAAATAGCTCGTGAAATAGTATGGTTAACGAGGCTCTTACAAAAAATTACCTCTTTGGACACAGATGCTACTCTGCATGTGGATAATGAGTCTGCAATGAAATTGGCACATAATCCTCCGTACGAATTACATCAGAGAACCAAGCATATAAGAATACGATATTTCTTTATACGAGAACTTGTGGAAGTTGGTAGTCTACAGGTGAAGAAAATAGCTTCAGAGTTTCAGCTAGCAGATATTTTTACAAAACCTCTCCACAAACCACGATTGACCGTATTGTGTCAGAAGTATAATGTCATATGTAAATTTACCTTAAGTCCATAGGTAAATAAGTTTTATATTTTTGACAGAAGTATTGTTAATATACATGTTACGTTAATCTTCAACTGAGTGGTATTAAAAAGAAAAAAACCCTTTGAAGGTTTTAATTAAACTTTACTATTTTTAAAGCATTCTATAAGCTGAAGATGAGAATACATACTCTGTGGAATAGGAACACATTCTGTTTAAAATCTTTATACTGCAATCCTTTATTCCTTATCTTGTATGTGGCCTCTTAACCCATATAAATATTGAATTTAATGTTACCGTCTCTGTATTTAAATATCACGAAATATGTGCCTAGAGATAAAAAAACTACTTGAATCACATTATAACAGTTACCGTACTTCACCTTACTCTTTTATAAATCGGCACTATTTGTGTGCAGCAGCTTACTATCTTTTTCATCAAAGCCATTCTCGTATTCATCATTAGATAACACAATAAATTCCATTCTATATAAAATCTTTACGTACTGGTTTAATAACAAAAAATAGAATAATCTTTTCCAATTCCCTTTTAATTTAGTAAAACACAGACTGCCCTACTGCCTTCAGAAAACATTTAAAGCTTGTAAAATAGCTTAGCCAAGAAACTTTCCTTATTACGGGTATCAGTATATCGTTTGCATTACAACATGCGTTGAAGTATAACTGCTATTTACTGCTCCTAACCAACGACCGTATATTGGAGTTTTTTTTTGTTCATTATTACAAAAATACAATTTCTTCTGTATAAGTTCATCCGACTAAAACCCCATTAAATATACTTTTACGTTTTTAGTAAACACATTGAACAATTTTGTTGTTAGTGCACGTTCACCTTAACGCGTAGTTGGCTAAATACAGCAGAAAAATGATGTTAAAAGAAAATAAGCTTAACAAGATTCTAACTGAAATTGACTTCTAGAAGCGAGGCTTATAACTGCTTTGCCTTCCGTATATGAAGTTCGGTTTTTACGATATAATTTATATTACATTACTTATATGTATAAGATATTTAGTTATTGATTCAAAGTGATTCAAGTAGTTTTTTTATCTCTAGGCACATATTTCGTGATATTTAAATACAGAGACGGTAACATTAAATTCAATATTTATATGGGTTAAGAGGCCACATACAAGATAAGGAATAAAGGATTGCAGTATAAAGATTTTAAACAGAATGTGTTCCTATTCCACAGAGTATGTATTCTCATCTTCAGCTTATAGAATGCTTTAAAAATAGTAAAGTTTAATTAAAACCTTCAAAGGGTTTTTTTCTCTTTTTAAGCATAAAAGCGAATAACGATTCTTTAAAGCTACATGAAGTTTGGAATGTATATACTGCAATGGGGTTTACGATAATGATGTTACATGAATACTTGGTTAAAGGTTAATGGACATCGTATGTTAATGGTAAATGACTAAGAGTATAAATCAATTTTTATTTAAAAGCATTTAAGATTATTCAGTTTGATACAATAACATATACTTACAATCTTCAAGTAAACTACCTGAATGTAATATACAGAGCAGTGATTAGAATTTTGTTATAAATGAACGAACCTCAGTTTAATTTTTTATTTTTTTAGATTTAATTCATACATTTTATAACAACGAAATTTGGAGCACAGACATGTATTTTGACAGATTACGTTCTTGAGCTTGATACGTGTAAATTTGGTTTATAAATTTATGGTCTTTAGTTACGACTCATCCTATATGTTATTGGAAAATGGCAACATTGCCAATAAAATTCGTTCTTAGTAGGAGATTTTTCAAACATGTGACTGTTTTAAAATTCGAGTATTGGTAGAAATTAATCTTCTTTCTTTTTTTGTGATTTTCTGGTACCTTGATAGAGGAAGGAAGAACGCCATTTTCGCAAAGAAATCCAATGAGTAGTGAGAAGCAAATGAAAAATTTGGAAAAGGTGTCCTTAAAAATTTGATTGAATTTTTCAAGTAAAATTTTAACTCAGCCTGTTGCTGGTTTTAATCTTTTCCATATAAATAAATCCTGTTGGGATTTCGAATTTTAGTTTGGCTTTAATTTTTTTGTTTCTACTACACCTTAGCTTCGGTCAAGAGGTAAGCTACTCACTTTCTTTTCTTATTTACTAAACATAACTGAAATGCATGTGTACATGTTTTGAAATTTGAATACAGCATAAAGATCATATTTTATAAAAATTTGGGTATTGATTTAAATTCTAACACAGTTGTCTTATATAGGTTTTTTTTCTGGTCCTTTACACATTTACTGAAGATTAACATCTTTCGTGCTTCCATAAGAGATAGTTAAACCATTTCTGACAGTACATTAGGATATCATTCGTCCGAGGTGTAAAATATTAATTATGGGTCTTCGAACCTGAATGGAAACAGTTTACGATTACTCCTTCTTATAATATCTTTCGCATTAACTGAAGAAATATACGTTACACCTACGACTAGTTTCGGATAAATATTATTGTTACACGCATACAAAATTTTACCTACGGTGAGTGACTTTTGTTAGCTTTTCTACATAACGAGGCTCTCGTTACCTGTACTTTACTGAAATTCTTATAACAATTACATTAGTGTGCTTGCTACATTGTATTAGTGTGTCTCCGCAATTATCCGATCCCTAACTGTTAAACATTTGCTATACATTTGTACCTGTAAAAGATAATTTGGGTTATTTCATAGTTTTGCTTATACTTACCTTTAACTTTGCAATATAATTTGTATTTTAGCTATCAATTTCTAACTTTTCTGATGTACTAGCTTTCTTTTGATAAACAACCGTAGTTGTTCAACCGTTAGAACTGTCTGTGTTTACTGTACATGCAATCAGCTGTTTGGTTGATGGAACGCTACTGTTGAGTCGACATGTACAAGGTATCTCATAAATTATGCTAACTGCTGGGGTTGTATAAAAAGTGATTTATTTCAATTACTTAGCCTTTCGGAATTTTCTAAAAGCTTCATGCTTACTTTGTCTGTAATGCTTATATTAACTACATTAATTTTTCTTACATAAGGTAAACAACAGGGTAGACGTCTAGTGATAATTTTCGCTTTATATTTGGGGTTTATTTGCGCCCGGTTGATTGGAAACTGATAGATTAGTCCGACGGAGAGTTCTTCGTGGAATATCGGTGTACAAGTATTCAATTTCGGATAATTATATACATGTTTGGGTATTCTTTTTCTTTAGGGTCAACGCTAGATGCCGGACCGTATTGTGTCTGCTTATGTAAATTTTAAGTATAATTCATAGTTTTTTTCTAGATTGGGTTGAAAGGTAAGTTGATTACTGGTGGTTTATTTTGTAGATATATTGTATCTGATGTATATTGATTGATGTATTGGGAATATTTCCTGAATGAATTGTATTTATGTCTTTGAGTTGGCGCTCCATAATCCTGAAATATCCGGTTTGAGATCTTGTAAGCCCAAAATTTTAAATGTCAAAAGTATGTGTATGCGCGTGGGTACATCAGCGTGTGTGTGTGTATGTGACTGTGGTGTGTGGTGTGTGGTGTAGTATGTGGTGTGTGGCGTGTCGCGTGTCGCGTGTCGGGTGTCGTGTGTCGTGTGTCGAGTGTCGTGTGTGATGTGTTGGTGTGTGGTGTGTGGTGTGCCGTGTGTCGAAAATTCTAACATTAGTACAAGATGTGTATCTAATGAAGTAGATGTAAGTCAATCAAGTGTTAAAAGAATTCTTAAAAAACATCGTTATCATCCGTATCACATTGAAATGCACCAAAATTTATACGAACACGATTTTGAAAACAGGTTTGAATTTTGTTTACGATTTCTTGAAAAGGAAGGTAAAGAAGTACTCTTTTTAAACAAAATCCTATTTACCGATGAAGCTACTTTCGATAACAATGGACTAGTTAACCGGCATAATTTTCACTATTACAGTACTGAAAATAACCACCAGTACAGAACAACAAATCATCAAAATCGATGGTCTATGAATGTTTATGGGGGGATAATAGGAGACTACGTAATAGGGCCACATTTTTGGATTCTTTTATAAGACATTCCATTAAATGTCAGAAGAGAAATACGGTTGCAGCTAGACAGTGCTCCAGCACGTTTTTCGACAATATTTAAATGAACACTTCCCAGGAAAATGGATCGGCAGAGGCGGTCCTTGTCATTGGCCCCCAAGATCACCTGATCTAACACCAATGGATTTTTTTTGTGTGGGCACGTTAAAAATATCGTTTTTAATACCTCCCTACAACCATCGAAGACATGAAAATACGTATTCAAAATGCATTGCCACGATAACTCCTGACATGCTAAGGAATGTGAGAAGATCATTTGAAAAAAGGACAATAATGTGCATTCGTAAAAATGGACATCATATTGAACATTTATTATAAATTTTGTATTAAAATAATAAAATGCACTAATTTTAGTAATCAATGCAAATTACTCGAAAAGTATTAAAAATAGGCATACGAAACCCTTAACAAATAAACTGTATTTTTGTATAGTAAATTAAAAAATGTAATAAAATACAGGGTGGTCCATTTAAAATAACAAAGAAATTTCACAAAAAATATGATGAAAATTAAACCAATTGTCAGGAACACCCTGTATAACTATTATTGTAATTATACCGATAGAAAACCTGAAAAGTATAGAATAAATAAGCAAAAAAATTACAGCTTGAAATTGACTTGATAAGCTGCAATTAATGATTTTCAAGAAGGCTGTATTTTCACAAAATGTCAAATAAATCGAAAACTATCAAGCTTAGCTATAAGGTACCTTTAATAAACTAACATTATTTTTGAAAAAGTAATTGAAAAACTTAATAAAATACTGGGCGTTCCATTTAAAAAAAACATGACTTTGATATGTTACTCGAATTTGAAACACCCTGTATATGTGAGATTAATTTTAAATTGTAGCCGTTACTAATCTACATATTTATTTCTTACCGTTTGCCCGTCTCGTTGAGCTTGACTCACCCTGTATGTAAGTATGTATATATATATATATATATATATATATATATATATATATATATATATATATATATATAATACAGTTTGCATATTGAATATTGTAAATGGAGTGTTTAATGTGTAGAACGTTACAGTGCATTATCTGATGGAATCTATTTATTACCAAGGCTATATTGATAAAACTGGTGTTTACCATCCGGGCAATTATATAAGGTCCTCTTAAGTAGATTGGTAAGGTTTGATCTTGCTAAGATAATAGAGATATGAATAAAAGAGGTTATCGAGATAAAAAGAATCGTTGAATTATCAGATGAGACTTGTTTCTTAATAATTGATTTTTTGGTACCACCAGATCACTTATATAAGTATTTTTTAATTACCGCAAATTCCGGGTCAGGTTCGGTTTCGCTCTTATATAACAAAATAACACGATCACATACCCAAAAGATAAGTATTTTAACATGAATGATAATCGTGAAAGTTTGCATTTTCACAGTTCTGTGTTAGATTATTTTTCTAGATACTAACTCCTGTCAAATTTTTAGCTGTGAATACTTTTAAAACTTTCAAATTAAAAGTCTTTCACAACTTTGCACTTTGGATTATAATTAGATTGAATTAAGTTAAATTTGTTTCTCGATTGCGACATTTTCATTGTTAGCCTTCGCCCGCTAGAGGGTGTTCTGATTTGTCATTTTAAGACGATTTAATAATATTTAATCTATTGAATATCTAGCTAACCTTTACTAAAATAAAACTACATTTCAGTAGTTGACTTTTTCAAATACGTATTATAGAAGGATTATATTTGCGATTTATCATTTACCGCTAACTGTAATTATGCTACATAAAATGTTTGCATCCTCGGTTCAAAACGAAAAGGTTCAACAAACTCTCTCAAAAAACGCACATACGGACATTTTGTTCGGTTCGGTTCGGTTCTGTCTTTAATAACTGTCTACTTTGGTTCTATAGGAAAGTCGTCTCATTTGGTTTGAGGTTTGGTTCGCAAAACAAACCGAACAGAGTACTGATACCAAAAGTTCGGCTAGTGACCATCCTTAGACACGGAAAAACAGTATTTCATTCAAGAAATTCATTACAAAGCAGGTATTAAGCAATTAAAAAAGTGCCAAGTGCCCATATTCTAGTAACACTTTATAAGTGGAAAATATTCTCAGTTAGAGAATGTCTAAAAAGTAATTAACAGTTTATAGACTTACGAAGTATTTTATATAGTTTGCAACACTTAAACAAAAAATATTGATTTTTACAAAGCTTTAGTGATAAGACAACGAACACATAAATTATTACACGCAATAACTAGAATGATAATAATACCCCGCAGGGGGTAGTAACATCTGCTAATATTTGGGGAGTTCCAGCCTCACACGAAGCCGTCGGACAACGGTCTCACAAAGCTACCGTCGTCGGCGAATCAAACCACTTAACAGCAAGAACACCAACAATAATAGCAAATTCACAGAATCCAGCTGAAGCAGTTTTGCCTGATATCTGCAGACAACCACTAAAGCTGGCAAACCGAGACAGTGATGTACTGTTTCTACAAAGCATCGCAATTAGAAACAATGCACTCAGGATATAGGCCCAAAATGCTCCGCCTCTTTTTGCAAAAATATCCCACCTACATAACGATTACTGAACAAATGTTAATGGATCAAAAAAGAGCGATAATACAAAATAACCGACTAACAAATAATAAGAGACAGGAAATCAATTCTGGTAGCAGAAGTCGAAAATTAATGAAGAAATTAACGAACCCTTTAAATAAACAAGACCAACAACAAATATAAGGCACCCTAGACCTCCAAAAGTAAAAGCTCGCAGAACCAGTCATAAGACTCAACAGAATCAGAAGAAAGAAACAGATGCTACTTCTCAAACGAAAAACAGTTTTACAATAACCTAAACAAAAACAACGAAAATACAACCAGTAATCCACCCACAAAAGAAACAGTAACAGAATTCTGGCAAGACATATGGTCCAATAGAATTGGACATTCTCAAGTATAACAATAGCTGAAGAAGAAGTGGAAAAAATAATAACACACATAACTAGAAGCATCTGGCAACGATAGATAACATGCCTTCGTACACCATACAAATTAATAACATCCATCATAACTCAAAGAATTGAACATCACCTAGAAGAAAACACCGTTCTAACAGAAGAACAGAAAGGCTGTACGAAAAAGAGTCAAGGATGCAAGGAATAAATAGAAATAGAATCCATCACTATGACCCAAGCATATATACATGTTATATCGACTATAAAAAGTAGTTTGATTCTGTAAACCCACATATAACTCAAAATAAACACGCGTTGCATTAAAACAGATGAAATTATGATAAAAAGGGAAATATTTCAAGAGGACTCCCTTAGCGCGCTCTGGTTCTGTTTATGCTTAAATCCCTTATCTAATGCCCTTAAAGCACCAACAACGGATTTAAAATAAAATCGAGACAATCCTCCTACATAATAAGCCACCTGTTCTACATGGACGACATCAAACTATATTCTGGAACCAAGACGTAAATTTCCTCGCTAATTAAGGCAACCGAAATAATCAGCAATGATATTAAGATGGAATTTGGTATCCAAAAATGCAAAATACAACAGGGTAAATGGTGTGAATCTGAAGGAGTAAGAATAGGAACAAAAGAACTAATCGAAGGAATGTCAGAAGAAGAAACATACAAATACCTTGGGTTCTACCAGAATAGTGGTATTGATTATAAAACCGTAAACCAGCAAATAAAAGCAAGTTTTGAAAAAATAGTAACTCCAAACTTAACGCTAAAAACAATTAAAGCTGTCAACACATATGCGATACCCCTTCTAACAGATTTCTTCGGTGAAATAAAATGGACAAATAGAGAACTAAATGAATGAATCGTATAATTAAAAACATGTTTACCAAACACCATAAGCTCCACGAAAAATTTACAATTGAAAGAATGACGATACCAAGATCTGAGGGGGAAGGAGGTTGTAGACATTATCCAACTACATCATAATGAATTAGTAAATCTAAGACAATACTTCCATTCGAAAAGAGAAAGTAGCGAGCTTGGCAGAATAGTAACTCGAGCAGATACAAAATATACCCCTCTGAATCTAAGGAGCCTAGACATCCAAGGAAAGAATAAAAAGACGAAACTAATGGAGAGCTGGTTTGCGAAGAAACTACATGTACGCCACTACAGCCAAGTACACCAGCCCCATGTTAATAAAGACTACACGTATACGTGGCTAAATTCTGACTGCACCCTGAAACAAAAGGATTTATTATAGCAATACAGGACAAGGTCCTTAAGATACGTAACTATCTAGAAAATGTCAACTACACCCAGAAACCATTCAGCATATCACCAATGTATGTCCTATATTAGCAGGAACACAATACACTGGAAGACACGATGGGGCAAAACTTGTACATCAAGCCATTACTAAAACATATGACCTTGCAGACAGCACACAACCATAGTACTAATACACACCAACTACCATAACTGAAAATCTGAAATATAAGCTCTATTGGGATGTTACCATACAAACAGACAAGACAGTAAAATTCAATAGACCTGATATTGCATTAAAAGACAAACATAATAACACCACTTACTTCATTGAGATGTCCATACGTGCAGATCACAACCTGAGAGAAAAATATAATGAAAAAATGGAAAAGTACCTACCTCACGCGGCTGAAACCAAAGTTGTATGGCGCCAAAGTAAATTGTTCTACCGCTTATAATATCCTCCACAAGAATTACACCGCTTACATTTTTGGAAAATCTTAAAATACTTCAACTACCAACGGACATACACAGAGAAGTGCAAAACTGGGTGATTCTTATCACCAAAGAATTGGGTTTTTGAAAAAAAATTTTTTTGTAATAAATGGAAAGATAGTATATACGTTTTATAACAAAACTATTTTTAGTTTTTTTTGCGCTCTAATTAAAAAGTTATATTAAATTAAAAATACATTTTTGAACCCAGTACCGAAAACACGCCGACAGTTCCCAGAGCGCGTGTGACGTCATAATGTTTATTTTTACCCATCGTAGCATACAGCTGATAGTGTTTTGATTTTTAATCGATTAAATCTTGCTATTATCGTCAATATATTGATAAATATATCAAAAATTTGAAACCTTAAAAGTTATCGTGCTTCCTTCGTACCATTATATACGAATACTACAAAAACAATTCCCTAAAAAATGTTTTTAAATGTTCCACAAGATGTTAAAACGTCGAAATAAACAGTTTTAAGCAGAGCGATGACCTAATCCCAAAACAACATCAAATTTTTGTTGTTGTGAAGATCATTTTGATGTATGTATTTTATAATAATATAGTAATTAATAATTATTTATGTAAACGTATAAATAGAATTCCATAATAAAAAGTTTTAACTAAACTCCAGAATCATAACTTTTAAAAATCATAGCATCAAAAAGATTTCTATAAATAATTTAAAACGATTAAATAATAAATTTGTATACGGTTCTTGAATGGTTTCGGTTTAATTTTGTATTTTATACTTTAATTACGCCCTAGGTCATGTACTATACGAAATTGAAATTTTAAAAGTGTATATAATAGTGGTTCTTGCGTTGTTATAATGTCTTTGAAATAATTCTCATGATTTGATGTATTTTAATATTTAATAACTTACGGTAAAGTTTTAAAATACATAAAAAACAATGGATAAAATTTTTTTCAATAACCCAATTCCTAAATCATACGTTATTCTGAAAAATAGGAAGTTGAACTTGGCCGCTCAACCTCGCATAACATCCTTGTTAAACAAGAGAAAATATACCCAATAATAACAATAATAATAATAATAATAATAATAATTGAATTGAATTGAATTTATTTATTTCATAATATTTACATAGTTATAGGTCAAACGAAGTCAGTAGACTTTTCTGTTTGTACCTATTTTAAACATTAACAATGAACAACTAATTTAGTAAATTTGTCTTAAAAGCTAATATGACGCTCAGAGTTCGTACAATCATTGTGTTATATATTACATCATGGAAAAAAAAAGAAAAGTGAAATTGAAGTTTATATGAAGAGTTACATGTTAAATCTTAAAGATCATGTCAAGTTTAACTACAAATCTACATATCTGGTGTTTTATGGTAATATGAAATGTAATAAACAAATACATTGCGTATAAATGAATAATAATTTAACTCAAAAACTGTCCATTACTATGACTAAAAAGAAAAAAAAACGTTGCATGTTTACTGCTTAATGACGATTTTAAATAAAATAAAAAGTTAATTGATATATGTATGTAATATGTATTAGAGTTTATCAACTCAATGGCCGTATAAAATTAACCATTTTTTTACTTCTTTTTTGTATATATTGTAGGTGCTATCTTCTATGGTTTGTGGTAATGTATTAAACAAGTGTGGTACCATGTACTCCAAGGTTCTTTGTCCATACCTATTGAAGTAGTGAGGTTCTAAATAATGTTTTCTGCGAGTTGTGTAAGTATGCTCCACAGTTTTTTTGTATTCGTTATCCTGGCGATAATTTATTAGGTACCAGAACTTGCAATACCCACTGGGTGTAAGTGTGTAACAGTTCTCCAGAAGCTGTTTTGCTGTTAAGTGGTGATCTTTTAAAACTAATTTTAATATTTTCAGCTGTAGGTTTTCCAGTTTTTTTATATGACATTTTTCTGCCGTTCCCCATACTAATACACCATATCGAAGAATTGATTCCGCTAGACATTTGTATACCGTAATCATGGTGTTTATATCTAACATTCTGCTTAGTATATACAAGCATCCTACGATTTTTTTAAGTTTATTGTATGTGTAGTTTATGTGATGATCGTATTTTAAGTTATGATCTAATTTAATTCCTAGATAGGTTGTGTTATACACTCTTTGTATAATTTTGCAATCACAGTATATAGATTGAGACAAACACGAACACGTGTGTATTTTAATCTCAAGGTGTTTAATTTTTACCATGTGCGGCGTGTAGTAGATCATTGAGACCGTTTTTTCCTCGTTTATAAACAAGTTTCTATTATGTGCCCATTTCACCAGTATATTAAGTTCATCTTGGACGATCTTTATACAAGTAACTGCATCTCTGTGAGAATAAAAAAGCACTCCATCATCGGCATACATATAACACTTGGTTTTATTGTGATAATAATAATAATAATAATAATATTAATAATATTAACAATATTAATAATATTAGTAATATTAACAATATTAATAATATTAATAATATTAGTACTATTAATATTAATAATAATAAGATTAGTAATAATAAACATATAGAAGCTTTAAAGTGTAAATTAAGAAAGTTTTTAAATACTAAAACAAACAATTCACTAAGATGCTGCTTGAAATAACAGTTTGTGAGATTAAAAACAAACAAAAACCATTGTGCTTTCTTAATCCATAAATTCGAGTTCAGATAAACCTTAATTAGTAAAACTGAACTAATCAGTATTCTAAACATTGTATATAATTTAAGAATAAACAGTTCATATCGTAACTGTATAAAACGGTCTCTTAAAATAATGGACTAAATAAGCTGGGTATTTAATATTCTAATGCAAATGTATGCACTATAAACGATTGTAAAATTGAGAAATGGATATACAAACTACCGCATCGCAGCTTTGAAAGGTGACACAATAGTAAATATTAAAAGCATGGCGTTTTAGATATGTAAAATGTAAATTATCTCATATAAACTTTCTAATTATAACTTACGAGGTTACTTAATATTCAAAACACGGACTTACTATAAAATTAAATAAATCAAAATCATATTTATTATAATTTTATACAATAATTCCCATACCTAAACAATTTAAGCAATTTATAATTCCATGCATTTTACGCAAATATAAAATTGAATTTTCTCGAGGTCAAGAAAAAGACTATCGTGCACGAAAACATCGATTTTCGCCATTAAGAGGGTCATGGTTTGTTTTAAGGGTATCCTGTGCGAAATAAAGCTAATCCTTCCTGTAATTTATAAACTATATTTACGTGGATACAATTGTTTACTATACCATCTAAATCATGATTAAATTTATATTCTTTAACCTTACTTCATAGAATTATTATTAGAAAATCATGGTTCATACTGATTCATGATCAACAATTTTATCCTTTTTTACTGAAATATACATAAACCCTTTTTTAAAGATATTTCTAAAACTCCAAATATTGTCTATTTGAAAAAAAAAGATCATGTTTATTAATGAATAAAATAAAATAAGGCTATATGCAAGATCTCAACCTTTAAACCAAAAGTCCTTTAATTTGTTCACATTTTTTTTTGTTTAACGGAAAACACACTGATTTTCTAGACACGCCGCGCCGGTACTTGAGCTCACAACATATGAGTGCTGTAAAGAATGTGGAATTAAAAATTGCAACAGAATACAATTGTCGTATACTATTTTTTTGGGTTCATTTGAAAAAACTTTCATTTTCTGTAAATTTTTACAATAAATGTGACCAATTGTGTACATAAAACTTACATTTTAGTTTATATGTCTCATTAAATTTATTTGCCTATGAAACGAACAGAAAAATTAATTGATTTCCCGTATATTGAAATTCATCTCAAATGTATTGATATTTGCAACTGCAAACTTTAAGTAAATTTCCACCAACAGTAACGGGTCTTGCTTCCCTTCTAGTAATATTCACGAAGTATTTTACTGCCCTCGATTTAAAAATAACTATTACAAGTTCTAAAAAAAACGCGGTGCTCATCTGCATATGAATTCATTGGTATTTAAATAACTGCGAAAAAGAACAATCCCATTGCGAGATGGTTATTATTACTATAAAACGATGGAGTACCCATATTGCTAGTGGAACTATAAACTAGTGGACTTTGAGCAAGTGTTAAACATTGTTTTGAAAGTCTAACGAGCATAAGAAAATGGTATACCTAAAGTCATACGGTATACACACAGTATTGATTATATTTGTGCCGTACGTGAAGTGGAATATACCTGCCACCTAATAGATAGTGGTAGATGTCTGTAAAACACCACCACTTTAGATAAGGCAAGATAAGGCAAGAATGTGCAGACGAGGTTTAGTTTCCAGTAATAGGGACGAAATATTCCGAATGCAAAATCGCCCCTCACCCGAATTTCCAGGTGTAAGCTAAACAGGGAAATGTACCATGACAGGAATCAGTAGTAATACAAGGCCGATCCTAACCCAAAAAGTCAGTAGAAAAGTTACTAGATTTGAAAAAAGTCACTAGTAAAGTCACTAAATTCGGAAGGTCACCTTGGGGGTCAGATGATAGCTGTTTGGCGTCCTCGCTAAAATGTGGTGTATCATAGATAAAAATAGTCGTTGCATGTCTGCAGTAAAAGGTACTCATGTCATAGCTAAAAATAGTCGGTTCGCATCTTAGCTAAAAATTATAGTGACAGCACCATGATTAAAAATAGCTGGTGCGAGTCATTATTAAAAAATAGTAGGTGACCAAACACATGTGTGGTTTGTATCTCTGCTATGCAAATATGTCACAAAAGGAAATAACCAGATATGTGTGGTTCGTGTCTGTGCTAGACACACATCTGGCTCGCGTCCTCTCAAAATGTGGTTGTATCATAGCTAAAAATAGCCGGTTTATGTCCTCACTAAAAGGTGGTCGCGTCATAGCTAAAAAATAGTCGGTTCGCGTCTTGTCTAAAAAATATAGTGACAGAACCATAATTAAAAAAAATAGCTGATGCGTGTCATTATTAGAAAAGCGCGTAACCAGATTTGTGCGGTAATCAATTACATGGTTCATATCTGCACTAATGTAACATAATGGGGAGTTTAGAGTAATAATATAAGAAAATAGTGTAATGCGTAGTGAGTGCTGTGTAAAACATGTAGATGGCATACGCTCAAGAGCAATGGACCAAAGCAACCGACCTGAGAACAGCGGTGGAACGCTTGAAGCAAGAATTTTCGGCATTAGTATTCGATGCCCAACATGAGGCGGTTTACGGGCGAGGTGATTATAGTGAAGAGGAGTGTAACGTCCTAGCGAAAAAGTATGAAAGTGTGAAAAGTTTTTAAATTTAAAGAAAATATGTGAAAAATGTTTTGTAGAAGAACTAAAAGTTGCGCAATTGCATCAGTTTTGCCACGACATCATCAGATGCAGATTAGCCTACTGATGCAATTCTCAAAGCATACTCTCCCCTCTACCATCAAGTCGTGATGCAGTAATATATAAAAGGACAGTTCCGTTGTAAACTCAAAATTCAAAAGCGTTCTCGAATCAGTAAAGATGGATCTATCTGCATTGAACAGTAGCACTTTCTGTAAATCCTTCACGAACATAAAAAGCTTGGAGGTGGGTGCAAAATATAAAGTGATTGATATGAACACTATCGACACGAAGTATGGTAAACATATTATCATTGAAACTGAGAACTTTAAGTGTATACTTCCCTTATGATTTTATGAATACTTCACAAAAGAATATCGCATTGAAAAGTTTAAACAATATCTGGCAGAGAAAGACGTGTACATCACCAGCGCCGGAATTGTAGGAAAGATAACTAATTTAACATTTCTGTAAAAATAATAATATATATCTATGTATAACTGTTTGGAAATAAATTATATATTTTTTATTGCAAAAAATTTCATTTTATTCCTTGTCTTGTTATTAATGCATTATTGTAAAATTGCTAACAATCTAGACCTTGGTATGTTTTGTGTTACACTGGCAGAACTAACATCAAAAGTTAAAAACTTATGATCGGTTAGTAAAATTTGAATAGAATTTAAATACCTTATTTTAGAAGAAAAATGTTTATTTATTCTTGTGAACTGTTGTAATATTGTTTGCCCTAATTTTTAAATTTAGTAAAAGAAAGTAAAATCAACAGTGTTATGTTAATTAATGGTTACATAAAAAATCATAAGAAATATAAGTAATATAGTAATAAATGAGTAAAACTTGTAAAATGACAATGAACTATATGGTTTAGATAAGATTGGAAAAACGCTCGTAATTATGTCTTCCAATGATAATGCTAACCATACTCATTCCTTTCTGTTGAAGTACATTTTATTCATCATAGTACTGATTTTATATGAAATTACACATACAATTTTACATCGCGTTGGAACTAAAAGATTGGTGGTCCTAAACTAATAAAAATTGTTTTGAAATCGTGCAGTAAGTTGTGTTTCTTATGAGTATAAGTACGTAAAGCAAAAAAAAAGTCTTGTGAAAAACGCTCGTAATTATATCTTCCAATGAGAATGCTGACCATACACATTCCTTTCTGTGGAAGTACATTTTATTCATTACAGTACTGATTTTACAAGAAATTACACATATAATTTTACGTCGCGTTGGAACTAAAAAATTGGTGGTCCTAAACTAATTAAAATTGTTGAAATCGTGCAGTAAGTTGTGTTTCTTATGAGTATAAGTAAGTAAAGCAAAAAAAGTTGTATTTTAAGTGTAGTTTATCATTTCAAAGTTGTATAGGTCAATTTTAGGACCATTTTTCATATTTTTGACAAATTAAAAAACTCAGTAAAGTGCCGCTTGTAACACGCAATCATATTTTCCAAAATATTAATTTCGATTTGGACCTATGGGCAAATTTAGAAATTGATGAGCGCGTTTTTTTAGGACTTATATGGTGACCTTTTGTTTTTATAGGGGCCTGAATGACGTACTGATGACGTTTTCACGAACACCGCCTCCTCCTCCGTCTCCGTATTTCGTTCGATCTTTAGTAGCGGTTCGATTTTCTTTTCGACTTTTGTAAGTGGTTCAATGAGTGGTTTGTAAGCTTTAATGAAATCTGTCTCTTTAGTAAATCGATCCTTCTTAAGATGATCATATTTTTGCTGTATAGCTTTACGAACTTGAATTATATGTTTCGTCAACGCTAATCTCTTGTTATCCATCGGTGCAGATCAACAATAAAACAGATAAACAGGTCTAACAGGTAAATAAACAGCTCTGTTTAAAACATGTCTGTTTAAAACAGGTCTGTTATTTATGCTGTTTACTAGTAGGCTGTTTGATTCCAAATGATATTTTAACGATACCGCTAGGATATTATATACTGATCGAAGCCTTTCTTAAAATGACCGTTTTGTACTTCAGCGTCCTTATTTATTACCATGAATCCGTATCGATTTCGCCAACTCTCTGAGCACACGTCACGAAACAATTGCAGGCTTACTATTGGGGCGACATGGTCTTCATATATGTGACGCAAATTCAAATCATCCTGTTCGAAAAGCACTATCAAATTGGCGTTGTCTCTAGTCAACTATTGTATTGTAATATTGTAATGTTCGTTGCATGTCTGCGGGACTTACTTAAATTGCTTTCCAGTTTATATTTCTGCATGTGTGGAGGAATGATAACAAAATTTATATTAAAAAGTAATCAATTCATGAATTGAAATAGAAAAAATTAGTTGAATTAAAGCCATGCGCTACTCAGGAAAGTAAAAGAGATGCAATAATTTTATTAAGAACTGAAATAATGAAGGTAAGGGAAGAAAACAAAACATAAGTAATACTATATTTTATACTAATAAATACAAATTAAGCAAAAATAGTTAGGTCGTGATCTAAAACAAAAAAAATCAGTTCAATTAAAATAATAATTTATATAGATATACCCTGATCAACCACATAATCATAAAGATGTCCGCGTCTATGAATAATTGAAATTTATTGCAAATATTTAATATGAGATGGATCCCGCTAAATGAGGTTCCGTCCCCTTCCATAAAAACGACATCGTACTAAAACAAAAATTATTTCAAACTGAAACGACAAAAATTACTCACTTCCGGAAATATATTTCTTAGAAAATTAGTAACTACTTCATCTGAAAATTGAAGTTAAAAAAATAAATTACGTACTTATCCTCTTCCGTTCTGTTGAACCCTAAATCAACAAATTCAACGAAATCTGTAATAAAGAAAAAAAAATGTTCATAAATTTTTCTTGCCAACCATTATTTTAGTAGATTAAATAAAATGGGTGTATGTCTGGAATATGATATAATGTAAGGTGAACAACATTATTATATAAATTTTCTATATGAGTATGCGCAAGTAAAATTATATTATAAGTAACTATAAAAGACGTACGTCCATGTAAATAAAAAGAGACATAAAAGAAACCAACGTGGACGTGCTCTAGTTCAGGGGTGGTGGGGGTAGAGGGGGAGGGACTCATATAAGTCCTAAAAAACCCGCTCAGCAATTTTTAAATTTGCCTATAGGGCCAAATCAAAATATGATTGCGTGTTACAAGCGGCACTTTATCTATTGCGTTTTTTAATTTGTCAAAAATATGAAAAATGGTCCTAAAATTGACCTATACAATTTTGAAACGATAAACTACACTTAAAATACAACTTTTTTTGCTTTACTTACTTATACTCATAAGAAACACAACTTACTGCACGATTTCAACAATTTTTATTAGTTTAGGACCACCAATTTTTTAGTTCCAACGCGATGTAAAATTGTATGTGTAATTTCATGTAAAATCAGTACTATAATGAATAAAATGTACTTCAATAGAAAGGAATGTGTATAGTCAGCATTCCATTGGAAGATATAATTACGAGCGTTTTTCCAATCTTATCTAAATCATATAGTTCATTATCATTTTACAAGTTTTACTCATTTATTACTATATTACTTATATTTCTTATAATTTTTTATGTAACCATTAATTAACACAACACTGTTGATTTCATTATTTGAAAATGAAACTTTACTTACTATTAAAAATGAACATTAGTACAACTTCGTATTTCCCATTTGTAATTCATACAATTTTAAATTAATGATTATTCCATGTAGTTATATTTTTGGAGCGCAATATTTTAAATTAAATCAATATTCATATATTATATAATGCAGTAAAACATCTTCGTTTAATGATTATAATTAATAATAATTTTTAATTAATCTTCGTTTAGTTTAAAAATTTTCATGTATTTACAATTCCGTTAAGCATCTTTATTTCATTTTTATTTTTACGTATTACAAACACATAGGTAATATTTTGTTTAAAGAATACGGTATACACCACTTCAAAAATTTTAATAAACTATAAGTTTTCAGGACTATTCTTTTACAAAATTTAAAAATTAGGGCAAACAATATTACAACAGTTCACAAGAATAAATAACATTTTTTTTCTAAAATAAGGTATTTAAAATCTATTCAAATTTTACTAACAGATCATAAGTTTTTAATTTTTGATTTTAGTTCTGCCAGTGTAACATAAAACACACCAATGTCTAGATTGTTAGCAATTTTACAATAATGCATTAATAACAAGACAAGAAATAAAAATACATTTTTTGCAATAAAAAATATATAATTTATTTCCAAACAGTTATACATAGATATATATTATTATTTTTACAGAAATGTTAAATTAGTTGTCTTTCCTACAATCCCGGCGCTGGTGATATTGTTTAAACTTTTCAATGCGATCTTCTTTTTTGAAGTATTCATAAAATCGTAAGGGAAGTATACACTTAAAGTTCTCAGTTTCAATGATAATATGTTTACCATACTTCGTGTCCATAGTGTTCATATCAATCTTTTACGTTCGTGAAGGATTTACAGAAAGTGCTACTGTTGAATGCAGATAGATCCATCTTTACTGATTCGAGAACGCTTTTGTATTTTGAGTTTACAACGGAACTGTCCTTATATATATATATATATATATATATATATATATATATATATATATATATATATATATATATATATATATTACTGCGTCACGATTTTGATGGTAGAGGGGAGAGTGTGCTTTGAGAATTGCATCAGTAGGCTAATCTGCATCTGATGATGAATAACTGCTATCATCAGGAGATGCTGCCCATTTTTTTTATCGTGGCAAAACTGATGCAATTGCGCAACTTTTAGTTCTTGTACAAAAAATGTTTCACATATTTTCTTTAAATTTAAAAACTTTTCACATATCGTTACTCCTGTTTCATACTTTTTCGATAGAACGTTACACTCCTCTTCACTATAATCACCTCGCCCGTAAACCGCCTCATGTTGGGCATCGAATACTAATGCCGAAAATTCTTGCTTCAAGCGTTCCACCGCTGTTCTCAGGCCGGTTGCTTTGGTCCATTGCTCTTGAGCGTATGCCATCTACATGTTTTACACAGCACTCACTACGCATTACACTATTTTCTTATATTATTACTCTAAACTCCCCATTATGTTACATTAGTGCAGATATGAACCATGTAATTGATTACCGCACAAATCTGGTTACGCGCTATTTCTAATAATGACACGCATCAGCTACTTTTTTTTAATTATGGTTCTGTCACTATATTTTTTAGACAAGACGCGAATCGACTATTTTTAGCTATGACGCGACCACCTTTTACTGAGGATATAAACCGGTTATTTTTAGCTATGATACAACCACATTTTAGCGAGGACGCGAACCAGCTATCATCTGACCCCCAAGGTGCCCTTACAAATCTAGTGACTTTTTTCAAATCTAGTAACTTTACTAGTGACTTTTTGGGTTAGGATCGGCCTTGCATTACTACTGGAATCTCGTGGGGAGAAAATGTCTGCAATATTAAAGGCAGAACTACCAATGTAAACTCTGTACATAAACAGGTGCAAGCAAATATCCTTTACGGTCTAGCATTAGCATAAATATACGTAAACTATTCTGTATTACTTGATCACCTCGTTTATACTTCATACAACGTGTATATCCGATTTAGATCGACATGTAGGTTGACAAACGTTTGATTTAAATTTAAATAGTTTTACTCTAATGTTTGCAGAATTTATATTTTGCAAATAATTTCGCACAAAAAGGTTACGTACTTACAATTGCCATTCTCAACATGTTGAAATAATCTTACTGCGTAAACACCAGATTGTGTACAATTTGTTAAACACATTCGTTGCTTCACAGTAATGTAAACAAGACGAAAGAGTAAACAGTACTATTTATTCAGCATAATGTAAGTTAAAACTGGAGGAGACAGAAAGGTAAGGTATCATTAACATGTACATCTTATCGACCTAAGGTATGCTATATTTGACTTTACGACTAATAGAATTAGGAACTAGAACAGCGGTAAAGTACCTGGTCACATTTGATGTGATCAAAGACCGGTAAGGTGATTACATAAAATACCGTGTGTTTATAAACGACGCAAGCTACTAACGAAAAGACATCAAACTTAAATATGAAGAGAAAAAATGCCTGGATACACTTAAATATACCCTAAATAATGTAGCCTTTTATATAGTCAACCAGAAACCAACATGTAAGATAAGTAACGGCAACCAAAAAGTGGTATGTTACACTTTACCGGCCAAAATCTCTTAATGTTTACAGTACCTTTTTCTAGAAATTAGAAGATTTCGAGATATCCTAATATTTGAATGAATAATTTTAGTAAGACCTATTTGTGTTTGTCGTAGTGCATATTAGTTCAGAGATTTATATAGATTTAAAAGTTTAGAAAATAAAAGTTTACAGTAAAAGTTTAAGAAATACAAAACCACATAGAAAATACTGGTTTTAAACTGAGAATTGAATAGAATAGGGTTATATCATTTTAAACCTTTGTGACGCATCGATATTATCTTCACAATTAAGAAAATTTATGGAAAGCGACAACAATACAACAGGCGAATCCTTACTTAACATCTAAAATTCACAACTATGGAATTTGACGTTTCACAATGGAAGCCAACAAAAAAGATTCAATTTGTAAGCTTACGGACCAAAAATTAAGGAAATTTGGATCTGACGCCATTCCATTTTTTCTCCTATACTCTTGGTTATAGTTTATCTTGTTCTTTTTATGCGTATAGCAATATTGTACAATAATAACAGATGTTCTAATCTTAATTTTTATTTCTTGCTAAGCAGATCGTGTCACCACTACGCTACCAGCTCGGTATGTTTAAAAAAGTCACTGTCCCTTATAATACGGGACGAATGGTCGCCTAACCCCAAACTTAAAAATCAGGTAGTTTGAAGATCCCGCAAGCCTGCTCCACGGTGCTAAACAGCGAACCACACACCTGCAAACATGTTGTTTACCTGTTCACTAATTTGGGAACTACAGTGCGTTGCAGTCAATTGAATTTCTTTACTGTTATGGTTGGCAAATGAGTATATCTGGTATTAAAAGCCCTACAGGTAACGTAATAATTTTTTTTACATTCTCCATGAGTAGAAGACGGGCACTATCCCCTCCACTTTTTTTACATCACAAGCCCCACCCCCTTTCACTTTTTTATATGCCCACGTGGAGACCATATTTTCCACCCCAATGGTTTCTTTTCGAAGGCCTTTTTTCACCCTTATTGTTTATGGTTTCTTTTCGGAGGCCTTTTTTCACCCTTATTTTTTATGGTTTCTTTTCGGAGGCCTTTTTCAACCCCTAATTATTCTTTGTTGTATTAAGAGCCTTTTTGACAGTAATTTTGTACACGCTCACGTGAGGGGCTGGGTTGGTCCTGGACAGTATATGTAAATATGGATCTAAACTTAGAGGTGATTAATCATCTTCATTTTAGTAATTTAATTTTGAGCAATAATAATATTTTTTCTACGTTCAGTCAAAAAACGAACACCTTTTAGTGTGAAAAGTTACCATTTAGTGCACTAAAATTGTAATTCCACTGTGACGTCATTCCATTTTTTTCTCCTATACTCTTGGTTATAGTTTATCTTGTTCTTTTTATGCTTATAGCAACACTGTACAATAATAACAGATGTTCTAATCTTAATTTTTATTTGTTGTCAAAAAAGTGACATAATAAATATTGTTATATTTAATATTTAACAATATTATTACCTTCAAGGACTAAAAAATTTGATTACACGCTACGCATACGCACTAATGTCATTTAAAAGGTACAAACAACGGCGAATGTATAAATGTCAGTAAAGTTTGGATTTACAAGTAAACCTCATTTGTACACAGTACAAATGTTAAAGATTTTAGAATGCTACATTGTCATTTCATGTTTTGAAGTCATATTATTGAAATAGATGTAACTTTATTAGGCCACTGTAAACCTTACACTTTCAATCTATCAAATTTTTGAGCTCATCCAAACTGTTTACAAAAAAAATTACGTTTTGTTACGATCGAGTGTTCGAAGGTCGTTTTGACAGAGATTTTTCTTAGCTACTCATTAACAGTTATTCTGGTTTCAGCAAAAAAAAAGCTTTAGGGGAGACAGGGGCTATTAGATCGCCCGGGGTAGTTGCACCACCACATCATTTTCAAAATTCCCTCGTTAATGTGAGTTATTATGTAGTGCTGCCCTCTTCAATAAGCATGTACGAACCGTTGATGCATTGTATTAACTGAACTGTACTTATACTGGAACGCGCATTGGCGGTCTCTGTCATAGAAAACCAGAGAGGCGAGAGAGATAGCACGCAAGAGTAACTCCTGTCCTTTTCGTAACGCTTTGCGTATGCGCTGCGTGAGAGAACAGACAGCGTTAAGCACGTCACTCCAAAACGAACTAACCAAAATATAACTTCAAATCGGCAATTGTCATTCACTTATTAATTATTGACTTTAATTATACTGCTTATTGTTTGTTGCATTTATACACCGACTTGTAAAATTGTTGTCATTATGCTTATTTTTTACGATTATATTTTTTATACGTCTTTACAAATTGATTACGATTTTTATACATACCGATAATGTAGAATGTATTATGCGAACAGGTGTAACTACGTTTAACTTTATGCACTTTACATCTTTTATGGTTAATCAAAACCCGAAATTTAACGCATACAATTGACTATACTTTGAAATTATTTTTATATTCATTATTTTTGGAAATTGACTAGGTATAACAGTAGGTAAAATGAGTTTCAATGGATATTCGTAAATGCCCATGTTATTAACAAATTATCCTTGAATAGTTCAGCATTAAAGTACTAAAAACATATAAAATCCTTTTCAAACGTTGCGACATGACAATCGACTACTCTACGCAAGCGCGTATCCTTGAGAGTAGGACAGAGAGGTCCCTTGCGGCCCTCTCTCTAGAATCGGGCTGGCGGACGAAGAGCGCGTTCCAGTTTAAATTGATTGTATGTAATTATTGTAACAAGTGTACCTGGGTTGTAATGGCCACTAAAAAAATACCGGTTTCCATCTAATTTATGCTGTAGATAAAAGTAAGTATAAAATTAGTTTGCGTTGATAATCGCGTAGACAATTTTTTTTCACATCATAAATACATATTTTGGTACAGTTTAGTGTGATTCTATAGGCAATGTGGTGCTGTTTTTGTAATGACTATAAATACAAACCTAATGGTGCAATACGGCGATTTTAGATGGTTCGAAATTGTAAGAGGACTACTACGAAAGCCTTCTGGACGAAAGAATTCATGACTGAAGCTTGTGCTCAAGTAGCAACGGGAATAAGTGTAAAAATTGTTGCAAAGGCCTTTAATATACCAAGGAATTCTATCCGAAATCAACTCAAAAAAGCAACCCCTCAAGGATCAAAAATGGGAAAAAGGCAATATTTACGGTCCCAGAAGAAGCGGAGCTGAAAGGTCAGCGGAGCTGAAAGGTCATATTTTACTATTATCGAATATTATATTTTGGAGTAACGTCCTATCAGATAAGATGAATTAGTATCGATTGCGCCGACAAAAATAAGATTAAAAACAACTTTAATAAAACTAATAAAGTAGCTGGTGAGAGGTGGCTCGCTGGTTTCTCAAAACGATGTGGAGATCTGTAAATCAGTAAACCAGAATACACTAGCCTCAACAGAGTACTGAATTATAATACAGTTGATGTTTTCAAATTTTACAACAACCTTGAGAAGTTATTTGACCAGTTCAAGTTTCCTGCAGCACGTATCTTTAACTGTGATGAGACAGGAGTTAACATAGTTGGAAATGCAGTTAAAGTACTTTCAAAAAAGGACAGAAACAAGTAGGCCTTATTTCCAGTGCTGAGAGAGGTACAAATACAACATTTTTATGTTGTTTTAGTGCGGCTGGTTCTTATATCCCACCTATGTTTATTTTTATGCGTCAAAGAATAGCACCACTTTTGGAGAAGGGTGGTCCTGCAGGTGCCATTTACATGTGTTCTAGTTCGATAAATGAAAGTTTGTGACACGGCTAGAGAACTTCCAAATGAGTACAAATTGATCATTGGAAGAACCATTTCTATTGGTTCTGGACAATCACACAAGCCATTATCAGCATACAAATTTTGTAAATCAAACGGGATTCATACGGCATCGCTGCTACTACATACCTTCCATCGACTACAACCCTTAGATGTAGTTTTTTTGGGCCTTTAAAAAAGCAATAAATCGTGAGATAGATATTCGTCTTAAAAACAATACATATGAATGAATGGTCAGTATGGTATTGCTTCTATCTATAAATCTGCCTATGCTAAAGCTGTCAGTGGAAAAAGCTGTCAAAGGATTCGAGTGCACTGAAATTGTATTAAATATGGGTACGATTGATGAGACTGATTTTGCAGCTCGAGCTGAAGATTTGAATGTAGAAGTTACCATCAGGCCTCAGAACATGGGTGTCAACGAACGGAATCCCACGTATGGATGTTGCTGCCCATTCAAGTCAGGGAGACATTATTCAGGTGCAACATGTGCGGAAAATGGGCGCACAAAGAATGTAGTGGAGTCAAGGGACGCCAAAGTTACATTTGTGATTTTTGTGGCGTTAAATAAACTTATTTTCAAATAATTTGCTTCATTGATTTACTTTCAATATTACCCCAGAGCATGGGATAATAAGGCCACCTGCAAGGCTCACGGTTTTAGGATGCCAGTTATATTTGTCCAAATTGTTGGTAATATTCGATTAGTGTAGATATTAAGTAATTGCCTTCACAATAAGCAGCATCAAAATTTCTTTCTTACTTAAACAAATACGGTTATTGACAATTAACATCTTAATACTTATTTTTTAATAATAGGTATGACCTCCTCTCGCCCTAATAATATCTCTCATACGATTAGGCATAGATGTAAGCAAGTTCACTACGATTTCTTGTGGGATGCTATGCCACTCTTCTACTACTGCAACAATAAGCTCTGGGATCGAGGTTAGGGCACGAAGTCTAGCTCGTATTCTTCGTTTTAGCTCATGACATAAATGTTTAATCGGATTTAGGTCGGGCCTGCATGAAGGCCATTCCATAACTTAAAAATCGACTTCTGTAATGTAATCTTGCACAATTCCTACAGTGCGCGGCTTCGCACATTGTTTCGCATAAAAATAAATCCGCCTCGTGACCACGGTCGCCCCTATAGATTAAGACAGGATAAGTTCGTGCTCCCATATAAATTACATCCCAGATCATGCAGGAACCACCTCCATAAGGAACCCGTTTTTCAATGCAGCATTCTCCAAATTACTCTCTTGGTTTGCAGTACACTTTCCTTCTTCGGTCGCTACCACACAGACATATTCTGCTCTAATATGAGAACAGAATATACCTCCATTATTCCAACATCCAATTCAGGTAATCCCGTGCAAAACAAAGGCGTGCTTGACGATGGGCTGGAGTTCTGAACCAATCGCAAGTGTTTTAGCTGCCAGATTACGTTCCTGTAGCCTTCGTCTTACAGTACACAGATTAATAACCACACTTCGTACATCAAGAACCGTGTTAGTGTGACGATTTTTTAATATTATTGACACAATAAAGCGTTTATCACGAACCGATGTAAATCGCTTCCTGCCTGTTCCAGGTCGCCTCTGAAAGGATCCAGTCTCTTCAAACCGCTGCACGTATCATACCCAGTTGTCGAGCAATAGCTCGCTGCCTAAGTCCATTTTCGATTAAAGCAATAACTTGAGCGGAGTTTTGCGGTATAGTATGCATTACATACTTGAAAACTAATCAAATCATGAAAAATTTCAATTGCAAAGCCAATAACTTCAACCGGTCATAAGTTTGTTATTCTCGTTATAATCATCACATAAATACACTTCATTTGTTTATCAGTTGCTACGCATATAAGCGATTAATGTAATCTCATATAATAGATATTTATGTATTAAGGGCATAATCAGAAGATTATGGCTCGAGGGAATGTTAAAAGCCCGACGCGAAGCGGAGGGCTTTTATATTCCTGAGAGCCATAATCTACAATTATGCCCGTGGTACATACAATGTTTTATTTTATTTTGCACCATGAAACTGGAACAAAATTTTAAAAAGTTTCAGTATTTTCGGCAAGTTTTTAAATGCAAATGCAGTGAAATAAAGTCGACAGTAGGCTAATTTGTTGTTACTAAGATACTGTGATATTGCTATTATGTATCATGTCATGTGTTTATTGTCAATCATGCTGCTTAGCATCAATGACATTTCCGTGCTATAAAGACCACATTACGCCCGCATTTGGAGGCGTATAAAGAACATTATGGTGGCAAAATAAAATAAAAGCATATTAAATTGTCTTGGAAACAGCCTATTTCTTTTTTTGATCTGATGAATTCTTTCTAAAAAAAAATATAGTTACAGTGAAAAGTTTATAGTGCGCTGATTGCTATGCACGCAAATCTAGTTTATTTTTGCAATTAACATTTAAAGTGGAGCTACCGTTTAGTACATTTCTAGCCTTTGCTTCATTATTAATTGATTAAGTTCTTATGACGGATTTATTTACATTTTATTTGGCGATTTTAAGCAAAACTACTACGAAAATGTAATAAGGTACAAATTAACATATCAATTTTGTTAATATTGAATTAAAGATTTTGGAATTGTAGAAAAATTCACTAAACCACAAGATTTAGATGTATTTGTTTCAAATTCATGTGACGTAAGTTATAACAATTTTAAAAAACGCAAAAAGAATGGCAATTCACACAAATAAAGCCCACCCATCTCAGAATCTATAGAGGAGGCAATACCACCCGATCTCGAAATTTCGAATTTCTTGCTCCCATTCTCGATTAACTAACAGATGTCAAAACAAACATACAATTAGCGAGATGTATCCCAAAAGGCAGCTTTATAGCAAAGTCTGGATTCTTACTCAGATCTCGCATCATTTGCCTATAAAACATTAAACCTGCAAGATGAAAAAGGCAATAAAAAACGGAACCTTCCAACTATTTCTTTGATTTACTAGTGAATTTGACAACACGTTTAAATTTCTCAGTGTCATTTAGCCTTTGACTCTTTTTCGAGTTTCGTTAATCCTGATGATCACGGTATAGTGTTCGAGACGCTCACTCTTATTGAAGTTACCTCTGATTTACGATCCACTTGGACTTCTCACAACTTATCCAACAAACACTGTTGTTAGGGCTTGGTCAGGATGTCCAACCACCTATTGAAATTGTTTTTCAATGGAGGAACCAATTCAAATCTGAGTTACCTGAACTTTCGTCGCTTCAGTTGCCCCGCGAATTGATCAGATGACGCCCCCTCGTGCGCCCTTACGATTTTTGTGGCGCGTCGAAGGATGGTTATGCCGTTATCGTATATTTTTGTTTCTGGCCTTCTGATCGCCAAGTCAAAGGAAACACCTATTAGACAATTATCAATCCCTTGTCTCTAACTTTGTGCGGCTATTGTACTGGCCCAGTTAGTCAGATTTGTTTGTGAAACCTTCCGCGATCTGGTTGAAATCGATTATATTTTCGCTTGGACTGATTATACCATCGTACTTACTTGAATTCGTCCGCTACCTTGACAATGAAAAGTTATCATGAGTAACCGTATCGCTTACATCCGTTAGGCTATATCCTTCCTGGTTCTAAGCATAATGTACTATCGCAGCAAAGTCCTGCCGATCCTGCTTCTCATATATTGTTACCAGATGTCGCGCCCCTTGTGCTCTTCAGGCCCTGCATTTACAATTTCGTCGCATAGTTCTAGCCATCTGGGCAAACCTTTAGTTCGTTGTCGATAGAGTTAAGGCAATCGCTCAATGCTCAACGTTTCGTGTCTTGCTACTAAACGCATTTGAACAATCAAGAATATTTCGTTATCATATTGTTTTTTACGCCGTTGCTAAGGTATATATATATATATATATATATATATATATATATATATATATATATATATATATATATATATATATATTCTTAAACAAAATAAGAAAAACACCTACTGAAACAATCAATTGCAGAATCCATACTCGTATTTGGGATAAAGCATTAATAGAAAAAATTTTGTCTTTCGCAAATCAAATTTTTAAAACAGATATGGTGACATATATATATATATATATATATATATATATATATATATATATATATATATATATACAGGTGTTTCTGAAATAGGGTTCCGAATGTTCTACTGCATGTAGAACTCATTAAAATAAGACAAAATGTTCCTATAAACCTTAAAACCCTTAAAAAGTTACAGGCCCTTGAAAGGGTTCGAATTAAACTGATTTTATCCAGTTATTTCAAAAACGATAAAAGATAAAGAGACGAAATAAAGGGAACATACATAACTTTTCACGCCGAGTAACATGAGCTAGGCCATTTTTCGTTATTCGAATCATATGCGTCCTTTTCAGGGGGATGAAAAGGGTATCAAGTCACTAAAAAATTTTGTACGACCTTTTTGCAATTTTTTTTGACAAATTCATAAATTTTTTCTAATTATTTCTAAATGCAATTTGGCTAAATAATAGGAACGTTTCTGAATTGATTCCGAAGTGAATAACAGTAATTTTATCAAATAAGGATAATTTTCAAACTCACTTTACACAAAAACATTTGCCGATATCGACTTACGCAAAGACGACATTTTTTACATAAAACTGTCCAAAATTTATGAATTTGTTAAAAAAAATTGCGAAAAGGTAGTACAAAATTTTTTAGGGACTTGACACCCTTTCCATACCCCTGAAAAGGACGCCTATGATTCGAATAACGAAAAATGGCCTAGCTCATGTTACTCGGCATGAAAAGTTATGTATGTTCCCTTAATTTCATCTCTTTATCTTTTATCGTTTTTGAAATAATTGAATAAAATCAGTTTCATTCGAACCCTTTCAAGCCTGTAACTTTTAAGGGTCGTTAGGACATATTTATATGAACATTTTGTCTTATTTTAATGAGTTCTACATGCAGTAGAAATTGAACCCTATTTCAGAAACACTTATATATATATATATATATATATATATATATATATATATATATATATATATATATATATATATATATATATATATATATATATATATATATATAATATATCCTTTTTTGGCTATATGAATGAAATAGCTGTTACAAAAGCATAATCGTTACAGTTATGAGGTTTCTAACAAATTAAAAAAAAATTACACAAACATTTTTAAAGGAACTTGAGTACTTATCTAGACTACCAACACTTAAAGTTAGATTTACACAAAAATAAATAAATAAGTAATTAAATTATGTATAAGACGAACAAATAACATAAAGTTAACTGTTAAAATAATACGATGGTCAACGTTATAAGGTCAAACATATTGTGTATGACCTTATAACGTTCACGTTATTACCTACTGAAATGGTTTGATAAATTATCTGCCATGGTGGACAGGGACAACCTAATTCCTGTCGGTGGTCGTTTAAAAAGTTCGTTATTACCTTTTTAATCAAAACATCCCTCATTATTACCTAGATCGTCTTACTGAACTCTTGGTTCGCCAAGTCGTTTAATTCGTCGTTACTTATCAACGTGCAATCGTTGTTTTCGGGCGAATCTCATCACTTATTGACCTGTTAGTGTTGTTGGTTGTCACTTCGCCGGACCTTGGACCATTTCGTCTATTCAGATCCGTGGAGTTTATCTTTGTCTTTTTAATTGTTTTGTCACCAAAGTATTGCATTTGGAAATCGCGTCATTCTTGTCTACTGAGGCGTTTAGAGGTGTTCAGACGTTTCCTCGCTCATCGTGGATGTTATTTTAAGGTCTTGAGCGATTGTGGCATCAATATCGTCGGTGCTCATAGAGAATTCAACAGGCTAATGAACAATTGTGCGGAATCACAATCTATTGGTTAGTTGTTCCGCCCTCCCTCTGCTCCCCACTTCGGAGGACTTTGGGAAAACAGGGTTCAATCTGTTAAATAAAGACAGAATCATTGTAAATCAAATCCTTACTTTGGAGCAGGTAAATACCGTTATCGTCGAAATTAAAGCTATACTAAACTTTAGGCGATAGTGTCCAATTAGTACCAAACCAATGACCTAAGCAGGTTTCCTGGTCACCCGTTGGCCTGAGAGGTTTTGTCTGCTCCTCCTGATCGTGATCTTTCGTATTTATCAATATCTCGTCTATCCCGTCGGACAATAGTGCAACAACTGTAACAATAATTTGGTCACGTACGGGAGGTGAATATTTACATAATCTGTACCAGAAAAGCAAATGGGCTACAGACAAACAATTTGTACCTAAAGATGTAGAAACTTTCGTCATAGACAAAGACAAAACCACGTCCCCATTACAACGGTGGCTGGGTCGCATTGAACAATCACTTTCGGAATCAAATGGGATTGATAGAGTAGCTTCGGTTCAAACCAACCGAAGAGTGATTGGACGTCCTTTAGTTAAATTCTACGCTTATCCTTCTTTTTTGTAGTTTAGTTTGCTCGTTTAAAAGAATTTCTATTTATCCCAAGTATCTAGTAATAAATAAAAAGGAGTCAATAAAATAGAGACCACTACAAATATAGATAAAATTAATCAGTTGTTTTGTGATGTATGAATCAGCAATTCGTTCGCATGTTTTGGTAAAATATAAATTTACCAAACGCTCGTCATCATAGAAGGGTGTTGAATAATACCTAACTTTAACTATTTCTTGGTTATTTGTACTTGTTTAGTATTATTTCGTAAAATAGAAGCTTCGAAATAACTTACTCATTGTGACTGTCCTTAATATTAATAATTATTGGAAACAACTAAAACTAAGAGAAACCTGACATTAAAAGCTAAAATAAATGTGCAATGTGGCCCATTAACTGCTAAATACTTCATAATCCTTTTTTTAACTCCACAGTGGGTTGGCTTCCTACTTTTATGATCGCAATGCCTACTGTTATATGCTCTTCTAATACTACTAATAATTCTGTACTTTACTTAATAAAATGCCGAGCGAAACATTACTCATTAAAAGCACCATTCGTAAAATATCTGGGCGATCTTGAAGATACTTAAAAAATCCTTCAAGGCAATGCATTTCAAAATTATTTTTGCCATTAAAAGACCTTTTAAAGTTCTTCCAGTAAGACTTTATTCATATCAGAAAACATACTTTTCCACGGCGGCGGTGGGCCGCAGTAAACACATACACATTTCAAAAATTTTTAATATGTGGTTGTGTGTTCCGAATCATCTATATGAATATACGGGTGTTGTTTTTGAAAAACAGTTAATTGGTTTCCAACATCTGACCATAGATGACCTTTTTTTGGGCACTACCCAACGAAACGCTTGCGATTCTTCAAAGTGTTGTGTCCATTTATCAAAATACGCTATACAAGTAGCATGAAACATGGTCACTGATGTTTTAAATTGAATTACGGCTAAGTGTTCTCCTTCATTTACCAAAGCTTCCAGCATAGTGTTACCTTCATTTAGCAAAAAGGCTTCATTTTTCCGTTCTATTAATTGTTGTTTGAAATTTGATAGAACCATGTATACTTCTACTATAGAAGTTTCTTTAGATTTTACTTGAAGCACACAATTATTAAATGTAGAAGCTTGTGAGTGAAGAAACCATAGCTGAAGTTCAAAAAACATGTTTTTAAAACTATTGAGAATCAATGTGGGACGTTTTTCTTGAGAAAAAGTAACGGTTTGAACATTTTTTAATTTTATTTGTACCTAAGGTAACAACGTTAACCACCTGGTCTTACTGTATCCTAACAGTTTTTGGTATTCAACATTAACAAACTCACAAAATTCCTTTAATTGTTCAACTCGAACTGTATGAATGTAGAATATCCATAGATTTGCACAATAATGGCTTCGATGTCAATAGGAAAGCAGTCTACTGATGTTCGAAAGATATCAGCAGCACAGTTCACTCCAACTAAAGGTATTTTATGCAATTGCAGAACTTTATGGAGGGCGTTATTTTGGTCATGTCATGTTACTCCTCCAAAATTGCAATTTGTGTTGTCACCGCACATTGTCATTACTTTTATTATTAATTCGTATTTGTCACCCGTTTTAATAATATATTCGGATACAATGTCTGAAGTTTCACTTGAAACATCTTGAATTTTCAAAAGTTTAATTATTCTTTTTGTAAAATGTTACACACAACACTTTCAGATTTGGTTTTAGCAAATGCAAATTCTTGTTGAAAGCAACTTTTTATTAGCTTACTAGTGCAATCCATAGAACGAAAGGACCCATCGAGAATCACGCTGTGCTATTGCCAAGTACATTCAATCTCATGTAGCTTTTGTTCTTTATTTCCAAATAAAAGAAAAAAAGACAACACTTTGCTACTGGTAGAACCAGCAATAACTGCCTTTTTGCTTAAGTGTCGATATGTGTAGAAAAATATCCGCCTTTCCACCATGCTCAAGTGAAAACTGTGTACAACATCTTAAGCACTTGACATCAGGATCTAAGGTTGTGTTTTTAATAAATGGATATTCATTTTCCAAATCTCCATTAATGTACACCTTTTTGGCATTTTCTGATTTTCTACCCTCCTAGACACACACTACACTATAACGGTTATTTATTTAAAAACAGTGATTTATTAACACTTAACCTTAACTAACGAACTATTTACACGCACCGGTATATTTCTTTTCCACACGTACAAGACACCATCGTAAGCAAATTCTTTTGCGCTAGACTTCATACTTAATACAGCCTCAGCAGCGGGATCACGCGCTATTTATTGAAGTCGACAACAGTGCTACAATAGTCTCGTAAATTTTAGAACTTGTGATGTCATCCTATTGTGTCTTATTTGAAGGTCGCGATATCTTTTTCGTACTTTCTAGACTTTGGATAATTGCTTCTAAACAATGAAACGTCAGAAAAGGGACAAAAAAGGGACTTATTAATAAATACGAAACATTTATGTAATTTATTGAAATAATTGTGTTATTGAAAAAAAAATCTATCCATTGTTTTTTAAAACTTTAGCATAAATTATGTTAGTAGTCGATGCAAAAACCTCTTAAGACCTTTTTTTGACTTATAATAAGCAATTTAAAATTCATAGGATTTTAAAAAGAATCACGCGACTACAAACGCGCCAAGATTGGTTGGCGTGGTTGTGACGTCATAATGTTAAATGAATTCTCAATAATACAGTATCAACGGCTTCTACATGTAAATTGACTACAAATATCCGAAATTTAGTACAAAAAAATTATTTATAATAGCTATTTTTGTTTAGTCATGTGTGATAAAGTTTACGGTTAGGTTGACAACTAAACTTGTGCGCTACTACATCAACTTTAATTTTTGCTCTGCTTTCCATTGTAGTATAGTAAATATAATTCTCCATGTCTTCTTTCAGCTAAAAAACATCAAATCGTGAGAATTATTTAAATGACATTACAACAACGAAAGAACCACACTTATATACACTTTTAAAATTTCAATTTCGCATAGTACAGAACCTAGCGCGTAATTAAAATATAAAACACTAAATTAAACTAAAACCATTCAATAACCGTATACAAATTTATTATTTAATCGTTTTAAATTATTCATAGAAATTTTTTTGATGCTATCATTCTGGAGTTTAGTTAAAAAAATTTATTATCGAATTCTATTTATTCAATTTATACGTTTACATAAATAATTATTAATTACTATATTATTATAAAATACTTACATCAAAATGATCAACAAAAATTTGATATTGTTTTGGGATTAGGTCGTCGCACTGCTTGAAACCATTTATTTCGACGTCTAACACCTGTGGAACATTTAAAAACATTTTTTGGGGAGTTGTTTTTGTAGTATTCGTACATAATGGTACGAAGAAAGCACGATAACTATTAAGGTTTGACATTTTTTAATATATTTGTCAATATATTGACGATAATAACACGATTTAATCGATTAAAAGTCAAAACACTGTATCAGCTGTATGCTACGATGAATAAACATTATGACGTCAGTCGCGCTCTGATTTGTTCGGGAACTTTCGGCGTGTTTCCGGTATGTATTTTTAATGTTATGTGACTTGAATTAGACCGAAAAAAAGCTAAAAATAGTTTTGTTATAATATATATATATATATATATATATATATATATATATATATATATATATATATATATATATATATATATATGTATATATGTCCCCGGATCGACTTTAAAAGAGTGAAAATTCTCTTATTTTTGATTTCTCAGAAAATTTCATTCTTGATGATTTGCCCTGCTTGTTTTCAAACTCCCAAAACACACTTTCTATTTTACTCGTACGGTTCTCGAGATAATATCATTTTTCTTGAAAAATTGGACATGGAATGTTTTTCCTAATTTTTAGAAGTAACTTTAGTAGACGGATTTCATTGAAAAACACCACTGACAGAAATTGTCAAATGTGATAATTCTGTTGAACTGCAAATTAATTCATGCTAATCTGAATTGTATGCTATAATGTTGACTTTACAACAAAGAATTTATCGAATTCAATGTTACGGAACTGGGGAAGAGTGCTACCGAGTTGTTATCAGAAAATTCAACCAAAAATACCCGGAGGTTGCCATTTCGAATGCCGGAGCAAAAAACTTGGTAACTAAATTGCTTCAAACAGGCTCGGTTTTAAACCTAAAGACGCCAAAGAAGTTGTTCGATGAAGAAGATGGTGCTACTGTTCTCGCCGTTCATTCCGCAACAGAAGTTCCAGGGTTGTCTTTAAGAAGGAGGGCACTACGAATTGGGATAGGTAAATCTCATTTACAAAGAATCTTCAAGGAGAACAAAATTTTACCATTTATGCCACAATTTAGGCAAACTTTAGAGAACGGTGATGAAACCAAACGTATGGATTTTTGTTTGGAAATGGGCAATAGAGTTTTGGAAGATTCAAATTTTCATAAACGAATAATGTTCTCCGATGAATCGACCTTTTCAACTAACGGAGTCGTTTCCTCCCAACATTGCCGTTACTGGAGTAGGACGAATCCAAACTTCCGAATTGCTAGTCGCAGACAATGTTTGAAAAAAGTTAATGTGTGGTGTGCGGTTTCGTACCATGGAATTATTGGCCCATATTTTTTTGATCAAAATTTAAACCGTTATTCATATTTGGAAATGTTGCAAAAATTTTTAACTGATAAACTGGATGAATTGCCATTGAACTACCAAATTGCAATGTTCTTCCAGCACGATGGGTGCCCTGCTCATTATGCCGGTACTGTTCACCAGTGGCTCAATACAGAGTTCCATGATAACTGGATAGGAAGAGATGGTCCCATTTTATGACCGCCGAGAAGTCCTGATATCACAATAATGGACTTTTATCTGTGGGGTCGTTTAAAACAAATTGTGTACAGTGAGCCATTAGACAATGATGAAGAGCAATTGAAAAATAGGATACGGAATGCTGTCCAGTCCCTTTCAATCGAAGAAATAAGGCGCAGTTTCAATGAATTCAGAGCTCGCATTGAAATCTGTGCGGAAAAAGGAGGAGCATTATTCGAATAGAAAATTAATAGTTCAGTTTTTTGAGAATTTCATTTCATTTTACCATCAATTGTTAATTTTATTAATTAAAACTTGTGAGACCAATTTGATTTTTCCTTTGAAACAAATCACAAGAATGAAATTTTCTGAGAAATCAAAAATAAGAGAATTTTCCCTCTTTTAAAGTCGATCCGGGGACATACTGTATATATATATATATATATATATATATATATATATATATATATATATATATATATATATGATCTTTCCATTTATTACAAAAAAAATTTTTTTCAAAAACCCAATTACGTATACGGAATGATATGTTTAAAAAAGTCACTGTCCCTTATAATACGGGACGAAAGGTCGCCTTACCCCAAACTTAAAAATCAGGTAGTTTGAAGATCCCACAAGCCTGCTCCACTGTGCTAAACAGCCCACACACCTGCAAACATGTTGTTCACTAATTTGGGAACTACAGTGCGTTGCAGTCAATTGAATTTCTTTACTGTTATGGTTGGCAAATGAGTATATCTGGTATTAAAAGCCCTACAGGTAACGTAATAATTTTTTTATTTTATTTTGCCACCATAATGTTCTTTATACGCCTCCAAATGCGGGCGTAATGTGGTCTTTATAGCACGGAAATGTCATTAATGCTAAGCAGCATGATTGACAGCAAACACATGACATGATATATAATAGCAATATCACAGTATCTTAGTAACAACAAATTAGCCTACTGTCGACTTTATTTCACTGCATTTGCATTTAAAAACTTGCCGAAAATACTGAATCTTTTTAATATTTTGTTCCAGTTTCATGGTGCAAAATAAAATAAAACATTGTATGTACCACGGGCATAATTGTAGATTATGGCTCTCAGGAATATAAAAGCCCTCCGCTTCGCGTCGGGCTTTTAATATTCCCTGGAGCCATAATCTTCTGATTATGCCCTTAATACATAAATATCTATTACATTCTTCATGAATAAAAATCAGAATATCTGAATTTGAGTATTCAACATACATTTCAAATAATAAATACAAAAGCCAAAAACAAACCTAATTTACTTTATTAATGTTTGATGGATATGGTAAAAATAGAAAAAAAAACTACAGCGCCCTGCAATAACACAAGGAAAATTAGTAAATTAATTGATAAAACATGAGTGTCAGTGCTATTGAAAATCCCTCAATTAAATTATTACCAAATTCGATATATGGAACTGGAGTAACTCTGAAGTAGATAAAGTTTAAATGGAATGCTTAACTGGCCGTGCGAATACCATTATATAAGAGAAAATGAATGTAAACAAACCAACCGAATTACTTCATCTGTAATTAAATTGTTACAGTTAATTTTTAAGTAATATAAATACATGCGACCTTTTAATGGTTTAAAGTACAAAAAATTTCCTACTTTATTAGGAAAACCTGGAATGACATATTTTACGCAAACTGTAAAATAAAAAGCGTAAATTATAATGTTTTACATAAAAAGGAAAACATCCAGATAATTATGTCAATCATAACGGTTTTGTCATTTTGTTTTGACAACTGTTAAAACAATTTTCTTAGCGGCGACTGCTTGATACAAATGTCAACTTAATTCGGTGATGGCTGAAATGTATCGACATTCCCATTTAAAAGAATGGAAAACACTTTAAAATACAAGTCATTTACTTATATAACATTTTTTTTAGATTCACAATAATAGTTGAATAGCATTTTTAAGGAATAGTGGAATTTTGGTTGTTTGCAAAAATGTAATAAATAACTAAAAACATCACAATCCTTAACTTTTACGTTACACATTGACACTAAAAGAAACTTAAAAGCGCACAGTTGTATCTATCCAAAGATCTTTAAAGAGTATGTTTGGTACAGATTAAGGGGACATTCAATTCAGCGGCCATTATACTTATACAAGAAATTGAATATTGCTTTTATGAGGTAAAAAGTAAAACACATTCACAAACAATATTCGTGCTGCTATAGGAATCAAGGATTTTTATAATAATACCAGAAACATTTATTGCTTCATTTATGTTATTAATTCCATGCATGACTATAGCAGTATTTATTTCAAATAAATAATATTCTCATATAACTTTTGCTTCAATGGAATCAAAATCAGTGACACAAGACATTCCGTAACATTATTATTAATAATTTAGGAATTCTTGTAAAAGCGCCAGTTGAAAAATTATTTTGCGGTTTATTGTTAAAACATAGACACCACTTACTCTTGAGCACGATATGGGATACGAAAGTATAACGACTACTCGCTTGAAAGCGGCAACTGAGCGGCAATCGTCGTGTGTGAGAAAGATGGGAGCATTTCGTCCGCTCCAAGCTATACTCTGTACATTCTCTGTGCGTTCCTTATCATTTTTCCGCAATAGTTTTGGTATTTTATTTACGCGTATAATAATGTCGCTACTACACCAGCATTAGTTTGAAATAATATAATGAAAAATGAAATAATTTTTATTGTAATAAATCAAAACTACGAGGGCGTATTAAAAAGCAATACCTCCATCGCTATAACTATTATAATGATGGGCCAGATAGTCTCAAAAGCGATTAGTCATGTACTGGATCTCTTTGTAAACAAGACATCCTAACGGTAACTCACAGCAACATCGCGCCTGCGGACGACAGTACTAAACATGGCGGACTACAGTAATGTGCGGTTATTCATCGAAGGTTGAATGTCGTGTACCGTGATTCATGTGTGGATGTGAGTACTGTTAGGAAGTTCTGAAGTATAGGAGAGTATGCGTAGGTTGGGTGCCGCGCATGCTTACAGATGAAATGAAAGAGAATCGAAAAAATTTTTGCAAACAATTGTTGACTTGGTACGAGGCAGGTGATGCTTCTCTCCACAGAATCGTGGCCACATCGCTGTAACCGAAAAAATTCAAACCAATGCCATGTGCCGGGAAAGTCATGATTACGGTTTTCTAAAATTGTGATGTTATCGCTCATATTGAGTTTTTGGAACGTGCCTGTACTGTCAACTTCAATGTTTCTACAATCTGAAGCGACGCCGACGGTTGCGTAGGGTTTGTTCAGAAAAAGAGCCAATTCTGCAGCATAACAACGCTCGTCCTTGCACAAGTCTGAAAACGCGTACAGCACTTGTGTTTCAAGACGTGTTACCTCATCCATCTTATAGCCTAGACCTTGCGCCCTGTGACTTTTTCTTCTTTCCAAAGCTTAAGGACCATCTCAAGGGCATGCGTTTCTCTTCAGATGGAGAGGTGATAGCGGAGATGCGAAAATGGAGCCGTACGAACTTTTCCAAAGCGTAGTACCTTGGCGTAAACGTGTCGCTGTTAACGGCGATTATGTGGCACAGTGATTATATTGGTGAATAGGGCACAATTTAGTCTATCATTTCACACTAATATGTAAACAATATATCCATTACTAATAAAGTTATAGCTATGGAGGTATTACCTTTCAATACACCGTCGTAGCTATTAAACACATTATAATTACCAGTTAACAATTTTGCAATCGTGAATCTTTCTTATTTTGTGAATGACCTTTTTTCTTAGTTTATCTTCCTGCTTATAGTGTTGTTTAATTCGTATTACAACGTAAAGACATATATCTCTACAAATTAAATTCTCGCGATGTACATCACAAAAAAAAAACCATACCAAGAGATTTTAAAATTATCATAACAATTCGCTCATCTTTTATGAAACGGACTTAAATAAATATGTATTTATTACATAGGTTTACATATTGCTGATGATATTGGGGACAATAAATAGGTGGCTACGCGTACCCACCTCAACTTGCGTTGCAAAAGGGGACAAAACATTTTCGTCCCATTTTAACCACCCGAAATTAAAACGATTGTAAAATATTAACATTCCTTATAGTGTTGAATGTTAAATTGTTGATTGGTAGATGAGAGGCAACAAATGGTAAATAGTCCTAAAAGATGCATTTGTAAATTTAGTGCTCAAGCTGGTAAGTTGTGATATACGTTCGTGATGCTAACTTTATTTCAAGAGTTTACTTACTCAACGTTACATCGAATTTTGAATAAAAATCTAAATAAGCACCCACAACTGCACGCAGCTGATTACGAGAGTAAGCGCAACTATTGTGTTTAGTTTTGTAACTGTTTTAAATCAACTTCTGTTATAGGCGTGACACTCACTAAAACAGCAGCCTGTATAGGCAAAGCACATAGTATAGACCTAGCTCAATGGGTCGCGATTCTTACTCAAACAGCTAAAAAGACACTCGTTACACATCAAAAGAATGAAAAATCGGTAATAAAATGTCACTAAGGCGCCACCTTGACCTAAATAAAATAACGTCATGAACAAGATATAATACTCCGTATAAGAGGAATGCAAACTATTCACTTAAAAATAAAAAACTGGACCAAGTTACACATTTACTAAACAATTCACTTTAATCTTTGGCTCGATGTGTATATTGACTTCAAAATTAGTATTAAAATTTCTTCACAAAACGCCCCTTTATTTTGCAAAATATGCCACTTCCAAGCATTTAATGTCCTCAATAAGATCGTAAACTTCGTTACTTAAGCTCAAAAAGTTGTGATAAAAGACTACAAAGTTTCATAAAATTACACTGTAAGCTGATGAAAAATGAATCTGAAAATATTTACTTAAATACCAACACAAAATAAATTCAAAACTTCATCATGAAAATAAAATTAACTAAAATAAAGCTTCCATCTCAATCATCCAAGTAACTGAAAAATGTATCAGCGAATTGATTTTAAAACCCTACAAATCTTTCTATTAAAATAGAGAGAATATTTTTACTCAACTTTAAAAATAGTAAAAATGGATTTGCGTATCAAAACTGCAAAATATTATACATTTAATAACGTTGCTTTCTATATTTTAATTTGAAATAAGATAACTAGGTACTATTGTTAAAGTAAAGGTCATTGAAGATTTAGTTGAACCATTCTGAGTGTGTTATTGAGTAAAAAAATATTTGTTTATTTCGGTTGTAGTTATCGGGTTTTGGACGATACACGTGTGTCTGAAGTTGTTTTTCTCATAGAAGCGTCCACTGCGCGTTTTTAGTATGGAACATTTTTATGAATGGTAAAGGATGACATGGCCTTTGGGGGTTTTGTTTTTTATTCATTTGGTTAGTCAGTTAGAGGCTATTGGCAGAGTTTGGGGCGAGTGATGTAGTTTACCGCGCACAAAGTATACTTACTGGTATAACAAATAAAAAATTCGGTGCAGTTGATGATTATATTTTAAAAGGGAAATTGTACCACGGTCTAGCTCAGTGAGGTACAAACTTATGAAACTTACTGTAATTGAGAACTCATCTTCAGGTGTGAGGTAAGCAGAGATTTATCCATATGTGTAATCAGTAACTAGCATTTGTTTATTTTGGGCAGCAGTTAATTTCTAGGTTTAATAATTAAAATACAACAAAAACTGAGAAAGGTTGTATTTCAAAGCATAATAGGTAATCTGGATAAACACTAAACAACTGTATTTATATGTATATTTAATAAAGCAAAATGTCTGATTAATAGCAGCATAAAATAACTAAAACGATATTTCTCGTAAACCTTACGGTCTTAAAATTACTAAATTAAACACTGTACAACCTTATAATCCATGTTTACTTAAAATTTAAAATGCAATATCATAAACACTGTATTCAATAATGAAACGTGTATTGACCTATGTCAACAAATTACAGTTGCGATAGGTTTAAGAACTCAAATGTTTTTATCTTAGGAGCAGAACTCAGTTGTTCCTTTTTAACCGTATCAAAATAACATTAACTGATTTGTTATTTACTTAAACTGCACCAAAAGGATAAATACTTACTTGTACAAAACAAATATTTTAATCTTGTCTTAAACGAACTTTAGCTTGAGAATTTTCATTTCCAATTCACAAGATGAATATACGATAATGTAAAGGTAATTACCATTTGTATTCAACGTACAAATAAACGAACGGTAGCATACAGGGTTGCTCATTAGTGCGTCAAAGTGCGATATCTCAGTAAAAATAAATTTTAGAAGGAAATGTTTCATATAAAAGTTTTTGGCGATTGAGGGGTGGGTATTTTGAAATTATTTTTATGTATGGTAGTACCAAGTTATGTTTTTTTTGAATGGTGCTACTTAATTTTTTTGCCATTTTTGGATTTATCGTCAAATTTTAAGGTTAGTTTATGTAAAGAGTCTTATATCAAAAACTTACCATTTTCGAGTTATTCGGGAAAATTCGAAAATTTTGACAGCTGCAAGGTCTCACGGAAATCGATGTTGTGCCCTAACTGATGCGAATTTCGGAATCCGCTCTAAGAGGACCTAATAAGCTACTTAAAAAAAAAGTTTTCCAAAACCCCCGAAATAAATCTCCGGAATTGCATAACTTCAATCTTCAATAACTTGGTTATTTAAAATGGAATGCCCCAATTTTCTCGACGGCATCGTGTTTAGAATCCAAAAATCTACAACTTTTGTTAACATTACCCTATCCCTAAACCCAGCCGTTTTTAAGATTTCGAAAATTTCTCCTTTTTAGATTCTAAATATTTCAACATTGTTATTGATGATTGAAGTCAGCAACTTCGGAGATTTATTTCGGGGGTTTTGGGAAACTTTTTTTTAAGTAAACAAGTCAAAACGTAGCTTATTAGGTCCTCTTAGAGTCTCATAAGACGGATTCCGAAATTAGCAGCGGTTAGGGTACAACACCGATTTCCGTGAGACCTTGCAGCTATCAAAAATGGCAAAAAAATTAGGTGTTATCATTTGAAAAAACATAACTTGGTACTACCACACTTTTATGACGCACCCTATACATTTGGAAATAATTTTGAAATACGCACCCCTCAATGGCCAAAAACTTTTATATAAAACATTTCCTTCCAAATTTATATTTACATCGCACTTTGACGCATTAATGAGCAACCCTGTATATTAACATAAGGGAATTTTCCATTAAATGTTCCACGCAGAATAGATGTAACAGCATGTGTGATTTATGCAAAACAAAATTTATGTTTATGCAGATGACAATGCATTATCAGGCGCCATTTAATGCAAGTAGAGATTGTGACGTCACACCACGTTTTTATAACGATACAGAAATTTACTATAATAAAAGCTTTTTCTCATAAGCGGTTTCCTTATTCCTACTTTTGTTCCTATCCTAATTGTGAAAATATCGAGATATAAAAAATTTAATTATTGAACGAAAAAAGGAATGCTTAAAAATACTAATGTAATGTAAACATATTTAGCAATAATAATGAAAATTTCGAAACTTAAATTGTAACCCAGGGTGTGTTTCTTTATTTTATTCGTTGTATTTTTTGTTTTATTTTTGATACATTGAATGTGTTCGTTCTGTAGTTTTAAAATGTTTCTTTTTTAATTTTTTGTATTCTTTATATTCTATGTATATGCAACAATAAAATACTTACCATTATATTATTTTTCCTAAAAAAGATAAGGCGCGCATACGCGTCCATTAGCACCTGGATGTAAAATGCGTAGCTGAGTGAGGACGGCGCGCATGCGCGTCTCTATGAAATTTTTGGTAATCATTTACATAAAATTAGAAAAAAATTAAATTTTGAAATATTTGATGACAAATGTCAAATTAAATACATAAAGGTAAAAGTTTATATATTTAGTTATCTTATATACCATTTTTTTGTTTATGTATTAAAAGTAACGATTACCAAAATGTATGTTTTCAGGCCAATTTTAATTACATTGCGCACCACATACAACCTATACCTACTGCAATAGTACATTTTAAGGTATACAATTTGACATATTAGTACTTGCTGCAAGAGAATACGACATTTGTAAACAGTTAATTTTAAAATTAAAACAGTAAGTAGTATTTAAAGGGTACTTACACGGTAAAATGATAAATGAAACACAACCATCCTCCAGGATGTTCCAAAAATACGTAAGTCCGTTCTTGACAAGTCTTTCCTTTTTTGTGATGAAACACATACTTTGTTTTAAATGCTTGATCAATTGGTAGATAAATTGGATAATATGGATCCGGAACACCTCGAGGACCTTCATCACCAGCATCTTCGACATCCTCTTCATCAACAACATCCTCAGCAGCTATTACGTCTTTAGCTTTATTATTTCTTAAAAATCTTTGTCTGCGTTTTAAAGGGGTAGGTACCCGTTTATGATGTGCTTCACCAAACCTAGGCATACGGTGCCCTCTTAATCTGTGCAGAAAAGGTAATCTTTCCATAGGTTCACATTCTGTTAATTCATCCTCACTTCCTCCCGATTTAAACCTTATAAGTAATTTGTGAAAATTATTAATTTAACATCAACATTTTAATGAATTACCTTATATCATCTTCAGGTGTATCAATGCATAATTCATCTTCAGAACCAGGAGAAGGCCCAATATCAACTTCCTTTGCTTCTGTAGTAACATGATTAATTGGACTTTTGAGTACACTGAGCACTAAATCGTCGGAAAATCGTTGAGGTGAAGACCCACTATCATAATTCCTACTAGAAGATGTGCGTCTTTCCAACAAATTTCCACAAGCACTCGGTACCAGGCTTAATTTCCTGGATGTGCGGTATAAATTCTCCTGTTCAGAACGGTTCATGTCGCCTATCATCGCAAATGACAGCATTTGCTTTGAGGCCCCGAGGCCCGCCTCACTTTAATCATTCTCTAAATGTCATTTTGTCTCAATTTCTTAGAAATGTGCTCATTTGTGTTATTATGACTTGGTGCTCTATATTAAATTCTTTTTCAATAATATTACAAACATATAACGCATTTTATTATAGGTTATTTTAAATTAATCTACAATTGAAATTTGAAAATTGCAAGTAAATATGGATTAACAATTACATTTTCTTTACATTAACCAGTACCGGGTAGCCAACTAAGAACGGCCGTCGACCATATCTCAGGAATGGATTATAGCACAGGTTCGGGAAAAAAAATTTTATAACAAAAGTGACCTCGAGAAACGCCTGGACATTATTTTCAGAATTGTAGGTCCACCGCTAGAGGGCGTATTTGACAGTTTTAAAAAGCATAATTTTGAAAATTTACTCAATTAAGGGGCATATTAAATACTATAATCAGATTCCTCGACAAATTCTGCATATTTTTTATTTGACAAGTTTTAGTCTATCTCTTCAAATAAGGGGTAGGGGAGAGTGGGAACCTTGTTACGAAAAAACGCCTTTAATTCAGGTTCTGCTTGACCGATTTTAATAAACTTGATGTTCTTTGAAAGAGATTTTGTTAAACAATAGAAAATTTGTAAATTTGAAGCAATCCGATTAATAACATAAATGCTAGAGGGCGCTGTTTAATATTTTTTTAATATTGTGTTTTCTCTTTACAATTTTAAATGGAAGCATAACAATTTAAGTAGGTCTTTAAATAGTAGACTAAATTAGTAATAAAACAGTGAAAACTGCAAGTCGATATCTTTTTCCTATCCTGAGATATCGGAAGAAACAGGTAAATGGCGGGACTTGTTCTTCCAACGTCTAGTAGGCTAGTTCGCGTTAACGGAAATTATTAAATTTAGCCTGGATGAAAAGATCTTACATTCGTCTGCAGTAATTTAAACTATTATACTAGTGTTATGGTTGCCGCTAGATTACCTAAATGTAATGCTGTCGCTACTAACAATGAGAACAAATTATAAAATAATAATGTGATAAATCTAACAATTAAAACCTTAAATAAATAACTACGTAATTAGTGTCGCCCTAGATGTTCGAAATGTCGTCCACCATTTTCAATGCATGAAATCAATCGGTGACGGGTGGAGAGGACAGCAGTTTCAATTTCTGCCCTTGAAATACTTCCTATTGTCTGTCGTATTCTTTCAATCATGTCAGCTCTTGTTGTGGGTCTATCAGCATAAACGAGATCTTTTATTCTCCCCCACAAATAAAAATCTAAACAAGTTAGGTCTGGAGACCTTGGTGGCCAAATAAATAAACTTCCACGTCCTATCCACCTTTCAGGGTATGATTGATCTCAGAAATTCCGAACATCTCTAGAATAATGTGGCGGGCACCCATCATGTTGCAAGAACATGTCACGACGAATGGTCAAGGGCATGTCTTCTAAAAGAAGTGGCAATTCGTTGCTTAAAAAATCTAAATATCTTTCTCGATTAACAGTCTCATTAAACAAAAAAGGCCCAATTATTTCTCCACCTTGAATCCCACACCACACATTTACAGACCAACGACCCTGATGTTGGACCTCCTGCATCCAGTGGGGATTCGTTTCAGACCAGTAGTGCATATTATGTCGATTTACACTACCATCACTATGAAAAGTAGCCTCATCTGTCCACATAGTTCGTGAAAGCATTACATTTAGGTAATCTAGCGGCAACTATAACATTAGTATGATAACAGTTTAAATTACTACAGACCAATGTAAGATCTGTTCATCCAGGCTAAATTTAATAATTTCCGTTAACGCGAACTAGCCTACTAGACGTTGCAAGAACAAGTCCCGCCATTTACCTGTTTCTTACGATATCTCAGGATAGGAAAAAGATATCGACTTGCAGTTTTCACTGTTTTATTACTAATTTAGTCTACTTTTTAAAAACCTACTTAAATTTTTATGCTTCCATTTAAAACTGTAAGGAGAAAACACAATATCAAAAAAATATTAAACAGCGCCCTCTAGTATTTATGTTATTAATCATATTGCTACAAATTTTCTATTGTTTAACAAAAGCGCTTTCAAACAACATCAAGTTTATTAAAATCGGTTAAGCAGAACCTAAATTAAAGGCGTTTTTTCGTAACAAGGTACCCACTCTCCCCCACCCCTTATTTGAAGAGATATACTAAAACTTGTCAAATAAAAAATATGCAGAATTTGTCGAGGAATCTGATTATAATATTTAATATGTCCCTTAATTGAGTAAATTTAAAAAAAAATTGCTTTTTAAAATTTTAACTGTCAAATACGGCCTCTAGCGGTGGACCTACAATTCTGAAAATAATTTCCACGCGTTTCTCGAGGCCACTTTTGTTATAAAAAATTTTTCCCGAACCTATGCTATAATCCATTCCTGAGATATGGCCGACGACCGTGCTTAGTTGGCCACCAGGTACAATTAAAAGTATATCATTCAAAACTAATTTTAGTGCATATTCCAAGAAAAAACGTTGTAAGGACCAACTCTTAGTTTTAATCTAAATGTACCGTTGCTTTTACTTTAATAATTAAGAGCGCATTAAGGGTGGTAGTTTTTCAGTTTACTTTCTATCATATTGTATATTAGGGTACTTCAGAATTGTTACACTCGTGGAACTTTCATTTTATGTTATGTTATTACACACCACTACCAATTGTAAGTGCTTTTGTACATTAGCTTAAATAAATACCATCTTTATTAACTAAATTATTTACTAGAATCTAAAATCCATTCCAAGTTCATGGATTGATATGTCTATTGAATATTCATAAGAGAAATCAAACACTACATACTAAGTCAACTTGTTTTTGTTTTTGCTTTTGATAATGTAAAGAACAAAGTTACTTTCTTGTAAAATGAAAGCTTAGATGAAACAAAATCTCTTAAAATCCGTATTTTTCATAAACAATTGTCATAAAAGAAGCTATGTAGGTAGAGGACCGAGAAAATTTTATTACTGTAATAAACATTTCCAAATCGTAATCGTTACCGCGAAAGAAAGGATAATTAATGGGTTTTTAATATCTTAATAATAATTTTATTTTATGTATTTTATGCAAGAAATATTTGCATGTATGAAACTGATATTTAAGTAAGGGTTGAACAAAAAAAGAAAAACATATGTTGGGGTGGAAAACGGGTATCGGCTCGAAACTGCCTTTACTGAAGGAGCGTGACGAATCGTTGAAAATTTCTATACGCACATTCTTGGTGTAACAACGTCACTAGTTTAATAATTAAATACGTTGGAATATACCGCAAATCAAAAGACATCTTTGTTACTAGGAAATTCGAGACCTAAGGTTTGTCACGGACGAATGCATATTTTAAAAATTAATACATCTTTTAGTAATAAATAAGAAAATATTCCCACGTAATACTTTTAAAAACGGGGGGTTTATTTGGGGAGTAAATATAGTTAGTTGAAGTCGGAGGTTCGATTGAGTCGGACGGTTGGACCGTTTTTTTATTATTTACTTACAAACCCCCATTGTAAACCGTTCAGTCTATAAATATTTTTGATGGTGTACATTTTAGTAAAGTTAAAAACGTGAATTCACCATTTTCCTCTTGTGTAGGTTTTAATGTAAGTTTTTCCCAAAATTAATCGAGTTTAAACCGCGTATCTGAACTCGTCCTGTTTGCGATAGTGTTTCACTAAAGGATTATACTCAAGTGTAAGTAGGTATTTGAATGTAGACCAAAGCTCGCAGCAGATAATTCAACAAGCCTATGTAACCTATTAAAAGTCCGCTTTAGACAGTACCGTGTCTCCTCCTCATTGCTAGCATGACTTGGCATTGTTGACTGTTTATTAATATTTGTGTAGAGGAAATAATGCGTGGACAAAAACGTAGCACGATAGATCTCCTTAATTCGTTATAAACGAGACCGGGGTCTACAGACACGAGTCCAGATGACATTAAAAACCACCACGAATTCCAGTTTTACTGTTAAACGAACCCGTTCTTATTGTTTTGTATAGATGAATGTGTAAGCTAAGAAAGGGATGCTGTATTTTCTAATGCAGTCAATCAAACTTGCGGGTAGGTTACGGTTGCATTGTTATGATTTATTTGCACCTTACCTGCTTTGTTTTAATGAGTTTTTTTGTGTCTTTAATTCAGACGGCTTATTTAGAATTATTTGTCTACGAACTAATTTCTCTTTATACGTAATTTATTGTAATTGTACGTATGTATTTTGTGCTCTTATTATTTATTGATTATGAGTATATGTAAATTCCTTGCCTACTTTTTTTTGTTCTTGTTTAAGTGTAGTTAAACTGCATTGCAGTTACCTTACTTTACCTGTTTAATTTTGCTGCTTGTTATATTTTATATGTATCGTGATCTGCCTTATTATTTTCTTATTTACCGGCATTATTAGTTGTATAAGGGACACATGTTTGGTATTACAATTTTTATTCCTATTTATTTATGACACAGTTGAGGGTATGATTTCACCGTTTATTTTTGTTTGTGTTTATGTGTAGCTAAACTGCTTTTTTTCTGTTCCTTAATCTTATGATTTTGTACGTACTTTAACCTGATTTAATAGTGTTTTGTTATATATTTAAACCTTCCATTGTTTTTTTATTTGATTTATTAATGTACTTGTGCAATTACTTATTTATTAATAAATTCGGTTTTTTTGGTGGTTTTTTCCGAACTTAGTAAATTAACGGATTGAACCATCATTGCGCAAAGCTCGTTAATTCTAATTTGGGTAGTTTCATTGTTTACCTGTTCCACATGATGGAACACGTAATCTCATCCAATCCTATCTCATTCACATAAGACGGCGTAGCTACCACAAGACGGCCAATTCTTTTTATCAGATTTGAGGTTTACGAGTATTTAAATATCAGACTTGTAAATAAATTCTAATGTTCTAATTATTGGCAGGAAAGTCAATCTAAGGCAAACACTTAATTTAAGTAATAGTAGCATGATTGTCAGTAAAGTCAAGATACATCCCTTAGCGACTGTTTTGTTCTTGAATTTACATTATCGCGAATAAGGTCAAATTACACTTTTAAAGATAGGTTACCTTGGGACACTACATTAGATATTCAAAAAAGGTAAATTACCTTCAGAAATTCTAAACTATTGTAGTTTGCTGTTGTAATAGTAACTTATACAATTCATGCCATGGTGTATTATTTTAAAATTGGTAGGGTATTATAGACAAAATTCGCCACTTTGTTGAAATATGACTTAATACCATTATGAACATTTTCGAAGATCATAAGCATTACCCCAAATTATTACGTAGAGAAAGTTGTCAAACATTGTGTAAACTATTCAGGTGAAGACCGCTGTTTTTTGTTATATGCAGTTTTATTAAAACGATCAAATATTAAGTGGTATTAAAAGTTTAGTGGATGTCTAAAAGATAGTTATTTATAAAATATGTATTTTATTGAAGAATATTTCATTGTGTTAACTACTGCCTAACATAAAACACAAAAGTTTATTAATTATCTCATTCCAATTTCCTTATGGTTTTTTACCACCGCTCACTGCGATTTTCGTTGAAGATATCACGTTTTAGACCGTAGTTATGTTATATTTTTACAGTGCGAATTTAGTGATTTTTAATAATTACTTGTCCAAATGTTACATATTCTGATCAGGTGTGGATTTACTTCCACGTGGATGTGTAAGAAAATTGTGGTAGGCTTTTTGGACTTTTGACAGAAGTACAAAAATGTAGGTCACTAAATTTCGTCGGTATGTCGTTCTCTATATGGTTGTCGCTGTCGTATATACAATTTTTCTACTCACTTAATCTTAAAGAACCAATTCAAACAAAATATTAGAGATGAAAATATTAAAGAAAAATTGGAATAAGTACGTCTTTCAAAACAGTATAGCAAATGTGCAACAGATTGTCGCAAGTACACCCACTATCTGTATACGAGTCCTTTCACAACCAATATTAAAGTTCCGACACCCTCACTTTTTTTTAGAGAAACTCTACTCCGTCCCCAGAAAGTAGGCGTTTTTTAAGTTTAAGTCGACTACCATTGGTAGGGCCTAATTTTTTAAAGACACTCTAACCGTATAAAAAAAAGATAGAGAGATGAACCTCTTAACATCTTTATTAATAAACTCCACGACATACTGGATATTGTCAAGAGAATGGCGCTAGAGCTCACACCACATGAGAAGCTATAGAATATTTGCGAGAACTTTATAGTGATCGTTTCTGATTTCTTCTTGTGGCCTCACTTTAAAAACATAACTTTTCAAACCCCTATTAACAATTTGGATAAACTTTTACTGCACAAATAAGAACTCAACTCAATTCACCGGTTCTCCTGCAGCATGTAATCGACACCGTCACTCGTCGAGCCGGGTACACTTCTAGCATTTATTATGAATTTGTGTTATATTGCAATATTTTGTTTATAAACTTAATAAAACGGAACGTTATGCTTCGACATTGTTGGTATTTAAATAAAAGGTTAGGTTAAAGTGCCAAAATGTCACTTGCAACACAAACGTCACTTGCGCAATAGTCATTTCCTTGGATGTGCATAAAGTACCTACCGAAATCGTGAAGTGGTCATAGCCTACCGTAATTGTAAATTTAAATAATCAGATAATTTTCATTGTAATAAAGTTGTTAGTAGCGGTGATTGACATGATCAGTTTCACATTAAACATAAAAAAAATAATAAAATAGGTAAAGCAAGTAATGTCGGGTTATAGTATTTACTAAAAAAAAATTGATATTAGGTTTAAAAAATTTCAAATTTTTCAACTCAATCAATTAAATGAAATTATAAATTCTCAGTATAGGTATGTACCCCTGACCTGTATAAAAAATCCAATCAATATAATAAACCTTGAATGTTATCCTACATTATTTATTCCTCTGTTCATTAGTTGCATTTACAAGATGATTAATAAATGTAGAATCAATACCGATTAGTGGTGAGGTGTAGATGTAATTTAAGTATTAAATTAATAGACTATAATAACAAACAAATTTAGAGTGGCATAATAAATATATACTTTCAGTGAATTAAAGACTAGTACAATCTAAGCAATTGTATTTTTTTATATCGTCACAATGTGATTAATGCTTGGTAATAAAACATTTCCTTTATTGTTTTCAAAAAGTGATATAATTGCGATCAATATTATGTTAAAATTAAAGCGGACCTTGTAAAATAAGTTTTAGTGCTTGTACTTGAATAAATTAAGTAACTAAAAATATGGACACCTACAAAGTGCTTTATTAATAATTCAATAAATGACCGGTAGTACTACGTATACAAGGTAAAAAATATCTCCCAAATGTAGACCTTTTGAATTTATCAAAGTATACCGAAGAATTTCTAAATTACAACTTTAGACAGATAAACTGCAATTGCAAATTAATTACAGTAATAATGATAGACATGGGATTGATTTAAATCAGCTTTAGTGATTAGTACATAAATAGGTTTTTGATGTTATAGTATTATAAAGTTGATTAACTGGTTAGTAAAGCTTCACTCTGTTATTTTCATATTAAATTTTAAAAAAGCGTATAACTATTTATTTTTTAATTCTAACGAAGGTAGTTATCCAATCGTTATAACATCACTCAAATTACAAAAAATTTAATATTTAGTTTGTCATTGAATTATTACCATGCCTTAAAGACTATTCAAATTGAGATGGTGATTGAAATAGAGAGTATTTATTTATAATTACTGTTCTGTAGAACGGTAAGTAATTACTTACCCGTCATGTGTGCTCTTAACCACCATAGCAACCAACTATAAAGGGTAAAGTCAAAGTAGCCATGGTTCACTTTGCGGTATTGCAATGCTTTAAAAACCATGTAGTGTTATAAATGTAAAGGGCGTGTACCTATCCAAAGCGCAAATTCCAAGGTTTTCACTAGCCTAGCTAAGAAAAAGACCGAAACTTCCAAGGCCATCGATCTATCTTAGGAATAAACCTAAAGCTCATTGAATCCTCAAGACCACCGTCTAAACCACTAGCCAAGGTGCAAACTGGATCTGGGGTACCTCTTCAACGTAGCGGGCCCAGAAAGAAACCCAAAGTTCCACTAACATCGACTTAGCTAAGAAACATACCTCTACATAGTAATCGATTTAGTACAGAAACAAACCCATTGTCCTACCCATTAATTTCTTCAAGGAGATTGCCTTAGCCAACACAGATACACGACTCATTGGTTTCTTCAAGATCATTGTTTTAGCCGAGAAAAAAAAATTCATTACTCATTGATCCCTTCAAGGTCACATGACCTAGCAAAAACCAGATACTTCGTTAACAACCTTTTTTGTCTAGTACGACGGATAACCCTGAACTCAAGCTTAAGTTCATGTCTAGGAGCTTGCCAGTTATAAGTTGATTCAAAATAGGTGTATGTATAATACCTATGACGTCATAGAGAATAAACACCGAAAATTTTAAGAAATTATATAGCAAGGGTTAGAAAATATTTGGAGTATTTACATATTAAAGTGTATCTAAACTAAATATTTATTTAAAGGTAGAAATAGAATACTGCTTAATAGGGACAATAAAGAATTTACAAGTAAAGACTTCCAAGTGCTTGAAGTAGAGTACTAGAAAGTATATTAAAAAAACATGTTTCATAAGAACAGTCTTAAAGTACGAAGTCAAGTCTAAAAATACGAGTGGTGTAGCCATGAGTTTTTTAAAGAATAAGTTATGCTAGTTTTTGTAATTTGCCGTTTTTGAACAAAATTTTTGATTTAGAGATTTTTGGGGCGGTTGGCAATGTCTTAATTTTAAAAGTGAAAATTTGACCTAGCCGCCTTTTGTTTAATCCAAATTCTGTCACAAAACACGAAAATGAAAGATAATCAAGATAATCTTGCATGTACGTCCCCTGAAATATATGAAATTGCCAAAAATACTGTCGGGAATTTGTTTACATTAAAGTTTTCCACTGGACGCATCCTGTTTTTGACATATTTTGTACACGCGTGTCATAATTCCGGACCAAATTTCGCCAACCTAACAATGATCAAAAAATGTTCCGTGAATTAATGGCAGTAATGACGTCGTCTATTAAAGAATCAAAATGGAAGCAAATTACAAAAATACATTTTTTGAATTAATGTTCATATTGTAATTTATAGTTACGTAATAAAAAGCAATTTGTTAGCCACCGCGAAAGAATTGGATGATGGTCAGGGCAATTATATTGAGCCTGTACTAAATGCTAACATTAAGTCTTATAATGCAGTATGTTTGATAGAGATCGTCCAGCTTATATATAAAAATTAGTGTTTATTAACAGTAAAAGAATTTTAAAAATGTTCATAGTTTTTATTCAAGTACAAATACACTCATCCTTACCCACGTTTTTTGATAAAATAATATTTCTGTGAGCATTAAAGGCAATACTATATTTGGAATAAAACCAAAAATATTAAACATAAGGTGTTTCAGTGTAAGCCTCATTTATCGATTAGTCTGGATGTACATCAAAATATATGCCAGTCTTTATCATTTTTTTTTTGTATTTATTATTGAAATATTGCAATTACGAAAACGCAATATTGGCAAAATGTGGTGTTTGTCGAAACGTGACTTCACCACTATCAGATGCAGCGAGTAAACCACTAACAATGCAGTTTACGCTTATCAAAGTACCTGCAACGTTGGGAATTTCCAAACCCTAGCAGCGGATGTTGGATAAGTGACTCATACTAAAGTACCTAAAACTTTATAAACAGTTGAAGGTATTTTACCTGAATAATATAAAATAATTACTTTGGACATTTCGGTACATTACGAAATAAACCCTTGAACATACAACTTCAGAAAACAACCGTAGCTGAATATCTAGTTTACTGCAGTTCACTTCAGTTTATTTATTTATGAACATTTTTGTCTTCAGACTAATCAACAAAATTAATTATGGTTAGTACATAATATTCAATATGTGTTACTTATTCGATTAAAATTATAACATCAAATGCAATGCTGCGATACTGATCAAAATTTTGCTAATTCCAGAACTCAAATAATCAATATAGAAATAGAGCTCTGACTGTGAAAGAACTTGAAGATATCGTTGAAAACTTAGATTTAGACGCCGATGAAGACGTGAAGACGTAGTTTATATTCCACCAGGCGTGGATTCTCTAACCGATGAGGAAGATTTTGATGACGATCCCATTGGTAACTAAAATGGTCTGCGAGAAATAGCAGGAACTTACGAAATTGTTGAAAAAGAAGTGGATCGTCTCGAGATCCTACGGGATGATAATGAAGATGAAGAAGCCGCTGAAGATGAAAATACAGGTACTCCAGCACCAAAAAAAAAACAAAATAAAACTAGATAAATCCAAAGCCTGCCGCGTCGAAAAGCAAAATGTAATTACATAGTCTAAAACACCTATAGATGATCAGGATTACGACTCTGTTCCGCAGTCACATGAACATGATCGGATAAAGCGAACACGTGAAGAATTGCATAGAAAAACTCCTCTTAAAATGTTCAAACTTTTTTTTGATGATAATGTGATGCAAGGAATTATTCGGTATTCATTCCCATATGTACGCAATGAGCAGTAATAGACCTAGTTTCAGGTTACCTTGGAAGATTTGGAAAAATTCTAAAGAATTTTACTTCTAAGCGGATATCATTCTCTTTCGCAAATTTAGTATGTACTGGTCAAGAAATGAGGATGTGTGTCGATATTGTAATAAAAAGTATGTCAAGAAACCGTTTCCTCAATATAAAGAAAAACCTACATTTTGGAAATAACAATAATATTGACATATACGATAAATTTGCAAAACTCACACCCACATTTAGTCTAGTAAATCAAAATTACACGCAATTTGGAGTTTTCAAACATCATTTATCCATAGACGAGCAGATGGTTCCCTATTTTGGCAAACACTCTACAAAGATGTTGATAAAAAACAAACCAGTCAGATTTGGATTCGAATTATGGTGCTTGACATCAAGTGACGGGTATCTGTTCAAATTTATACCATACCGAGGCAAAACTCTTCAGCAGCGACAACCTGACCTTGGACTTGATGCAAACATTGTGATTGAATTATTGAATGTTGTGTCGGAACCTCGTGCCCACAAAGCAATTTTCGACAATTTTTTCACCAGTCAATTGCTTCTCGTACATTTGAAGGGATTGGAATTTTTTGCTACCGGCACTGTAAGTGGCTAAGTGTCCTGTAGAAACATCAGAAGCCTTAAAAAAACCAAGAGGTTCTTTTGCTTCTTTGATGATCATTCAAACGAAACGAACCTTGGTTCGTTGGAACGACAATTCAGTTGTTACTGTTATGTCCAATTGTGAATCTGTTCAACCGATTGTACATGTCAAACATTACGACAGAAAAGAAAACCTGGTAGATCAGCCAAATATGATACACTCATATAATAAACATATGGGCGGCGTACATTTACATTACAGTGAAATTGCAAATTACCGAATAAGCATTCGCAGTAAAAAATGGTGGCCATTCTTTTCAAATTTCATTGACAGTGAAAAGCCAAAATCCGAAATTGAATTTCGTTCTCAGTTGACCAGAGAATTACTCTTGAAAAATAAATGCGATAAATCAAATAATTGTCAAAGAGGTTGGGCACCTAGTGGGAAAACATCCACAGAATATTAGAAGAACATGTAAGGTTTGCAAAAGTACAACATATTATCATTACATAAAGTATATTGTATTTTTGCATTCAGAACGTTTTTACACCTACCATCAAAAATAACAACCCTAGTTGCCAATATTGCGAAAACGCAATGTCATTTTACTTCCACATCCAACGGATGGGAAGTTTAGTTTTATTGTAGCAGTTCCAGTAATACTGTCTTGCAAGTATGAAGAAAAATAATGAGTTTAGTTAAGAAAGTAACCTTAAATAAACTTTTTGGATCTCCTATTAACCGTTTATTTTTCTGCACTGGAGTCGATAATTATGGTAAACAGATATTTTTTCTTCAATATTTTTTATTGTTCGTTACAATTAACAGTATGATATTTGTGTAATAACAGTGACCATTAGTGGAAACCAAAACCCCATAACGTTCAAAATCCGAAAGATGCTATCAAACTAGCCGTTCAAAACAACAACAATTGCATGTTGTTTTAATCACATTCTGTAAAGTGTAGAGTGCAATAGTACATTACAAATGTGATTTATAAAGCAAAGAAAAATTCTCGTGCTACGGTTACTGCTCAAGTGACTTAATTTGTTAATTTAAATATTGTCTTTTTAAAGTGTTAAATCACTTTTATGCAAAACGTTGATGAACAGTTGGAATATATCAGCATAAACACACTCACACATTGAATTTTCTTTTAATACTGCCTAACGGTTACTGCTATGCCCGTACACATAATAGATTCGTTTGAATTGATTTTATCTGACCTTTTCACAAATTTAAAATTTGCATATTTGTCCATAAAATACACATATATAAATCAATTATTTTTTAAAATTGTTACTAATTTCAAAGTTCCAATTTGGGGTTAGGCATGGACGTTTTGTCAGTGTATAGTGAGTAAAGTGAGACAGTAACATTTAGCTAAACTTGGCCCACTATAAAAGTAAAGGAAACAAATAAAATGTGTTTCGTTCCAACTTGTAAGAGCACTCCTAATACCTACTGCACACAAGTTATCTATTCTTCCTTTTCTGGAAAGTTCGTCCGTTACAATTGTTAGCAAAATGATTAATACGTTTCAATCGATTCTGCAAAATAAGCGGTTTAAAATAACGTTTAAAAAATATATAACCTTAAAAAGGAAAATAGAAGTGAATGGAAGTGAAGTTATTCACACAGTGAAAACCTAACTTATCTTTATTACACATTTCTGCAGCGACACATCGGGCGCTATTTATTTCACAGTACTGCCCTACTTACAATTATACTCGCAATGTCGCTAATATGCATCAATTGTATGCTGATATTTTGGGCTAATAGGATAATACGGTTTTAAATCAGTTTATATATATATATATATATATATATATATATATATATATATATATATATATATATATATATATTACAGGGTGCTACATATTACCAGGGTGAACACGCTATATATTATTTCAAATTTAGATTAAGCTCATCTCCCCCATACTTCCAATATAGGGTTTCATTACGCTATACAGGGTATTTCAAAAGTTATGGTCAATTGTACACGAAAATCATTCTCATTTCAAAGTCCTGTATCCCTAGACAGAACAACCTAAAAATATTTTTTTTCCAAGCCTAACTTTTTCACATTGGTACAGTGTTACGAGAAAGTGCTATTTCTTTATTATTGCACCAATTGAATATAGAGTGAGCCAAAACTCGAACACATGATTTTGTCAATTTTTTCAAATGAATCACCCTGTATTTTATTTTAAAAATACACTGTATGTTCTTTCATTTTTATTAAGCACTCCCTACAGTTAAAATCGTTAATTTCTGAGATATTTTCAATTTAATAACAGAAAGACATTTTTTTTTTAAATTTATATTGTAACAAGTTAGCCGTGAACAAATAAAAGTGTGACAAATTATAAAAAATGCGAAAACCATCGGTTATTAAGACAAAATTCTTATAGATTTAATTGAGTTCATAATAAATGTTCAAAATGTCCACCGAAAACATCAATACAGCATTGCAGTCGATCTTCAAATTCTCGACTGACATTTCTACATTAATACTCTGGAATGCTTCTCGCATTCTATTCTCCATATCATCTTGGGTGGTTGGAGGTATTTGATACACACGGTTTTTCACATAACCCCACTTGAAGAAGTCAATTTTATTTAGCTCTGGTGAACGAGCTGGCCATGCAATGGGTCCTCCTCTTCCCACCAATCCTCTAGGAAAATCGGTATTAAGATGATTATGAATTATTCTAGTGTGATGTACCGGAGCTCCATCATGTAACAACCACATTATTTGACGAATGTTAAGAGGAACGTTTGCCAACTGTTCCATCGAAAAAATGTGGTCCAATTACGTGATCTCCAACTATACCACTCCTAACATTCAAAGACCACCGAGTTTGTCTATGAATTGCTATAAGATGTAGGTTACTTGTTGAATAATGGAAATTGTGTGTATTCACAGTTCCATTTTTATGAAACGTGGCTTCGTCTCCAAAGAGGACAAAATCAAAGAAATCCGCCTGATTGTGGATTTATTATTGAGGCCATTCGCAAAAAGCAACCCTTTTGGGATAGTCATCCTCGAGTAACTCTTGATGCAACTGTATATGGTATGGATGCATCTTATTTTTACGCAGTATTCTTCGGACGGACCTGTCACTAATATCATGCTGACACGTGGATTATGCGTAACTTCAAGCTCCACGTTAAATTCATTTTCCTCGTTAGGTACAGGTTTTGTTCTTTCCTTTTTTGCATAAGCTACTGAACCCGTACGATGAAAACAATTTACTAACCTTTCCAACGTTATTTTCTCGGGTTGTCTTCGTGCGGGATATGTCTCTTTGTAAATTCTTTGTGCTAATAAACAATTTTTTATACATTCTCCCAGTACCCATATCATGTCTGTTAATTCCTCAACAGGAAAGTTCATTTCAAACAGTATTTTAGTGTTTACAAATTAATAAACACTACACAATCTCAAAGAAGTTTGTTAAATGACAAGCTACTAATTATTACTGAATAATATATATCTGTCATTTGTTCACGGCTAACTTGTTATAATAGAAATTGTTAAAAAATCTCTTACTGTTATTAAACTGAGAACATAATTCACATGTCACATGGTACAGTTTTGATTACTTTCAGTGGTTAAAATACAAAAACAAAATCGCAGAATAGGCTATCAAATCGGTGATAATTTTATCACCGCATGTTGACTGTCACATGATTTTAATGAATAAAATAGTTTATTGTCGAAGTGACAAAAAGTTTCAAAGAAATAAATAATTGTATTGATTATCGTGCAACTGTAATATTTAATATCAAAGTGACAGATCGTTTAAAATTGTAAACTTTAAAAAATATATTTTCACTATATTCTCTTACCAAATATAACACGTGTTATGATTAATAATCGATGATACCACTCGTTAAAATCTGTAGAAAATTTCAATTTTCATCGGTTTTAACTCGAGCTATCACCGATGATAATCATAACACTAGTTATATTATCCCCGAAAATATCACAGAAATTAACGATTTTAGCTATAGGGAGTGCTTAATAAAAATTAAAGAACACAAAATGTATTTTCACATTTTAAAATAGAATACAGGGTGATTCATTTGAAAAAATTGACAAAATCATGTATTTGAGTTTTGGCGCGCTCTATATTCAATAGGTGCAATAATAAAGAAACAGAACTTTCTCGTAACACTGTACCAATGTCAAAAAGTTATGCCTGGAAAAAATTATTGTTAGTTTGCTCTATCTAGTCTATACAGGACGTTGAAATGAGAATGATTTTCGTGTACAATTGACCATAACTTTTGAGCCTATATTGGAAGTATGGGGGAGATGTGCTTAATCTAAATTGAAAAAGTATATAGCGTGTCCCATTAGGAAAAAGTATATTTGGTTCACCCTGGTAATATGTAACACCCTGTAAATATGAAAATAATTTTATAATGTCAAGTTTGAAGTTGCCTATAATTTTTGTAAATAACTTTTTTTGATATCTCCTTTAATAACGGATATATCGTACTTCGACGCACTAAAGCCGCACCCTGTATATTGTAGAAAATGTCAGCGAACAGTTACATTTTTAATATTACTGAAAGTATAAAATACATTTATAAAATATGAAAATACAAATAATAAAATTACTGTAGGCGGTATGTGATATTGAATGTTGTTTTAACCGAATGCTGTAACGGGAGCTTATTATTTTCGATTTCTTACTCGTTTCTTCACTGGTTAGCTCGCTCATCCGGCCATGATATTCTTGTTGGGATAATCGAAATAAACATCGCAGATACAGGACAATAGTGTCTGCTTTGCTTTGATTGCACATTTAAAATTAAATCTTAAAACTTTTTCTTTTGTTTCGAAAATACTAATTTAATTTAAAATTGTCTCATTAAATGAAAACATTGTTGACCTAATAGCTAAAAAGGAAATGGTATCTCATCTTTGAAAACTATGGTATCCTATTATTTATAGCACTGTTCATTATTACGTATGCAGAACCATTGTCATAATTATCAAGGATGTAAACTGTCGTTTACAAAAACAATATACATCGCTAATGGTACTAAAACTACTTGCTGTGACCGTGCATGACAATAGAAATTTTCCCAGAGTAATACCTAGAGGAGCCGTCGGATTAACATCTTTTGGCAGTTATAACTTAACCTACAGTATGGGAAGATTATAAGCTTCTATTGTGCTAAAATATTTCACTTGTTGTTCATACGTTACCTATTTGTATGTTAAAACACTTAGCTTTTTTGGGTTTTTACTGGCATATGTTTTACACAAATCTATACGTTTCGGTAACACTTACAGATATCGTCCTTAGTAGTAGTAAAACATTTTATTTTCATTTTGTTTCAACATCTTAAACAATTCTAAGACATTTTGCTATTATTGAGAACGATAAGTGTTATCGAAGCGTATAGATTTGTGTGAAACATAAATACAAAAATACACCATTAAAAACCCAAAATAGCTAATAAGTAGTTTAATTATGTGTAATAATGGTGAAAGTTTACATTCGCATATTTCTATGTTATTGTCGATAAACAAAACATTTGTAGATGATTGTACATTGAAATGATTTGTATAGAACGTTCTTTGGCTTGTGGTTTATTTGCACTGTTGATCCATACGTTTAAATATATTTTTAATATTTAACATACTTAGTGTTGGTGTTGGTGTTTTACCAGACAGAGATTATGAAATGGTTTCAAATATACGACGATCGATTTATAATATATAAAGGTATGTTACATGTAGATAACTCATTATAAACCTATGGCCTGCGGCCACCTTAAGTTTGCACTAGGGCTTTTAAGAATATTGAGACATTGATATAACATAATTTGGATACTTTTATTATTGCAGGTTTTATTGGCACGTTATGGAAATTTCCTTTCATTTTGCTACCATTGTGAACCATTGTATGTCGGATTAAAACCTATTTAACAGAGATATTTTTATGAAATTGTTATACTTTTATTTGTTCAGTGTAGGGTTTGGTGTTAAGCGTTGTTTAAGTGTATTTAAGATTAGCTAGCCTCACAGAATTTTTAAACACAAACAAAGATATGACTATGAGCAGACGCTCATAAATTCTTTACTATTTATTCATTTCATGTGTGTGTGTGACGGAGCCTTATACTTTTAGAATCATTCTAAGAGCTGTAGCGTGTAGATTACGTTGAGGGCGAATTTAAGGCGAGTTCACCAGTTTCCCTGTTTACCAGTGCTCTACCTGTACTTACGCGTACGATAACCCGATCTAGAACAGAGTGGCGCCTATTATTGTAAAACCCTTATAACGACAAATCCGGTGCTGACATTTTGTGTGTTAAAAAAATATGACACACATACATCTAAAAACAGCAAGACTACTAACCCTTTTAAAAGTAAGCATGATGTAGCCGTAAAAGTTTTTCAAACGCAAATTTAAGTATAAATTCATTAATTTAGATCATAACGTATGATTATTAAGCGAAATAAATTTACAGATTCAACCAGATTTGCTAACTCAATAACATACAAATACAAAGAGTTCAGTTAGTCTATAGTTTGCAGCAACAGTATAGTAATTTAACAAAATATGTGTTTCACGTATAGTTAGAACAACATTATAACATCCTTTAACGATCAGAGCATTTCTCATTACTCATATAACAATTCCTTACGTGAGTGCTAACTACAGTTAAAGAAACGAAATAATATAACAGTCAACAAAGGAAAAACGGTTGGTAAGTAGTTATTTTACTATAGATTGAACATTGTCTAGACCGGTATAATGCATAGAAGTACAAAATTTACATCTAATAAGTAATAATAATGAAAAATCTTATAAAATGAAGCAGATTAAACACCACTTTGTCGAATAATGAAGCACTATATTTTCAGTAACTTGGGATAGTTACCTACACAATCAACTGCCAAACCATACGCGATTCGTTAATGTAATTAATTTCTCCTTTGATGACGTTTATTAAGTTTTTAGTCAAAGGCTTAATTACCTGAATCATCTTAAGAACATTACACGACAGCAACAACCCTCTATTTATGAAAGTACATGATTCCAACATCATTTAATTACAACGTATACAAACTCTCTTATACTGTTTACAGTAAATGCATAAATGTAGTGGAAACTGAATAGTAAATGTCAAACATATAAAGGTGTACAAAGTGATAGGACTTATGAAAAGTGGATTAAAATAACTAAAATATGAAATCGTCTTGTTATTTTAAAGCAATTTAAATGCAAAAATAGAGTATTGACTTGATACAGTTCTTTTTCCGTTGTATCTACCATTCCCTAAAGGTTTCAAGTGAAATTGAGTAGAACGCGTAATAAGGAAAACGAAACAGATTTGTTTACTTAGGAACATTTCAATGTGAGACTAAACACTTAAACCTACTGACAAGTATGTAAGAAGTCTTTTTTTGTGAATTAAATGGATGATACACTTTTTGGAACGTTTCTATAGATCAACTCGTATAATAGAAAATGTAGTCACATCCCGAGTTGTTCCTTCAAAATGGAACAAAACAGCAATTATATTATAAACAATTAAAAACATACCGTGATTGTTATTCAAAGATAGAATTTCGAACGTAAAGAAACCTAGACAAAGATAAATAACTCCTCCATTGCATACAATCACAATAACAATGTACCCTGAAAGATCATAAAGTTTCATATTATGACATGATAAGTGAAAGGTATCAAATGAGACCGGACGTCAGGTTTGATGATACATTTAATTTAATATCATAACGCCTAAGAGTAGAACCGGGACACTTGTCGCCGCCATCTTGGATTTTCTGGGGAAAACCCACCTTTCACTTTTTATACGCCCACATGGGAGACCGTATTTTTCACCCTTATTTTTATGGTTTCTCTTCGGAGGCCTTTTTCAACCCCTTGATGGAATTTTCATCCCTAATTATGGTCTTTTTGCCAGCAATTTTTATGTCGGCCCTATTTTAAGGTTTCTTTTCGGAGGGCATTTTCAACCCTTGATGGAATTTACACCCCTGATTTGGTTGTATTAAGAACATTTTTTATGGTTTCCTTTCGGAGGCCATTTTCAACCCTTGATGGAATTTTCACCCTAATTAGAGCCCTTTTGGTTGTGGTAAGAACTTGTTTGTCGGTTCACACCAATGGATTCTTTTCGGCGGTCATTTTTAACCCCTTGATGGAATTTTCACCCTAATCTGGTTATATTAAGAGCCTCTTTGGAAGTTTAGCCCATGGAAGGTAGGAAAATGCGTGCGCATACAATATTCTAATAAGAAGCCCTAATGCTACCTCTATTTAAGATTCATGATGCGGTTTCACCCTTGGCTGAATTAACTATTGTACTATAATAAGCAGACCTGTATTGCTAACGTGTTAAGATTAACCGTATGGAACTTACCATGTAGGCCTTCGATCTTGTAGAATTATTGTCTGTCGCCCTGTCGAGGCCATTGTCTGATGGAATTTAATCAGCCCTAATTCATGTAAAAGGAGACTCAACTTGTTCGAACTTCGCCCCTGGTAAGGTACATTGTATGGGCTAACTTATATAATCAGAAACTATGTTCTTTGGCGACTTACCATCTGTGGACTTTACCTAATTGTAGTCTACTAATCTTGAAGTTGTAGCCTTCTAAAAATTGTATCAATAAGTGATGGATACATATCTATAAGACCTACATTGTACTCAGGTCTGCAGCCTGTCCCCTTGATTAAAATTGATTTAGCATTAGTAGGCATCTAATGATCATTTTTGCAAAGAACGTTGATCATGACTGCCTTCTACTTGTTTTGTCTCTCTCTTCAGCTCTCTGTCTAATCTGAATCAAGTCTGCTCCTATTCCACTTATACTTAGATCTCAAAACTCTCTTCTCGTTCTCTTCGTCCTCCTGTTGTCTAATTGTCATTGGTCTCTAACTTTTTCATGACTACTCTTGGACTTCTTCTCTGCTAGCTACTCTCTCTCTCTGTGCTTCTCTATCGTCTAACTCTCTCTAACTACTCTCTCTCAGTCTCTCTCTCTCTCTACTCAATCTCTCTCTCTCTCTCTCATCTCATGCTCTACTACTCATCATCTCTCTCTCTCTCAATCTATCTCTCTCTCTCTCTCTCTCTCTCTCTCTCTCTCTCTCTCTCGCTCTCTCTCTCTCTCTCTCTCTCTCTCTTTCTCTCTCTCCCTCTCTCTCTCTCTCTCTCTCTCTCTCTCTCTCTCTCTCTCTCTCTCTCTCTCTCTCTCTCTCTCTCTCTCTCTCTCTCTCTCTCTCTCTCTCTCTCTCTCTCTCTCTCTCTCTCTCTCTCTCTCTCTCTCTCTCTCTCTCTCTCTCTCTCTCTCTCTCTCTCTCTCTCTCTCTCTCTCTCTCTCTCTCTCTCTCTCTCTCTCTCTCTCTCTCTCTCTCTCTCTCTCTCTCTCTCTCTCTCTCTCTCTCTCTCTCTCTCTCTCTCTCTCTCTCTCTCTCTCTCTCTCTCTCTCTCTCTCTCTCTCTCTCTCTCTCTCTCTCTCTCTCTCTCTCTCTCTCTCTCTCTCTCTCTCTCTCTCTCTCTCTCTCTCTCTCTCTCTCTCTCTCTCTCTCTCTCTCTCTCTCTCTCTCTCTCTCTCTCTCTCTCTCTCTCTCTCTCTCTCTCTCTCTCTCTCTCTCTCTCTCTCTCTCTCTCTCTCTCTCTCTCTCTCTCTCTCTCTCTCTCTCTCTCTCTCTCTCTCTCTCTCTCTCTCTCTCTCTCTCTCTCTCTCTCTCTCTCTCTCTCTCTCTCTCTCTCTCTCTCTCTCTCTCTCTCTCTCTTCTCTCTCTCTCTCTCTCTCTCTCTCTCTCTCTCTCTCTCTCTCTCTCTCTCTTCTCTCTCTTTCTCTCTCTCTCTTCTCTCTCTTCTCTTCTCTCTCTCTCTCTCTTCTCTCTTCTCTCTCTCTCTCTTCTCTCTCTTCTCTTTTTTCTCTTCTTCTCTCTTTTCTCTCTCTCTCTCTCTCTTCTCTCTTTTTTTTCTTTTCTTTCTTTTTTTCTCTCTCTTTCTCTCTCTCTTTTTTTCTTTTTCTCTTTCTCTTAACAAACAAATCATTAATTAATTAATCAATCAATCTCAAACAAATCATGCTCGATCAAATCAATCAGGTCAATCTCAATCAATCAACCAAAATCAATAAGCCATGTCTTACAGTTTGCGGAACCAGCTTACTGTTCAAAACAGAATACATTAAAGTCTAAATTAAATATTACGTGAAATAATAAATAATTTCTACTCTAATGCAATGGTGCTTTTTATATAGGCAGATTCTCTTTCTAAACAGTCACCACCTATATATTCGGAAAATTATTTCTGATTTATTTGCATGTTCAATTACATACACACAAAATTGTTTTACAGAAACTCGTTCATTGACAGTTACAAACACCTCGTTAAAAGGACTGGAAAGTAATAATTATTTTCTGATTTTATGACGTCATCCTTTAAGTGTAATAATACATTTAAAAATCTTTATCGACATTTTTGTTAGCAATATCAAGTAAAACATATATTAAAAAATAATACGGATACCTTCAGAAGTGTTTTTCTTTCTTTCAACTGTTCTAATAATAACCATATGTTAAACTGAAATATTTTTTTTATACAACGTATCGACATGTAGGCTCCCTAAACACATTTTCTACTTATGAATGATGGGATATAAACTGGCTATTTCTTTCCCCTCATTATCTAATTTAGAAAGTAATACACAAAACCTGATTACTGCAAATTGTATTTAGCATTTATATTGTACTCAAACTTACATTCAAAATAAAACAAAAGACGATAACTTTCTTTAAAATAATGATTTTCACATTGATCGTGTAAAAGTCTGACTTCATCAGCTTTTATATTGTATACAAACAAAATATCACCATGATGTTATATATAAATGACAGTCTTCAAACTGTGTTTTTTATATTGTATATGTATATACAAATTGCTTTAAATAAACGAGTACCTAATTAAGTAAGCAATCAATTATCATTTTCTAGTTTTACAATGTGAGTTTTGTAATAGGGTTTATTATAAAGAAGTTGCATAATTATCCTCTCTCGTAAAAATTGTGTCCTAATAAAGCACAAAGACATGTAATGATTATGACAAGTGTTTTATAATAAAAGATTTTATTTAATTAATTTAACCAGTTAACATGTGCCAAGATTATTTTTATTTTATAGAAGCGGATGGCCTTGAATTTTTTTTTAAGTTAATGTGTATCATATACGTAAAGTTTCGGGACGCGAGGATTTCGGCGATCCCACTCCAACCCTCCTCGACCATAACCGAGATTGTAAGACAAGTGTAGGGTGTCGCAACTTGTTATCGGGGCTTCGCCCCTTGTAGTCGTGGTCGCAACTTGTTCGTAGGCATTCGTGTATCGTCGTGGTACCCTTGCCGGAAAATTTGAATTTGTATTAATAATAAGAAGCCTAATGCTAACTTGTCAGACAGGTGTAGGGCTGCGGAACTTGCTCTCGGGGCTTTGTCCCTTACCTTGGCCTCAAACGCGGAAAATTTGAATTTGTATTTATATTTAAGTCTCTGCGGGTTATGGCTGGAAATATGAATCTGTATTATAATAAGGGGTATAATGCTAACTTGTAAGACAGATGTAGAGCTTAGCAACTTACTTCCAGGCCCTCGCCCATCGACCAAAAATTTGAATTTGTTTGTGTCGCCGTCTATGAGGGGAAATCGGAACTTGTATTATAATAATCAGGAGGCCTAATGCTAACTTATAAGACAGGGCTTCGCAACTTACTTACTTTCGGGTCTTAGCCCTTGGGCCCTTGGCGGGATATTTGAATTTGGATTTGTATTTAAGTGTTTACATTCTGATTACTTATTGCGAGAAATTTGAACTTGTATTCTAATAAGGGACCTATTGTTAGCTTATAAGACAAAACATAGGAAACTGTGTTAGGGCTTGCGCCCTCCTGTCGTGGCGCTTGTTGGGAAATTTGAATTTGTATCGCCATCTAGTTGTGTATGGCCTAATGAATATCTTCTGTGATAAAGGTGGCACCATCTAGCGTTATATTTCTAGGACTAATCAGGGTTTTATTTGTGGCACCATCTAGTGGTATATTTTTAAACTAGGGAATGTTTTCTGTAATAGAGGCGGCGCCACTTAGCGGTATATTTCTAGGGCTAATTAGGGTCGTTTGTAGTGCAATATGGTCGTGTAAAGGCTAATGAATGTTTTTTGTAATAGGGGTTGATCGTGTTCGTCTCTCCCTCGTCTCTTTCTCAAACATACAAATCAATTACTCAAACCAAATTAAGCAAATCAATTAAATTAAATACCAAACTGATTTAACTTAATCATACAAAATCAGCTCGCAATTCAAAAAATAGCAGTATGATTGAACGCACAGAGTGCAAAAGAAAGCCAATCTCACACTTATTGTAGCTACCTATCTAACCAAACTTTCGCATTAACTGCAGCATTGTTAGTGCAGGTTCAAACACCGTTAGGAAAAACAAGTTTATTAACAAAATTGACGGAAAGCTTAGCATCAGCGGACATTAGAGATTTTACTTACTTGTTAATAAACTATTACAACATAACCGTTCAAGATGATGATGGAAACGATGACGTGGATTAGCAGAATGTATCTCACATCCAAGGTAATGGTGATGATTCACAGAAGAGGAAGAAGAGCGATGAGGTAGAGAAGAAGGACGAATCTCAAAACCATGATGATGATAGCGACGAATCACGATTCAAGAGGAAGAAGAAGACCGATAAAGGATCTGATTAAATAAAAATGATGTATTGTTGTTTATAATAATAATAATAATAATATATTTTCAAACGCTAAGCTTTCTTTCAATTTTGTTAATAAACTTGTTTTTCCTAACGGTGTTTGAACCGCCACTAACAATGCTGCAGTTAATGCGAAAGTTTGGTTAGATAGGTAGCTACATTAAGTGTGAGATTGGCTTCCTTTTGACCTCTGTGCGTTCAAATTTCTCGCAATAAGTAATCAGAATGTAAATACTTAAGTACAAATCCAAATTCAAATATCCCAACAAGGGGCCAAGGGCTAAGACCCGAAAGTAAGTAAGTTGCGAAGCCCTACGTCTGTCTTATAAGTTAGCATTAGGCCTCATTATTATAATACAAGTTCAGATTTCCCCTCATAGATGGCGTCACAAACAAATTCAATTTTGGTTGAGGGGCGAGAGCCTGAAAGTAAGTTGCTAAGCCCTACATCTGTCTTACAAGTTAGAATTATACCCTTTATTATAACACAGATTCATATTTCCAGCCATAACCTGCAGAGACTTAAATACAAATACAAATTCAAATTTTCCGCCATTGGGGCCATGACAAGGGACAAAGCCCAGAGAGCAAGTTGCGCAGCCCTACACCTGTCTTACAAGTTATCATTAGGCTTCTTATTATTATAATACAAATTCAAATTTTCCGGCAAGGGTACCACGACGATACACGAAGGCCTACGAACAAGTTACGATCACGACTACAAGGGACGAAGCCCCGAGAACAAGTTGCGACACCCTGCACCTGTATTACAATCTCGGTTATGCTCAGGGAGGGTTGGAGCGGGATCGCTGAAACAGCCTTCGCAGAAATCCTCGTCACGAAATTTTACGAATAAGATACATATTCTTCTTCTTCTATAAAATAAAAATAATCTTGGCACATGTTAACTGGTTAAATTAATTAAATAAAATCTTTTATTATAAAATACTTCTCTTATCTTTACATGTCTTTGTGCTTTACTAGAATACAATTTTTACAACAGAGGTTAATTATGCAACCTCTTTGTAATAAATCCTATTACAAAACTCACATTGTAAAACTAGAAAATGTTAATTGATTACTTGCTTAATTAGGTACTCGTTTATTGTATGTATATATACAGGGTGTTTCTATATTCATGCGACAAAATTCAGGAGGTGATTGCTCGCATGAAAGTAAGATGGGTCTTTCCTATAACAAAATTTACTCACTCCCCTTTCCGAGATATCACCCTTAAAAGGTGGTGACTAAAATTGAGCTTTTATTTTCTAAAATTTCAGTAAAGCTAGAAACTTGAAATTCTGTAATTTTCGTGCAGCCGCACTAAGCACAGGTATTTTTTCAATATTCCTGTTACATTATACGGGGGTGAAATTAGCAACCCTTACTTTATTTCATATCAAAACTTTTTTTCGAGATGAAGTTTTATGAAATAAAATTAAAACTTAAAATCTTTGTTATTTAAAAAATTTTTTATTCTTAAATTATTTTCCCAAAATCAATAGCTGCAGAGATAAAAATAAACACCATAATTTATAATTTTTTTATTAAATTGAGTGGAAAACAGTAAAGATGTAAAATGTAATACGATTCTTAATACATGTTGGAAATGACCAGCTCTACATTGTTTTTAATTACAAAGTTTTAGAATAGTAGGCTGCTGTCACTTCGACAATTCATTTATCTTGTTTACTTAATGTTTATTCAAATTGTAGTAGGCTGGTGTCAAACACTGTTGTTGATAGTTAGTAATCGAAGTTTAATTATAAGTTTGTAGGTTGTTATTTTTGCGTTATCTGTGTATTGTTTATTTCATAACATGTATACAAACGTTGAAATGGCCGACATGCATTTTGTGTATGGTATGACAAATAGTAATTCTCGACAAGCTAGACGTCTCTATGCTGAAAAATATCCGCAACGAACTACGCCTCATTATTCCGTATTTGCACGTATTCACAACCGCTTATCCGAAACTGGAATGTTAAAAAGAAATTCAACCAACACTGGTCGTTTCCGGACAGTTAGAAATGTAATGGTAGAACAAGCAATTTTAGATGAAATTGATGTACACCCGGAAACAAGTACTAGAAAAATTACCAACACCCTAAATATCAGCCATTCATCTGTGTGGCGAGTTTTAAAAGAGCCGCAGTTATATCCTTACCACATCCAACGGGTTCAAGCTCTTTTACCTAGAGATTTCCCTCAGCGAGTTAGATTTTGTGAATGGTTAACACACGAAATGCGACAAAGTCCTCAATTTTTAAATAATGTATTGTTAACGGACGAGGAACATTTTTCAAAAGTATCTATCATAAATTTTCATAATAATCACGTATGGGCAGACGAGAATCCCCATCAGATTATAGAGCACCATTTTCAAAATGTTTTTTCAGTGAACGTATGGATTGGTATTGTAGGGGATAACTTAATTGGGCCACATTTTCTGTCTCAGCCATTAAATGAAATTTCTTACACCAGTTTTCTCGAAAATGATCTCCCTGAACTACTTGAAGACATCGCACTCAATATCAGACAAAATATGTGGTTGATGCATGATGGTGCTCCAGTACACTTCAGTCGGACTGCTAGGCAACATTTAGATGCAACATATCCCAACCGTTGGATTGGTCGAGGAGGGCCCCAACATTGGCCTCCTCGATCTCCAGAGTTAAATCCTTTTGATTTCTGTTTATGGGGTTACCTTAAATCATTAGTCTACACGACACCCATAGTTGATATCAACCATTTGAAGAATCTTATTCAAATAGCGTGTGACACCATAAGAAATACACCTCAAATCTTTGAACGTGTACGGCAATCCATGACACGTAAGCTACATTCATGTATTTTGGCTAGAGGTGGTCATTTCCAGCATATATTATGAATCGTATTACATTTTAGATCTTTACTGTTTTCCACTCAATTTAATAAAAAAATTATAAATTATGTTGTTTATTTTTGTCTCTGCAGCTATTGGTTTTGGGAAAATAATTTAAGAATAAATTATTTTTTAAATAACAAGGATTTTAAGTTATAATTTTATTTAATTAAACTTCATCTCGAAAAAAAGTTTTGATGTGAAATAAAGTAAGGGTTGCTAATTTCACCCCCGTATAATGTAACAGGAATATTGAAAAAATACCCGTGGTTAGTCCTTTGCGACTGCACGAAAATTATAGCAAGTTTCTAGTTTTACTGAAATTTTAGAAACAAAATAAAAATTCAATTTTAGTCACCACCTTTTAAGGGTGATATCTCGGAAAGGAGTGGGCTGAGTAAATATTGTTATAGGAAAGACCCATCTTACTTTCATGCGAGCAATCACCTCCTGAATTTTGTCGCTTGAATTTAGAAACACCCTGTACAATATAAAAAACACAGTTTGTCATTTATTTATAATACCAAGGTGATATTTTGTTTGTATACAATATAAAAAACTGATGAAGTCTGACTTTTCCACGATCAATGTGAAAATCATATTATTTTAAAGCATGTTATCGTCGTTTGTTTTATTTTGAATGTAAATTTATAAGTACAATATAAATGCTAAATACGATTTACAGTAATCAGGTTTTGTGTATTACTTTCTAAATTAGTTAATAAGGGAAAGCAATAGCCAGTTTATATCCAGCCATTCATAAGTAGAAAACGTGTTTAGTGAGGCTACGTGCCGATACGTTGTATAAAAAAAATATTTCAGTTTAACATATGGTTATTATTAGAACAGTTGAAATAAATATAAACACTTCTGAAGGTATGCGTATTATTTTTTAATATAAGTTTTACTTGATATTGCTAACAAAAATGTCGATAAAGATTTTTAAATGTATTATTACACTTAAAGGATGACGTCATAAAATTAGAAAGTAATTATTACTTTCCAGTCCTTTTAACGAATTGAACATATGGTTATTATTAGAACAGTTGAAAGAAAGAAAAACACTTCTGAAGATACGGGTATTATTTTTTAATAAATGTTTTTACTTGATATTGCTAACAAAAATGTATTTATAGATTTTTAAATGTTTTATTACTCTTATAGGATAACGTCATAAAATCAGATCTACAATAGCAAGTATGTATTCGTGGACTTGAAACTTGTAGTTATTGATTCATATATAATAATAATAAACCATTAAAACCTTTAGTCTTTTATTTCCATTATATCAATTTGATAATTTTAAAACATGTTAATTTAATTTAACTCTGTGTTATATATATATATATATATATATATATATATATATATATATATATATATATATATTTGTGTGTATGTAATTGAACATGCAGATAAATCAGACATAATTTTTCGAATGTATAGGTGGTGACTGTTTAGAAAGAGAATTTGCCTATCTAAAAAGCACCAAATTATTTATTATTTCACGTAATATTTAATTTAGACTTTAATGCATTCTGTTTTGAACTGTAAGCTGGTTCCGCAAACTATAAGACATGGTTTTTGATTTTGGTTGATTGATTGAGATTGATCTAACTGATTTGATCGAGCATGATTTATTTGACATTGATTAATTAATTAAATGATTTGTGTGTGAGAAAGAGCCGAAAGAGGGAGAGAAACGGATAAACGAAAGAGAGAAAGAGAGAGGTGCGCATGATCAACTTCTGTTACAGAAAATGTTCATTAGTCTATACGCCACTAGATGGCGCTAAAAATCAATTTTAACTCAAAGGGGGCCAGGGCGTAGACACTGATACAAGTCCTGTGTTACAAGCCTAGGGCCACCTGATTAGAATACAATTTTTTTGACAGGGGGCGAACGCCTACAACTATAAGATTAGGTTAGAACCCACATACAATTGCACCAAGGGGGCCACGATAGGGGCCAAGGCCGAAGAGCTAGTTTCTGCACTTATATATAAGGTTAGAGCCCCATACCATAACCAACCAGGGGGCGAAGGCTCGAGAACAAGTTTTGAAGATCTACACGTGTCTTACAAGTTGGCATTAGGGCCCCCTTATTTCAAATTTCCCGCCAAGGGGCCATGACAGGGGCGCAGACCCTACCACAAGATCGAAGGCCTACATGGCAGTTCCCACACTTGTCTTACACGTTAGCATTAGGGTCTCCTTATCATAATACAATTTTCAGCTAAGGGGGCCGGGGCGCAGATCTAACACAACTTCCTATATCTGTCTTACGAGGTAGCATTAGGGCTTCTTCTTAGAGCATTATATGCGCACGCATTTGCCTACCTTCCAGGGGATAAACTGCCAAAGAGGCTCTTAATACAACCAAATTAGGGTGAAAATTGCATCAAGGGGTTAAAAATGACCGCCGAAAATAGGTGTGAACCGACAAAAGGTCTTAACAGAACCAACAGGGTTCTAATTAGGGTGAAAATTCCATCAAGGGTTGAAAATGCCCTCCGAAAAGAAACCATAAAATAAGGCCGACAAAAAAAAATGCTGTCAAAAAGACTATAATTAGGGATGAAAACTCCATCACGGGGTTGAAGGTCTCCGAAAAGAAACCATAAAAATAAGGGTGAAAAATACGGTCTTCCACGTGGGCGGCCTTGTGACGTCAAAATCCAAGATGGCGGTAAAAGGACATTTTCATATAAAGTTGATCGTTACAGTGATATTAAAAAAAACTTGAACGAATACTTAAATTATACTCGAGGAATTTTTTCTGCCAAATTACGTATCATACCAACAAATTGCGTAGAACATAATTAATCGATATGTTTAGGATGTATACGTATCTATATTTATATCTTTGAAATATTAAAAAAAAAAAACAAAACTGCGCCTAATAACCCCCGCTGAATTTGTCCCAAAATCTAATAAGTTTCAGGAAAAACGAAACGAAGTTTAAAAACAAAATTTCAAGTACGTACATATTATGGTTCTGGAATAATCGTGGACGGTAACACACGCACGCCCGCGCCCACACACAAACGCGCGCGCGCGCCCGCGCACACGCACGCTCACGCACACACAGTCACACACGTACGCACACACTCACTCACGCACTCACTCAAACACGTACTCCCCCACTCCAACTTTTGGTGCCATCATTTTTTTAAATATTAACGTCAGTCGTTCAATTTGTCCACACTTGAACTACAAATCGCAGTATGTATTGGTAAAAGATAATAAACAGCAAACAACAATCTCATAATTAAAGACCGTTGTGGTATTTTAATTTTTAAGAAAATCTGTGTCACGCTTATATTTTATAACGTAAAAAATTTTTAATTTGTAATTTGTTAAATACTATTATGTTATTGTAACTGTCATCGTTATAGTAAACCTTTCAATTATTGTTAAATTGTTATCTTCAGATGAAATTTAATATGTTTAATTAATTTTTGTTAAATAATATTTAATACTAGTACTGATTTTATCTTATTGTTGTGTTTGTAATCTATATTAGTATTTCATTTCACAATATCCTTAAACAGTTACAGTTAATTACACAATGAGATTGCTTATACCATTATGCTTTGTTTTTTATTTACTAAATATTATTTTATTTCTAAAAGTTACGTTAAAACAAAACAAAATTCAATTCAACAGGTGGTCGGAGCAACTCCCAGGGTTGTGAGAATATGTTTTGTCTCAAAATACAGATTTTAAGCAAATTTCAACGGCCAACTTGTTCGGAAATAAAGGCAAAACAGACGACTGGCCTATATAGAGACCTGTGAATGCGGCGCCCTGGTACCTACAAAATATATGGGTTAATTTCTTAGCACAAAATATTAATCATGACCAAGTTTGAACTCAATTATTCGAATTGTTCGGAAACAAATAGAAAAAATTGGGGGGCTGATTCATATAAGTCACCTCGATGATGTGCGGATTTTTACTAAAAAATTATGCTCACCATTGATAGTCATATTTCCACTCCCTAAGCATCAGGTAAGCAGGAGTCTTTAGTGAAGTTTCAGATTCATCGACTGTAGTTCCAGTTGTATTTACTGCAAGTGTCATTGGTACAAAGTACCAAGTAACAAAGTAACAAAGACACCGCCCACATTACTCTTTATTTATTATTTCTTAAAATGTTGGTGAACAACACAGTATGCAACATTTCAAGCACATTTTGTTGTTAGTCAAATACACATCCAATGATGGACTACTTTGAGAAAGAGTTATCTATGTTGTATAACTCATTCTCAAAATAGTACATGGTCCAATTTGTATTCAACACGCAAAATAAAATAAATGTACTTATTCCAATAAGTACGTAGTCGGTGCAGTTATTGTAACACAATCTATTAGCCAATACTACAATTTGGTGCTGATTTGTCACTACAACAAAATTAGGGACTCTCACGTTTTACAAAAAATTGGGACTTGAATAGTACGGATATTACAGATGCCTTGATATATCTCAATTTGGTACCGCAGTTGTATTAATGGAACACATTGAACAATGCAACGAGTAATATGCACTAAGAGGCTAGCAGAGAAATTTTTAGGTATTACAAAGATGCAGCCAAATCTTGTCCAAAACTAGCGCAAGTTTTACGTCTATATAATATGAACCGCATTCTTATCCATTTTTTCACCTCCTTCCATTTTGCCATCGTGAAGTAAGAATGTAGCTGAATACGCCTAACTAATTTCACATGCTCTCATCATCGTATCATGGTTTGGTGTGCAACAATCTATATATTTTTTTCAAGACTCTTACTTAGACTTAAGTTTACTCAGTTAAAACATGGTGTATAAATCGATACCCAATATAAAATTCGTATAAATTACTCCCTGCATAAACAGAAATGTCAATTAAGAAAAATACATAAATGGCCAACCCAATGATTTAAACAACTCCAATAAGTTATAAAAATTAATTTAGAATTGTTTTGATTGTGCTCGGTCTTGCATAACATGTTATTCTCGTACGCAAGTGTAAACACTGTTTCATGCAGTATACAGTAGGTGTTTTTCCTTATATTCCTTATATTGTTTGAAATTAAAAATGCGTAAATATTTGGAAACCACGGATATCCCCTTTATTCAAAGTAAACAATGTCGGCTTATATTTAAAACAGCAATGGAAAAGAAGTTATCTCGGAAGAACTGTAATGATTTGCATTAAACTGATGAATGTATTCTACACGACCTCTTTTATCTCCCCCAAAAATAATTCTAATCAATGTGTAGTTGTTGTAACACAAATCTTATGTATCATTAGAAGGTTCATGTCAAATATCCTGATTTGTAAGCCCTAGACCCTTTTGAGGCAACCAACAAGTTTATGAAAATGTATGGAAATGTAAACTTTCACCGTTATGATACATAATTAAGATACTTAGCTTTTGGCTTTTTAAAGAGTGTATTTTTAAAATTATATTTTATATAAATCTATAAGTTTCGGTAACAATTACAGTTATCATCCTCAGTAAATGGTCAGAATCAATACCAGAAGTTATCACTAAATCGACACTATACTATGATAAATGATTATAAAGTGTTTTTAATACCCGTGGCGTTTAAGTTCAATTTTTTTAAGTACGAGCCACAAATATTATTGTTGGGTAACAAATTAACGTCAAATTGGCGTTTATCAATACGTTTAGTTGTAGGATGTGATTTCTGTACTATTTGTTTTAAGTCCAAACAAATGTACAAGATTTTTAGGCACGAAAAGTTATTGCCCATAATGGTAATAAACAAATTCACCATAGGAAAGTTGAGACGGTCATTACATTATGCTCGCAACGTGCCCAAGATAAGGATGAACAGCAGGGGGTCTTGAAAACGGTAAGAGGTACGAAGGCAGCTAAATTAGAGAAAAGTTGTACAATTTAGGACATGTTCGACATGTAGTTTGCAAAAGTTTATTATTGTTTATTGTTTCCGAAAATAAAAACAAAATGCGATCTTTGTGTTTTTTTTTTCGTAATTCCTTCATTTATTTTAAGACTTTTAAAAACCAAAGGTACTTCTTCATTTCCACTTTTTGAGTTCTATTAAATGGAGTTTTCAAATTTTTTATTCGACGTTTCGTCTCCGAGAAACCATCATCAACTGTATTTTTTTATATCGCCGCAACCAACGCAACACCCCGTATTCGATAGTATTTTTTATTACGAATTTAACAATGTATTACACATAATGGTTTTGAAGCTAAAAATTCGGATTTTCATTTTTGCATTGTTCATATTAGAAGGCTTTGATAAAATAACACTTGTTTAACGTTTTGTTGAAAACTGTTTTATTGCGTTGAGATCGTAGTTGTTTTTATTACCATTACTTCATGGGTTGTTTTTTTGGTTTTGTTTAGTTAATTTATAATTATAATTAATCAATAAGTGTATCTATAGAAAGTCGAAATTTTACAAATGAAGAAAAGTTCGATATGTTGACATGGTACATCTTGTCCCACAGAAATTGTGTAGTTACTGAGCTGATGTATTTGGATAAATATCCTGAACGAAGGCAACCTGGTAAATCCGTTTTTAGACGTTTGGAATCTAATTTAAAATAATTTGGTTCATTTATAAAACCTGCTCTATCCCGCCAAAAACAATCTGATGACGAAAAAGCTAATACCGTTTTACAAACCCTGAAATATCGACAAGACAAAATAAACATCCTACTGGTATAGCTAATCTAATTCTACAGCACAATTCATTTCAAATAAAATAAGTTTCAGCCATGTAAATTTCGAGTTTGTCGGGGTCTTAGACCAGCTGATCAGGAGCGGCGAGCAGATATTTGCGAATGGTATACTGGAAAATGTGGCGAAGATCTAAATTCCTTTTAAAATAATTTGGTCTGATGAAAGCATGATAACCAACAATGGAATTTTCAACCAACATTATTAGGAAAAACAAAATCCTCATTTAAAAGAATAATCAAGACATCAACATAGAATTGTATTTAATATGTGGATGGGAATTTTGGGGCGAAGAATAATAGGACCTTTTATTTACCACAATAATTTAAATACCGAACGATATGTGAACTTGCTAAGGACTGATTTGGAAAATGCCTTGGATGAATTACCTCTAACACTTGTTAACAACTGTTGGTTTCAACACGATGGTGCCCCAGGACTTAACTGTACACGACTATCTATCATTGCGGTTTACAGGAAAATGGATTGGAACCTATAGTGCAGTAGTGTGGCCAGCCCGATCACCCGATTTAAGTCCGTGGCAAAAAAAAATACCCATTGGTTTACCTTAACTAAACTTTCATATTATCAAAATGTCACGACTGAAATAGTTTAAGGCTACTGTAGATTTTTCTAGACCTACAAAATCTCATGTTCTGTATGTATTAAACTTTCGTTTTGTAGTTTCAGTGTATACTTTTGCACAGGAACAAGACAACTGAAGCTGCCAGTGAATTTGAAGCATCTTTAGGTGATCTTAAGTGCTCTCTAACCTTTTTTGTAGTTTACAACTTTAGATGTATGTTCATACTCTCTCCTTTCCCCAATATGTTTCCAAACTATTAAAATAACAATAACAGAAATATAAGCCTAATTTACAGTCAACAGCTTTGAAACCATAAAACTGACCACCAAAACGATTTTTCACTATTTTTCTAGTTAGCCTTTTTCGTTTAGGTTAGTATGATTTAAATACTTTATTTTAATTAAAATGTTTTAAGATTGTAAAAAAATAATTTGCATTGCAAGATTTATGATGTAACAATAAAATACTTATCTTTTTTGTTTTTTTTAATGATGTATTTTTATATTATACAATCTCAACGTTTCGATAACACTTGCAGTCTTCTCACTAGTAATTGAAAGAATTTTGTGAAAGTTGAAAAATTAAAACATAAACATCAGCCTGCTATTAATATAACAGTTTGAGGAACGTATAAAGTCAACTATAGAATTAAATTTTAGTAAAGAATAACTAGATCATTACAAATTAAATATTCTTAAACTGTCTTAAAGATGACAAATCAGAACACCCTCTAACGGTCGAAGGCTAACAATGAAAAATGTCAGGCAAAAAACACATTTAACAAAATCTAATCAAGTTATGATGTAAGTATAAAGTTGTGAAAAACTTCCATTTGAAAATGGTAGAAGTATTCACAAATATAAACATGATATCAAATAAAATAATACAGTTAAATCTAACAAAGAAATAGGTTTGTCAATAATTGCAAGTGTTATTAACAATGAAAAGCATAATGCAGAACGTTTTATGTAATTTTTCAATTTTAATTTTTAATTTCAACTATTTATGTTAAATTATAATGCTGTGGTAATTTAACATATAATTAGTAAAGCACTTGCTTCAAGGTCTAGGAAAAACACAGCAAAAAACCTAGACATACCAAAAGTCAAAATTAAAATCAGAATCAAGACGTATCATTATGCCTTTTTTTAATTGTTTTGTTTATGTATCTTAGTAGCTTCACGTTGTAAACGAACATAATAATGAGTTTGTCTTGACAATATTTCCATGTTGTTAAACTGAATGTCATGATTTAGATTATTTAAGGCATGGTTTATATTTGTGAATGGTTCTATCATTTTCAAATTGAAGTTTTTCACAACTTTACACTTACATCATAACTTGATTAAATTTTGTTAAATGTGTTTTTTGGCTGACACTTTCAATTGCTAGCCTTCGGCCGTTAGAGGGTGTTCTAATTTGTCATCTTTAAGACAGTTTAAGAATATCTAATTTTTAATGCTCTAGTTGTTATTTACTAAAATTTAATTCTATAGTTGGCTTTATGTGTTTGTCAAACTGTTATAGTACTATCAGGCTGATGTTTAAGTTTTAATTTTTCAACTTTCACAAACTTGTTTCAACATCTTTGACAATTTTAATAGATATTACTACTGACGAAGATAACTGCAAGTGTTATCGAAACTTTAGATTGTATAATATAAAAATACATCATTAAAACACTCCCAAAAAGGATAAATGTTTTATTATTGTAATAATGGTGAAAGTTTACATTTTCAGTTTTCGCTCGTTCAAAAAGTAAAAGTGCCACAAAATCTTATCAGTTCTCGTAATAATTAATAAATGTAGTTACAACCATTCTGTATGATAGACTTTAAACATAGTTTTCACGAAAAACGGATGTTAATCCATGCTCTACGAAAGAATTTTAACCTTACCCCACTTGTCAGCTAAGCCTACTCTACTATTTGGAATAATTTTTGATGCACCTTATTTAGGGCCTTACTCTGTAAACTATTTTGTTAAAAAACTTAGCTAACACTGAATAATATTTACAAAGTGCTCCACACTCTTGGTGCCAAGTACTTTTTTAGGGTTTAGTTATTGCCCCTTGGAAATCTTGGATTAAAGAAACTTGTCTAAAAAATGTATAAATGTATATATATATATATATATATATATATATATATATATATATATATATATATTTACAAGTGCTTCAGAAACATTTCTTATAAATGATCTCCTTTAAGTTTATACATTACTCCCCAAAAAACTATTATTAACGAAACTTTTATTAAGGAAACTTGTCTAACATTGAATTATCTTTAAAACATATTTCTACACTGTTATTAACACAAATTTTATTAGAGAAACCTGTCTAACGTTGAATTATCAATAAAAGATATTTACGCACGTTTGGTTACAAAGTTAATAATTTTTGGATATATTTTTTTAAAATTAAAGTAACTGGCCTAACATTAAATTAGCATTAAAAAATGTTTCTGCAAGTTTAGATACAAAGTTGATTGTTTACATGCTTTAAACTCTTGATGCGAAATATCCTTTTAAGGTGTGTTTATTACCTCGTGATAAAGTCTTATGTTAATTTATAATTATAGTTAATCAATAAGTGTATCTATAGAAAGTCGAAATTTTACAAACGAAGAAAAGTTCGATATGTTGACATGGTACATCTTGTCCCACAGAAAATGTGTAGTTACTGAGCTGATGTATTTGGATAAATATCCTGAACGAAGGCAACCTGGTAAATCCATTTTTAGACGTTTGGAATCTAATTTAAAATAATTTGGTTCATTTATAAAACCTCCTCTATCCCGTCAAAAACAATCTGATAACGAAAAAGCTAATACCGTTTTACAAGCCGTTGTTTGAAAACCCTGAAATATTGACAAGACAAAATGAACATCGTACTGGTATAGCTAATCTAATTCTACAGCACAATTCATTTTAAATAAAATAAGTTTCAGTCATGTAAATTTCGAGTTTGTCGGGGTCTTAGACCAGCTGATCAGGAGCGGCGAGCAGATATTTGCGAATGGTATACTAGAAAATGTGGCGAAGATCTAAATTCCTTTTAAAATAATTTGGTCTGATGAAAGGATGATAACCAACAATGGAATTTTCAACCGACGTAACAAACATTATTAGGAAAAACGAAACCCTTATTTAAAAAAATAATCAAGACATCAACATAGATTTGTATTTAATACGTGGATGGGAATTTTGGGGCGAAGAATAATAGGACCTTTTATTTACCTCAATAATTTAAATATCAAACGATATGTGAACATGCTAAGGACTGATTTGGAAAATGCCTTCGATGAATTACCTCTAACACTTGCTAACAACTGTTGGTTTCAACACGATGGTGCCCCAGGACATAACTGTACAGGACTATCTGTCATTGCGGTTTACAGGAAAATGGATTGGAACTTACAGTCAAGTAGTGTGGCCAGCCCGATCACCCGATTTAAGCCCGTTGGATTTTTTCTGTGGGTTTACCTGAAAAACCAAGTGTATGATGGGAGTTTTGAAAATGAAGAGCAGTTGTTAGTATCGGTTATGTTAGCAGTTAATACAATTTCACCAGAAATGCCAGACCCTGTTTTAAATTCTTCAGTAAAGAGAGCTTACCTGTGTCTAGAAAATAACGGCAACCTAGTTGAATATACTATCGATAACAGGGTGTATCGTTGGTTGCGGCGATATAAAAAAATAAAGTCGAATAAAAAATTTGAAAACGCCATTTAATAGAATTCAAAAAGTGACAATGAAGACAATGGTTTTTAAAAATCTTTTAAAATAAATGAAGGAATTACGAAAAAAGATAACCCCAAAAATCGCATTTTGTTTTAAATCTCGGAAACGATAAACAATAATGAATCTACATTTTTCTCTAATGTAACCGCCTTATCGTTTTCAAGATCCCCATGATGTTCATCCTTATCTTGGACACGTTGTAGATTGATTATTAAATTGTAAATACGTTTATCTGAAATGAAACTCGTCATATCGCATAAATCATTAACCAAGGTTTCAATTTCTTTATGAATACTTCACAATTTGGCTACACTGTAAGTAAATAACAGTTTTTGTTCTAAAGGTCATCAGTTTTAATCTGAATGTAATTTAGGAAGTACAAGATGTTACTCAGATGAGATGTACTTAAAAGATACGAGCGATCTTATATATTGAAAGATGTAACTAGATAAATTACCTACATTAAAAATTTGAAATAAATTTCATAATGTCTTTACATTCAAAACAATGGAAGAGATTAGGTAGTTTCCTTAAAAATTTTGTAAAAATTATGCCCAGCAAATTGTAAAACCATTTTATACTGGAAAAGCATTGTGTAACTAATTTTAAATAAAAACAAAAATATATTATCCCCTCAATTACTCGGGAATGTATCACATGTAAAAGGCAGGAAGTTCTAGCAAAGGCAGACGTTCTACGTTACTCTTTGTAATATTTTGATGGATGACCCGTATCTAAACAATTTTCTACAAAAGCTTTAACTCAAAAGAACTAATCTCTTTTGTTTTGTAGAAAATATGTCGATATAGAACATGGATTGTGCTTTCGAGTGGTTTATAATTATATTTCCATCCCTTCAGAATACCTGCGGTAGGTATAATGTTGTACAAAAGTGTATATAAAATAGTCGTATTTTCATCTATACATTTTACAGTTTTGTATATTTAGAATAAGAAAATGTATTAATTAATGATTTCTTGATTGTAGTGATAAACTCATCTACATTAAAAACGCAGAATCTAAAGGTTTAATCCTAAACATCTAATACAGATGGTATTGTGGTTAAATATGAAAATTGCCTCAATAAATAAAATTATAATACACGAATACCAAATTTTCAATGGATAAATTTATAGTATAACAACAAAAAATTCCCAACCTCAATTTTGAATCGTACGATATAAAAATAAAGTACACCGAGAACGGTTTACGGGGATAAAACGATTTTCCGATAGTGTAAATTGCCCCCAAAGCTTATTATTACGAAAGAACATTGTTTTGATATTGAAAAGCAGAGAAACAATGCATATTATTTTTGGATGAAATTTTCTAAAGGCGCTAGTAAATGTCAATAACGGTCTTTCTATTATTTTCGTTGAATTTAAATGTTTCAGAAAATGTAAAGGTTAACCGCGATCGATTAAGTGTCGAAGCTTATTTAAAAAAAAGAATTAATATAGAGCGTAACCATTGTGTCATTTACCTTTTAACCACTTCATAAAAGATTTTTAATTCAGTAATTAAACAACAGTAGGTATCCTGCTTATTTTACATTAATTGGATTGACTTTGTCAACACTGACGTACTTGATGAAAATTACACGAAACCGGTCACTGTTTTAATAGAGTTTTCCGTTTTCCCCCATTATTGGTTTCTTCAATAGTTAAACAAATAAATCATACGGTAAACAGTAATAATGTAACAAAATTTGTCTATCCAATTAGATTATGTGGCAAGAGTATTACTTAATTAATTAAAAAAATGTCAAAATTGGCGCAAAGCGTGTACACAATTAACAACACGTTGAAGAATGAAAACAAAAATTTTCTTCAAAGTAGCACTCACACTCATTTTTGTTATCATTTTTTTTACATAATAAACTTTAATGATCACTTGAAAAATTGAGCATTAATTAACGGAAATGACACTAAGCATGAACACATTAAATTAACGGGGACGCGTAGCGTTCGTATTGCAACCGGGAACCAACTGTTGGACAAGACGCGCAGATTCGGGGTACGTCAACGACGCCGCCGCCATCGATTTAACCCCACCATCCCTAAGTATGCAATAACAATCATGGTATTCATAAACCATAAAAAAACATCAACCTATTATTGTCAACACACCTGTGGAAAATTAAAAATTTCCAGATACAAGTTACCTGGACCAATAAACTATCCGAAGTAGCGATTCAATTTGAGATATTATTTCAACGGCCACCTTAATTGTGTACCTTTATTTTTTATTTTTATATGTACCTTTTACCGGAGTTTGAACAACTTGAGGTGAAGTGAGAGTTTATCAAGCACATCGCCAAACTCATTTTATACAAAATGAAAATGTTTGAAGTGGCTCTAGAAATCATATCTAACTTATTCTTTTCTACTAAATTTTTCCAACTCATTCTACTGACAGATATACATCCATAAATCAACTCGTTTTATTTGTTAAAGAAAATGTGGCAGTTTACAAAATTGCAAGGTAATTTTGCTCACATGGTGCATGCTATATATAAAAAAATAAATTATTCCAGCTTTCACAATTTGTGTTTTTCATTCATTGTTGAGGTCCATCTTCCATTTTTCTGTAATCAGACAAGAAAGTTTTAAAATTTTCAATCTAATTGTTTCGTCAAAACAGTTCAAGTCATTTGAGTTGCATTAAATTAGTTTATATAGATTTCAATCTGTTTCAAGGTTGTAAATACATTTTTATTTCATTTATCTGTTTATTAATCCTATAATAATAAACGATGTACTTCCTTTTCAGCAGTTCTCGTTCTATACCGTACGATTTGACCAATTTCTTTAACATGGAATATCATAGTCCTATGTGAAGTCTGCAATATTCGTAAACATAGACAAATTAATCTGTCGTTTAATAAAAAATAAATTAAGTAATTAACGTAAAATTTCACCAACATTTTTAACAATTTTTGTGTTCTAATTACAAACATGTTATTGACAATATGGAAAAGCGTTTGCATGTTTTTCAAACTAAATTAAATTTAAATAGTTGGCGATTACTTTTACGTTCACACAATTAAATTTGTTTATGTTATGCAACCTTATTTAAAACTGCATTATTGTTCTCTTATTTAAATTAAGGAGTATACGTGACATCAAATCATTATAGTAACTGATTGTACCATCTGTCCCGATTTTGTTGTTTCAGTTGTTTTTATTATCAAATACAGAAGTTTGCAATTTTTACATTTGAGTACTACTTTGTTGACCTAGATTTCATGATAAAACCGAAAATTTAGTATCTTCTTTTGTTTTCGACTTATGGCCAAACGTCGATATTACTACACTTTTTCAAGGTCTTATAATTCGCTTAATACTATTATACTCGTATATTTCGTCAATGATACTTATGTATTGCGAAGAGCCTAATTCAGTGGCGTGCTTAGAATTTTTGTAGGGCGTGCAGGTTTTTCAGTAATAATATAAACTTGCAATTTCTTAAATGGGAATCATAGTTGACTTGGTAACAATCAGATGCAGTTCTTTATTAATTTTTCAGAAATATAAACATAGACATTCCTGAAAAACAAATACTTTTTTCAACAAGACGGTGCCCCAGCCCATAACGCTTTGGCAGTGAGGAATTACTTAGAAAACGGTTTCCCAAATAGCTAGATTGCAACATTCAGTTCGGTGATATGGCCGCCACGATCTCCAGATCTGTCAATACTGGTTGATCTACTTTCACAAGTCAATGTATCCTCCAATTCGGATGTTCTTCAAAGTACTTTTTTCAAACATCTTTTCATCTGGATCTTTGACTAAAAGAGTCTTTATAGTAAAGGCTCCTGTATAGCAAAATCTTCCGTTTCTTGGTCTTTCGGTCAGAAAATAATAACCTAAAAAGGTTCAAAAACTGTTTTTTTACATTTTCTCTAATAATTCTTCTTAAACACAAGAAAACATCTTACAGTGTCCTGTACTAGATTTTATGAATATAAAGCAAATTAGTGCCCATATTAAAAATTGCGTTTGTACATGGTTTGCGTATGTGCAGACCGACCGTTTCTTTGTTTAGGCATTTAAATAAGATTTTTTTCATTTTCATTGATAATTCTTGTTAAAAACAAACTTCTTTAGTTTTAAGGACTCAGACAAAATAAAAGTGCTGTAATATCTTAGAAACCCATGATTCGGTCCAAAAATTTTGAACTATTTTAGAAAGAGTATTTATTCCTAAACAATTACAATTAATAATATACATATCACATATTTTTTTAATTTTGTCTGGTATTCCTTCCATCATGGACTTAATTGGGTTTTTTCAAACGTTCCTGGTTGCAGAGTTCCAACTAATTGAGAAATCTCCCGATGTCTTTGACTTCCCTTTTGATTGTCTTCAATTGCCTTTTCCCTAGAGTTGAATATCTCTGATTGGGTCTTAGTTCAGAGCAATTTTGGGGGGGGAGGGGGGGGGGGTTAGCTTCCAAAGGTATATCGTGTCTTCGTATCACTTCATGGTCGTTTTCGCATAGTTTCACGAAACTTAGTCAGACCAGAAGAAAGTAAATACTTCGTGTCGTCTTTAGTAGATATTCTGTGATGTAGATATAGGAGTCTCAATAAACTCCGATATCTTTTGTAACTTCTGGATCAATACCCAGAAATTACAAAAGATTTACTTCTTTCCCTACAACTCCATATACAAAAATTTTTTTGGGAATTTTGACTTCTTCGTCCTGAATTCTTTGCTGACGTTTCCTCACCCACGAGCAACATAAACTTCTTGAACAATCTATTGACCAAAATTACACAGAATATTCATTATCAATAATGCAACGTTTTTTTTTTAAACTCAGTTTTTAGCTGCCGTGATTGTGTTTCTGCCTCAAAGTTTTTCTCAGCATTTCTATCTGGAATAGTCTGTACTTTATATGTCTTAAGCTTTTTGGGCTATAAAATCCTGTTAACTAATAGTAACAATTTGTAAAATAAATTAAATCATGTTTCAATTTGATTTTTGTTCTTTGCATAATTTTGAATAATTTGGGCACTCCTAAACATTAAACGTCAAATTTTAATTATGAGGTTATTTTAGTATGGGCGCACTATCACATATACTGCGGCAAATGGTGATTTATCATGTTTCGTAAGAGCAGCTGTGTCAATAATTATTGATATCATTATAGTAAACACTGACGTTTTGTTTTAAGTAAGTAGGATAAGCTGCTAGACTGATTTTCAAATCATTACAAAACTTTATTCATTTAATCAACTACATGTATCTAATTTATCGCCAAACAATGATTAAGATATACTTACGTTTACTAGGTGTTGAATTTTCAATGTTACATAGTATAATATGCGTAAGGTATGAAATCTCTAGATTATTATCCAGTAGATATAAAATACTAGTCAAAATAAATCTACTGAACGAATCGTAACATTGGGCCTGACCTTGAAGGTCACACATGGTTTGACCTTGAGATCGAACTTGGGGCCTAGAAAGTCGATTTGGGCCTGCACTTGGATTTGGCCTTGGGGTACCCAACGTCAGAACCAAATCTACTTTTTAGTCATGTTCTGAAGCTAACCTACTCGGTGGGAAATTTGAATTTGAATAAGGGACCCTAGCCTTGTAAGACAGGTATAGATAGCATAAGGTAAATCTAAAATTAATTAAATATGAATAAAAATGGTTAAATCGTACTATTGCTATCTTACAGAAGCGGATGGCCTTTTAACTTTTTAAGTTAACATCTTTTTGTCTATTAATCTATACCTGGCATGAAGTTTAAACGTCATTCTGACATAGACAACTGTTTTTGTTTCACAGTGTGATTTTATTTTTTTCGTAATGAGCTTATTATAAAAGGGGCTGCAGAATTATCCTAAAAAATGTTATTAAAATTATTACAGTTAACATAAGGTAAGACTAAAATTAATTAAATATGAATGAAAATGGTTAAATCGTATTATTGGAATCTTATACAAGCGGATGTCCATGGAATTTGTTAAGTCAACGTGTATTTATGTCTATTAATCTCTGACATGAAGTTTAAACGTCATTCTGACAGAGAACTGTTTTTGTTTATAGTGTGACTTTATTTTTTCGTAATGAGTTTATTATAAAAGAGCCGCTAATTAGATTACACTTATTTTTAAAAGCAGATTTGTTTGTTTGTGACGCCATCTAGTGGTGTATTTTTTAAACTAACGAATGTTTTCTGTTCTAAAAGTCTCTCTCTCGTCACTTTTTTTCTCCCTCGTTTTTCTCGGTTCTATCGTTACTCTTGTTTCTCTCGTTTCTCTCGAGGGAAAGAGAGGGAAGAGAAGGAGAAGAGGGAGAGGTAATTGAACGGGAATGGTTATCCCGTATTTTGTGGAAAGATCCCATTTCTCTCTTAATGGTGGAGTGAATACTCAAAACTGTCGAATATGGTCAACAGTAAATCCACCTGAAAATGTTCAGCAAGGTTTTCATGACCAAAAAATCACCGTTTGGTGAGGTTTCTCAGCTAATTTCTACATTGGTCCATACTTTTTCAAGGAAATACAGGATGGGGAAGCCGTGTCTGCAACGGTTACTGGTGAAAAATAACTGCAAATGTTAAGGAATTATGCAATTCCACAGTTGCAAAACGAGAACGAAGGAATTGGAAACATGATTTTTACGCAGGATGGAGCACTTCCACATATTTACCGATTAGTGGGGTTTTGCAAATTTACGCCCACCAAGGTCACCTGATATTAACCCGACGGATTACTGGCTGTGGGGTTATTCAAAAGATTTGGTGTTTAGAATACGGCCAACAACGACAGTGTTAGGAAGCAAGTTTGCGCAATTCAACCAGAAATTTTGCATAGTGCTGTATAGAATTTGGAGAAACGGTTGGTAATTTTACAAAAAAAATGGAGGTTATATCGAACAATTGCGGTAACCGGTGTTTGACATCAAGAATCCCATTATTTAAGCAGCTAGATTCCATTGATTCTTTGTTATTAATTTTATTTATTTGTTAACAATATATAATACGTTGAAATAATATCCCTTACTTTATAATAACCCGTTAGTTTCCACGAACTTTTCATATCCACTTTTACTATCAATATTTTTCTACGAAAGTTGTGCGATAAGCCGTTAAAAAAATATTTAGTGGTTATGGTTTTTCTTCTATAAGTTTTCAAAATTTTGAACTTTGATTATCTGTATGGGCTTTTAATTTTTGTACATCACATTGGGCTATTAATTTCTAATGAAAGAATAATTATGGTTCTGAACAGGCTAAGTTTAGCCTAACGTGCTAAAGCACTCCGGAAGACTTAGGAGGATGTATGGTGTGATTTTGAATTACCTATGAACGGTTACCTAAATTTTTTCGTACCAAAATTTTTTAATAACTGAATTTTACATTTAAATGTAATTCATAATATTACATAGGTTAAACAGAATAGTTTGTCTTTGATGGGTAGAATGATTATTTATCTGTTTTACAAAGTAATTCTTGATTTCAATACTTATAGAATAACTAAAATGAAAATATATAAATAACCATTAAGAGCATAAAACATAAAAGGAATATAAAAACTGTAAAAAAATCACTGAAGACAGAATGCAACCAATTTTCTAGTTACATACTCTAACGTGGTTACCTTATCTAAAATAGCGGTATATACCTACTCCATTTATGACTAAGCTTCTATGTATATTATAAGCTGCATTGAACCAAATAATTTTGTTAAATATGTTTCAATATAAAACGTACTGTATGAAAACTAGTTACACCAGTACAGAAAACGATAATTTAGGAACAATTAGGACACTTCATTTTTTAGCATAAAAACATTTGGCTACAAATGACTTAAATAGTTATGTAAAATAATAGTTTATAGAACAGAGTTGCTAGTGTTGAACTTAATTTAATTACAAATTTAACTAGAGTCCCTAAATATTAAGATTAGTGTATGACTATATGCGTATAATTCAGTTTCTAAACAGACCTCTTTTAGGACCATTATATATCCGTGCAATTCAATATTAAACAAACTTTTCTTGTAAAACACGGGCATGGTACAATGCATCTATAAACGAAGTGAAGGTAGCATTTATTTTTGTAGAATAATGTGTAAGGGCATACATCTGACTATCGTAGCAACATTTTTAATTCGAGTTTACACCCCTCCTAATAAATATGTAGTTTTGTTACGGTAAAAACTGGCAGTAACACGGGGTAAAAATTGGATTTTGCTAGACTATTCAACGGCTGGGGTGGATTCGGTGTACTAAATTTTGCGCTCAATAGGATATCTTACCGTAAATAAGTCAACATAGGGGTTGAAGTTGACATAAAAACCGGAAAAGGGCGTCAGAGTATTCGAAATATGAAAATAATCACGTCAGTTCACAAATCGCTCAAAATACTCAAATAACTCACTTACCACACTGTAATCTCCGCTGATGATCCAGGGACCAGCAGATGTTCGCTAACCTGGAAGGCGTCAAATATATTTGCACGCTTAACTAAAATAATTGCGTGCCGCAAAAAATCAATCACTAACTTGATCAAAAAACAATAATTCTATTGTTACGTTACTATATAAGTCTGATCCTCAAGGAAATTTTACTTCAATCAACAAAACTCTCACTTTAATTCAGTTTACAACCACTTCAAACCATATTAATCAATCCGCTATAAAATTCGCTAAAGTTCATAAAAATAAGGCATCAACCTTTAAAAAATACGTTAAGTTCAATACTCAATAAGTAAAGCTTTCGAACATAATTACATATTTACTTAGATTCACCACCAAAAATAGTGACGTTAATACAATGATCTAATTCAAATAAAACAAACACTGAATGTGCGTGTCGGTATTTGGCTGTACAACAAATGGGTTCACACTTAAAAAAAGCACAAGTACATTAACCTGAGAGATGTATTATACATAAATAAGCAAAAAAAAAAATGAACAAACCCCTTGAGATATCACCACAATTATTATATTAATTTGTCTTCCAAATTAAATCGTTTAATTTTACCTAATAGGCGAAGATACTAGCTAGTTTCGGTATTGCCTTTTACTAAAAATTATTGTAAATCTGATACATATGCCAAAATAATAAATGGTTTTAACACATAAATCGCGTTCTCACACACAATGTCGTTATAAATTCGTCAGTACAGCAAAAAAAAAACGCTCAAATAAATTTGAATATAATATAGATGGGAACCCTGGTACTATAATTTAAACGATAAAAAAAGAAAAAAAAAAGTTAATCTCAAAAGAACAGCGTACTCAACTGTTTGTACATACAATGAACAGTAATAAAAAAACACACAAAAATTTATTAACACTCGTCAATAATAATAAAATGCACCAAAAGGTTTACCTTATCTTGGAACACACCCCCTTTTGTTGTACGGACACCTGGTTCACCTAGAGGGCTGGGGATATCTTAATACATATATTCCCTTGCTGCAATCGGAGCATTTTCAAAACATTCAAAATACACTTTTAACATCGTCGTAAGATACACTAGATGTAAGGCATAACGTATTTTTATGTTACTAACCTTTTGGTGATATAACGTTTACAAATCTACTAGATATTTTGATATGGCGGGGCACGCCTCGCTCTTTTCTTGACAATTACCAACAAATGAATTAAATTACTTTACATTTAAAAATGTATGACATCTGGACGCCTACTAGATTATGTAAAATTTTCAATTCACTTAAGTATAAAACTCGATCCCTTAGTATACCTATTTTTTCTCGTATCTTCGCTTAGAAAATAGATAATGAGATGGGGTTTTTAGCATTTTTTTTCAATTAACTAATTAAAATGTCGCATTTAAAAACTCCCAAAAAAAGTTGAAACAATAACAATTGTTCAGACAACGCCACCTAACGATCGTTAAACAACCGAAATAAAACGATGATATAATATTTTATTAGGCATTCCCTTTCAAATGATACTAAGTTTGTCAAAATCCGTAAAGCGGTACAAAAGTTATAACTGTTTTATCCAGTCAGCTTTCCCACTCACCCTTACCATCTATTTTACAAGATACAGGAAAAAGTAACTTACGTAAAATGATCTGAAGATTACGAATATTTAAATTTTGTGGCACTATTACTGTGCATTTATTGTAGAAAAAATATGTTTTTGTGTTATTGTGAACTACGCTCTCTACTTCGGAATATGTGCGACTTTGTTATACAGATTTTTTCCCTAAGTTGTACGATAAATAGTTTCTGAGATACAGATGGTTACCTCTCTTAATCAGACACCTGGTACGAGTTCAGAAAAACACTTGATATTTTTCTTAAAAGAACGAAAAACTTAACTATTTACGGCAAGTTATTTGCTTAGGGCGAACTATGAACTAAGGTCTAGGGGAAGGAACAAACGTTTAATATTTCCGCATAAAAGCGATAACTTCTCCAGAAAACAGTGGAAGCGCTATGTTAAACACTCACACGTTCTTGGAATTTCGACAAAGTTTCTTTGGACAAACTGCACTTAACGATAAATCTATCTCGTGACGGTTGAACAACTTATATGATCCCGGCAAGGGTTGTTTCGGGGATGAAGCCCCTACTAACGGAAGTTCCTTCAACATGGATAGGAGTTAACGTTGTTCCGCGATAACACGCTCGTCACCGAAGTGATAACTTCTGCACGTCTAAAACCGTTCTTCCTCGTGAGTAATTTCAGATCTCGACATCTTCCTCCCTAACCTTTTCCATCTTACTTAAATCTTCAACAGCCAGTCATAAAACAGAATTACTTAAAATTTTGAATACGCACCATCCGAATCAAACTCGAAAACCGCCGGAAAAATTGCATCATCAAAAAAATACCCTTCGTAACCACCAGTCCTTATCTATGTAACTGATATCTTGTAAATTAAAGATTTGCGGGCGACTCTCAGCGTTAATACCTCCTATATAAAGCTAAATTCTTTGTTTAAAACCAAAATTCTTATCGTAATTCTGCGACAAATAGCCGCCTAAAACGTCTGAACAAAATGCGAATTATGCTTTTCTACTCTACATTTAAATACAATGTAATAATTTTAATGCGTTCTGTAATTTTCCAGTGATGCAACTTTTAACGACAATATATAACGCTATCTATAAAATTACAAACCTCATTAATTTTTCCTCTCAAATCTGTAAAAAGGGCTTCACTAATAATAATAATGCATGAAACTATACCACATTTCCGATGTACGGCGCTAAAAAAAATAATTTTATCGATAAAATCACGGCCCCGTGACCGTTTATACTATTACAAGCAAAGCGATTGCAGTAGCAAAATGTGTAGAATAGAGTGTATGTCTGTGTATGCACATAACAATATTGGGCCACAAACTACAGGGATCTCGTAAACCATAAGAGAAATCGGATGATGGTTAAATTAGAAAAAAAAGTTGGCCGTTGTTACGTTCTCCATGGTGATAATTAGATACCTTGGGAATTACGAATATTTCTAAGTATTCGGGAAGAGAAACAAAAAATTGTCATTTCGATTTTTTTTTATTTGAAGATACACAATTAAATAATTTGCACATTGTCATTACCTCTTCTTAAGTACTACACAATTGGCATGTTGGAGTCCGACGTTTCTATTATTAGTTTTACCACTTAGGTTCTCTGTTTTTTCCAGTTTTAATGATACATTTCTCCCGAGCCATACAAATTTGTTATGTTTGTCCCGCTTTTGTTATAGTAATATCATTCATAAAATGAAAGAAAAAAAATGTAAACATCTTTGAAATACAGTCATTCGAGTAAATTGCAAACACAAATCAATTAAAAATATGTATTTTGATAGTAGAAATGTTGAAGTAACGTATGTCTCAAAAGTTTTGCCACAAAATCCAATGGATGTAAAATACGCGAGAATGGTAAAATATTAAGTTGGCTTTGGAAACAAAAATTCTCTGAAAGTTTGTCTTCACTTTGACCGTTCAGTATTAGAGAACAGTTGTGCTAAAATGCCTACAAATTAGATCTTCGTAAAATTATTTACAGTCTAGTTGGGTAAATGCCTAAGCGTGAAATAGTTCGCATATTCCAAAATCAAAATATTTCTCGCAAAACTATTTATCGTACAATAGCGGATTGTGAACAAGGTATACCATGTATAAATCACCCGAAAAGTGGAGGACCTAGACCTTTTACCCAAACCAGAGCAGACAGATTGTTCAGAAGAGCTGAATATAGTCAGCGCTATATTCAGAATTGTTTGGTCAAACTGAATGATTTCATTAATGAACATCACGCTGGAGACGATATAATGTTTAGGCCAGACTTAGCGTCATGTCCTTACGCCAGGGAAACCCAGAACTGGCTCAACGCTCATAACATACCATTTGTGCCACTAAACGACAATCCCCCTAATCTACCTCAGGCCCGCCCAATAGAAGAATGTGGGGCACTTTTGAGTAGCAAACTGTATGACAGAGCATGGCAAGCCGAATATGTTTGATAGCTATAAGTTTAAATAAAACATATTTGTTTATAAAACTAAATATAATATTTTGTGCCAAAACTTTTGAGACATACGTTAGTCCTCCATTGGTTATTTACTAAAAGTATGGAACATTATAGACACGAAGAAATTTGACTTGTTTTGCTGTTATATTGAGATTTAGAATAAGTGTAGATCGGCTGAAGGGCAATATTTGCTAAAATATCCTAAAAGACGACAACCAAAAGGTGAGCTACAAATCTGAAAGAACGCGAAACATAATCTATTTAAATTACGAGCTTGCCAAAGCTTGTTACCCAGTGACTATTCTATTTACGGACGAACGGTGTTTTTGTAATAATGGATTATTCTATCGGCAGAATGAACATCGTGTACGAACATCTAAAAATTGAAATCGTTCCGGCTTTAACGTTTGGGACGGTATTCTAGGTCAAAGAATTATTAGCATAATAATTTATGAAAGAGTCTGATTTCTGACAAGTATTTTCATTTTCCACACGATCATATCGAAGATATTGCTACTAATATTTCTCTGGCCATAACCAACAATATGTGATTCCAGCAAGACGTCGCATAATTAGCAAAATAATATGCAGTATTAGAAATCAACATTTCGAAAACAAATAGATTGCAACTCATGATGAAATGGCCTACACGATCTTCTTATACCACGCCTCTGGATTATGTCCTGTGGGGATTAATGCTGAAGACTACCAGGAAACCTATGAAACTATTGACCAACTTAGAGCACAAGTTTAAGCAGTTTTTCGAAGAACAGCTCCCAGAATGTTGAAAACGTAATGGACGAAACTGTTCGCCTTAGTTAATTGCGTTCGACAAATGAGCGAAGGTTATTTGAAAACAAAATTAAAAAATTGCTTTGTTGTACAGGGTGGCCAACTAATAATGCGAGGTACTGTATCTGGGAAACTATCCATCGTAGAGGCTTGCGCAAAAAAATATACCAAAACGGCCAATACAAAAACCTGGAAAATATTTTCATGTTTCTGAAATGGCCGCTAGGGGGCGTAACTGCAATCTTGAATCTAGAAAAGTGATGTTTCTGTGAATTCTGCTATATTAACCCAATAAAGAATAACTGATCTTTGAAGTCGAAGATAATCTGAACTTTTTTTGTTTGGCACTTTTTGACGTATCTATAAAAATAAAGTAGTGGGGGGTATTCAAAGGTTTCCTTAAATCACCCCAGTATCTTCGAAACGGCCAATCAGATTTTAACAGACTTGGCCGCGTTGAAAAGAGCTTTTCTTGGGCTATAAATGTTAAAATAATTAAAGTTTTGTTAGTTTCACATGTCGTCGCTAGAGGGCTTTGTTCGACATTCCAACAGAAACGGGTAATTTTTGCAAAAAAAAATTAAATGCGTTGGTATGACTTTTTTTCATGAACAAGTAGCTTAATGATGCCGAAGCAAGCTCGCGAAAACCGCAAAATATCGGCCAAAGAAAACTTTATACGGAAATCCCTTAAATTTTTATTTTTTTTAACTATACTTTTCTGGAATTGTTTGTATTATGTAAGTTGTGGCCCTAAAAAGGGCCGATTTAAAGGAGGAAGGCCATAGAAACAGACTCCCTCTTCCAATCCACCGCTGTTGAAATACTGCATTAATATGCTCTCGCACATTAATAGCAAAATGTGCTGGGCAACCATCCAACTGCAAAAACCTTGTTTCCAGAGGCACATCTTCCAACAACAACGGTAATTGATTGACCAAAAAGTCAAGAAATACATTGCCATTTAGGAGTTGCTCGAAAAAATATGGCCCAATAATTCTGCCTCCCAGTATGCCACACCATACATTTAAACTGCAACGTCCGTGGCGCTGAACTTCACGAAACCAATGGAGATTTTCTGCAGACCAATAATGCATATTGTGCAGATTGACTCTCCCGTCACTACTGAAGGTGGCTTCATCGGTCCAAATAATTTAAAATAAAAATTCCCTATTTTCGCGTATCATGCCTAACATCCAATGGCAATAGTCTAACCTTCGATCAAAATCTTCCTCTTTCAAGGCCTGATGCAAAACGACATGATATGGGTGCATTCTTAAAGTAATTAAAAAAAGTTTAAACGAATGCCTATATATTTTGATGGCCATTAGAACTTACCTATGGTCCTTCAAAATATTTTGAACCGTTGTCCGTGACATGCCCAACTCAGTGGATAATGCTCTTGCGCTAACATGAGGATTTCCTTCAATATAGCCCAGTACACGGTTAACATTTTCTTGTGTTCTTCCAATTCTTTGCCGTTGAAACGTAGGCCGAAAACTACCATTGGCTCGTAAGGTCGCCACTAATCGGGGAAAAACTCTTACATCTCAAGGACACCGATTTGGATTCGAGCCGCGTAAACTCTTTTAGCTACTGCGGCATTCTGAACACATTCAAAATAAACCGCAAGCATATCAACAGCTTCATTATTCGTAAAACGCATTTTAAAAGTACAAAAATTGCTCAAAGTAACGCGAATGTATTGACAATTTGAGGATAATGTATGTTTTGTTTAGGTATCTGTTTCCATTGCCTGCTTCTATTAATTGTATTCTTCGTATATATCCATAGTGAATATGCATTTAAACAAACAAAAAATAGGCCTTTCGTATAACTTTTAGCATTGCTTACTTACCCGTAGTCATTTCAAAAAGGGTGATTTTATTCTGGTGAATAAATTTACAAACAATAAAATCGCAATCTCTAGGTAACCTATTCGTAGCCGAAATTGAAGCTGCAGTTTGTCTACCCATAAGAAGCCTCAGCAATGCACAGAGTGATGGTCAGCATTTCCAGCATTTACGGGGCATTAAAAACCTTCCTCGTTTAAATCGCTCCTTTTGGGGCCACAACTTACATAATAGAAACAATCCCAGAAAATATAGTTAAAAAGATAAACTGTCAGGTTGCGATGACGCACCCTGTATATAGGATGTTATAATGACGTATATTACGTGTTCTGAGCACGAGTGTATTGAGTTTGAATGAAAAAAAAATTTGTGTGTATATAATGTGTGTGGGTGTATGATACGCCACTGGAATTTTAGGAAAGATATTATTTAGTATGTAGAGACGTGTATTTGAATGTTATAAAGACTTTAGTGTTGAAAGAAATAGATTTTGATGAATGTAAATGTGAAGAGAAATTTGTCCATGGGACGATAATGCTTTCCACTGAATTGCTACTGTTTTGCTGCCGTTAGAGATGGAATGTTGTTGGAAGTATGTAGTTTTGAATGAATATTATTGGAGAATATAACGCGGAAGGAAGACATGTTTAAAGATGGATGACTGAAGTTATAAATAGGAAGTGAGAGATTGGAGTTGGTTAGTTAGTTGAAGTTAGAGGTAGGAAGTGAAGCTTTCGGTCTTGGCTGTTGCTTGTGAAGGTTGGCGGAAGGCGCGTGCGAGTTAGTGTGGGATAGACTGTGACGAAGTGGGAGTATGTTTGTGAAATTTTAATGAGGCAGTAATTGTTTAATTAACTGCGTTACCCGAACCGGGGATAAATTGAAAAAGACATTCATAAACAAACCCATAATTAAAAATTGAAGTTGAAGGTAAAAATTAGTTTGTTTATCTTCAAGAAAATAATAGTGCGTAAGCAGATCTGAATAAAGTTAACAGTTGTTACGTAATAGTGGTATCAAGTTTAGCGCGTCTTCTGATAACGAGATTTAGTTAAAAGTATTTATGAGACCACCTGTTAAGTAAACGAAGCGTTCGTTGTATTATAAACCAATGTTAAGTAACGTTATATGACATTGAAAGTTTATTTGTATAAGGGACTAAATTTGTGAAAAGGTTGCAAGAAATTTTAACAGGCAACCAAAGGTGTACCGTTATTACGTGTTACTAGACTATTTGTGGGAGTAATAACCTTGCATTGTGAATTACTCGCGAGTGCACAGAAGGATTAAGTTATGTTGAGCCTTTTGTAATGGGCTTCAGGCGATTTTAAGGAATTACCAATGGACTACACATAATTAATTTACGGAAGAAAGAAGAAAGAAAAGCTAAGGATTTATGGACAAATTTTTAAGTAAGAGTTAGATTTAAGATTATGAAAAACTCATTTAAGCACGTTTATCTTTTGGTAGATTTATTTGTGTATTGTTGGTTAAGTATTAATTTAGTTCCGAAAGATAATCGTTCTTGAGTAATATTGTATCGTATTGTTTTTTTTGTTAGTAGTAAGGATTTTTGCAGTAAGGCAAATTGGTATTTTTGGTGGTTTAAGATTTCCACCAAGAGAGTGTAATATATGTAAATATTTGTGGTTGATTATTTTATGCAGGACAATATATATTTATCGTTAAATGTTTTATTCTGTTGTTTATTTAACCAGGTGGTTTACAAAATTGTTATATCAGTTTCATTAGAGCAATGCAATATTAACAGACCAGCTGTTAGTTTAAAAATTTCATCAAGTATAACAAAAGTTTTGAGAAATTATACAGTTTACGAATGTCAAGTACGATTCAAAAGTAAAGTAAGCTTTAATATTTTGATCTGCTTTTATTTAGAAGTTTTCAAAATTAATTATCGAATATTGAATGACAAGATATTTTATTCATTAATAAATAGGAATCTAACGTTATATGTGTATACGAGGATACGCAGAAAATATTCAGTTACCGTATTATAACTTTTGTTTTGGATATTTTAGTTTACGAGGTGTGTTCAAAAGTTTTAATGACATGGGTAGTACAGAATTGATTTGAGTTGAATTGTTTGGACGAGTGTTTGTTTTAGAACCTTCGTATATGAGTTTACCGAGTAAGCACAATCCTACTTTCCACAATCAAGTAGGGTTAATTAACATCCAGCTTAAGACAATTATTTTAGCGAAGTATCGATTGTGGTGGCGCCTAGAGACATATTTTCCCGAATTGAGCTATTTGAGTATAAGTGTAAGGTGTTTGAGCTTATTAATCATCCATTTTACTTAGTATTTCGACCACGCCCATCTCCCTGTTAGCTGGCTTGGCAACCCGCTTACATTAGTAAGCCTACACGACGCCTAGTGCGGTTTGGACGTGTAACATAATTATTTGGCAGCCCAACGTGTGGGGCCTTGAGATTGAATGTGACTTAATTTTGTTGTTTGATGAAATATTGTAGTAGAATTTTGGATTCTGAAGTTTAGATTACTGATTGTTGACGAATTATCGATTGGACTTGTTGAGATTAGTGAATGTTGAGTCGTATAGCAATTTTTTTTGTGAGGAGACAATTAGTGTTTAGGCATTTACATTTGTGACTTTGAGATTATTGTGTGTTAAGTGAATTCCTTTGTTTGGAAAGATATTTTAGTGGTATTAACGAGTTGTTTAGGATATTTTTGAAGTATTTTGGGAAACCTTTATTTGTTAAGATGGGATATAAGATCCATATTGATTGTTTGACGTTGAATGAGATTAAGTATGAGATAGCTATTAGGGGAGGCGATGCTTCCTTAGGTATTACGGCTTTACGGAAAGCGCTTAGGAATATTTATAGTGAAGAAGCTGCGGGTAGGGCGAGTACGCGACCCCCGTACCCATTTGAATTTGATACTGATAGGTTAGCTATTAACGAAACTAAGTTAGAAATTGAGAAATTAATTGATGAATTACAAAGTAACGTGACTACAAAATTATAGCGACTATTGAGACAAAATTTAAGTATATTTTAATAGAATTAATAATGTTGTGGCAAAAACTGATGTAAAAATAAAGAGAAAGAGGACTTTATTACGAGTATGGCAATTTTAGTGTCGAATTATGAAATTTTAGATAGGCAAGTAGTAGTTAGGACTCCCGCTAATGTAGGGATAAGTACAGATGACGTGATGGCTTCACCATCAACCAATTTTAAGACTGAATTACCATTAGTTGACCCTTTAGTAAACGTAGCACCTATTATGACTGTAGCGAAGAGTGTTCCCGTATGCAAGTGGAACATCTCTTTTCAGGTGACATTAAGTCTTTGTCGTTAAATGCATTTTGGAAAGAATTAGTGAATTACAAGTTTCCCGTAACGTTAAAGATGAGCAACTGTTTGCAGAATGTTTAGATTTGTTTACCGGTACCGCACTTATTTATGTCAGGTCAATTAGGAAGAGGTTAAGACATGGAGTGAATTGGTGGAATCTTTGCGATTGCAGTTCCAGCCAAGTGATTACGATGAGAGATTAATTGAGGAAATTAAGCGACGCACACAGGCGTCTGACGAACCTATGGGTATTTATGTGGCGATTATGCGCACATTATTTTCGCGACTTAATGAAGGCTTATCTGAGGATAAACAATTAAGAATTTTATGTAAAAATATCGCTCCTATTTATCAGACTCAATTAGGACTTACCCAAATTAGTACTATTAGTGATTTAATTAAGTATGGGAGATTGATTGAAGAACGTATACAGGCAATGGACAGTTATGTACCCCCGAGTAGGAGAAAGTCGGATTTAGAGACTGATTTAGCATATGTACGTGAAGTAGAGAGTGTGAGTGAATCACGTAATGTTGTGAAGGGTGACGAAGTTAAAGTATCTGAGAGAGTGGAAGTGAAACCGTCTGGGTCCAGAAAGACTATGAATGTGGCGAAACCTTTGTTATGTTGGAATTGCAAGCAAGGCAATCATAAGGCAGTTCAGTGTCAAGTACCGAAAAAGAGGATGTATTGTTATCGATGTGGTAGGGCAGATTTTACCGTCAGGACATGTCCTAAATGTTCACGATTTTCACGTAATCAGGGAAATGGGGAAGGAGGCAATAGACAGTCGCATATTGTCTTCCGAAATTTTGTAGAGTCGGCTATATTTTATAATAGTTCTCGAAATAAGGCAGAAATAATGTTTTCGAAAAATAAAGTTTTAATGGAGTATATGTTTGATAATCAGGGTTCAGATGAGAGACCGTTTATTTATGTTAATGTTTATAGTCAGTCTATGTTAGCACTCTTGGATAGTGGTTCTTCTAGAACAATTTTGGGAATAAAAGGTTGGAATAGTCTAGAAAGGTTAGGAGTTAGGTGTAGAAGTAAGCGTGTGACTACGTGTGTTGTGGCGAATGGCCAGAAAGTGTTATCTGTAGGCACTGTAACGATTCCGATAGAAATTAGAGGAAAATTGTTATAATGGACGTGATTATTGTACCCGATATAAGACATCAGATGATATTAGGATGGGATTTTGGAAAAAGGCAGGTATTGTACCTGATTTTCGTAGAGGAGAATGGCGGTTTGAAAGTTTGAGTAAAATTGAAATTTTAGAGACTAGGGATTTAGTAATACATTCACGTTTAGATTTGACTACCGAACAATTGAATTTATTAGACAATTTAGTTGAGGATTATTTTGTGAGGACTAAGGAGAAAGAGTTAGGTTGCGCAAATTTAGTAGAGCACCGAATTAGGACCAATAGTGAACCTATTAAGCAGAGGTATTATCGTGTATCACCATTTATGCAGAACATATTGATGATGAGTTAGAGAAAATGTTGAAGCTTGGGTGGTTGAGAAATCGAGTAGTGCATGGGCTAGTCCCATTGTTATGGTCAAAAGAAGGACGGAAATATAGGTTTTGTGTAGATTATCGCAAGTTGAATAAGGTTACGGAGAAGGATGCTTATCCTATCCTTACGTTTCGTCAATTTTAGATCGTCTTCGTGACGCGAAGTTTATTTCGTCTTTAGATATTAAGTCTGCGTATTGGCAACTGCCAATGGCGGAGGATTCGAAAGAGTTTACGGCTTTTACGGTACCCAATAGGGGTCTTTATCAGTTTAAGAGAATGCCTTTTGGCTTAGTTAATGCACCGGCATCATGGCAACGATTAATTGACAGTGTTATTGGTTCAGAATTGGAACCGTATGTGTTTGTTTATCTTGATGATACTATAATTTGTACACCGACGTTTGAGAAACATGTTGAAGTGTTAACGGAAGTGTTTAAGCGTTTTGAACGGGCAGGTTTAACGTTGAGCAAGGACAAGTGTTCCTTTTGTCGTGACGAATTGCGTTATTTGGGTTATGTGGTAAATTCTACCGGTTTATCAGTGGATCCCGAGAAGGTTGAAGCGATTTTGAAGATTCCGGTCCCGACTACGGCGTCGGAAATTAGAAGAATTATCGGTATGGCATCGTGGTATCGGCGTTTTATCGCACAGTTTTCGTCTATTATCGCACCTCTTACGAAATTATTGAAGAAAATGTACGTTTTGAGTGGACGGAAGAATGTAGTGAAGCATTAGATATTATTAAGAATTGTTTGGTGACAGCACCTATTTTGACATGTCCAGATTTTAGTTTACCGTTTTCGATTCAAACTGACGCATCGGATTATGGAATCGGCTCAGTTTTGACTCAGACTATCGATGAAGTGGAGAAAGTTATATGTTATAATAGTAGATCATTGACGCGTAGCGAACGGAAGTTTTCGACTACGGAGAAGGTGTTTGGCGGTGTTATGGTCGATAGAAGCTAAGACCATACATCGAAGGAGTTAAGTTTAGCGTTATTACGGACCATGCATCTTTAGTATGGTTACATAATTTGAAGGATCCAACAGGACGTTTGGCTCGATGGGCAGTTAGGCTCCAGCAGTATGATTTTGAAGTTATACATAGGAAGGTAGAGATCATGTAGTACCCGATACATTATCGCGATCAGTTCCGTTATTGAGGAAACGTGTAGTGAAGATAATACCGACAGTGACATTACCGGCGAAGACCATAATGAAGAAGACGATATTGTAGAAGATAAATGGATTGAAAGAATGAAGAGATGTATTGAGAATCGACCGATAGCGTATCCAAAATGGAGAGTTCAAGATGGGAGGCTATATAAGCATGTGACGTGTAGTTATCCGAATTTACGTGAAGACGCGGAGAGTTGGCGTGAAGTTATTCCGAAGGCGAAACGTGGTGAAATGTTGAGAAAGTATCATGACGAACCTACTGCAGGGCATGCAGGAATATTCAAGACATATGAGCGTATTTCGAAATTATATTATTGGCCAAAGTTAAAGAATGATGTGAAACGTTATGTGAATAAGTGTGAAGTGTGTATAGCACATAAACCTGAACAGCGATTACCGGCAGGGTTGATGACTCAGCATCCTGTTATCGATAAACCGTGGCAAATGATTTCGACGGATATTGTGGGACCTCTTCCTAGGTCTAAAAGTGGTTATAGTTATGTTCTAGTAGTGTCAGATTATTTTACGAAGTTTGTGTTATTTTTCCCGTTACGTACGGCTACGGCCGCGGGTGTTGTGAAAAATATTGAAGAAAATGTGTTTTATTATTTGGTGTACCGTTGTATGTGTTATGTGATAACGGATCACAATTTAGAAGTGCAGTTTTTAAGAATATGGTGGCATCGTACAATGCCAAGATCATTTTAATGCAATTATCACCCTCAGGCGAACCCAACAGAAAGGGTTAATCGAGTAATGAAGACTATGTTAGCATCGTATATTGAAGACAATCAGAGAAATTGGGACAAGTATTTAGCGAAGGTGGCTTGTGCAATTAGGACAGCTACTCATGAAGTTACTGGAATGACGCCGTATTTTGCGAATTTTGGTAGAGAAATGAATCTCGATGGAGCGAGACATGGAGAACCCGTAGTGGGTAATACTTTGAATGACGTCGCGTTTGCGAATAGAGAACCTTTAATTGCTAGAGGCAATGTTTTCAAGAAGTGTATGATGACATTAAGAGAAGATTGAATGCAGCATATATTAGAAGTAAGAAGAATTACGACTTACGAAGAAGATTAGCTACTTTTCAAGTAGGAGATACTGTGTGGCGGAAGAATTATGTTTTATCGGACGCGTCGCGTTATTTTGCCGCGAAGTTAGCACCTAAATTTATTGGACCGTTTATATAAAGAGAAAAGTTTCGTATCAGACGTATGAGTTATCGGACGCCTCAGGCGACTCTAGAGGCATATGGCATGCCAAAGATTTAAAGTTTAGACCCTCAGACGATTAAGTTAGATAGATTTTAGTATTAGTATATAGTAGGTTAGGCTATTGAAGTAATAGATCGAATTTTTGTTGGTTATTTTTACAGTCAGATGGATATTGGTAGGTTGGTCGGAAAACTATCGGGCGTGTAGAATTGACTATTTCTATTTTCTTTTGTATCAGAATTTGTCTGTTTTGTTTGTGTCCTTGGGGCACCCTTGGCTGTGTAGGGACGGCCTAGAATTTTCCTACAGCAGAGGCCAACTGCTTGTCGTAAGAGGCGACTAATCAAAGGGTGTGGGAGGCAGGCTGAGACGTTGGTCTTGACGGGGAGTTGAGTCCCATGTTGAAGGTTTTGGATATTTTGGTTTTAGACCACTTTACGGTATAGCCGTCGTATATAGTTACGATTATTTAGATTAGGGTGTTTTGTTGTTAGGAAGTCTGATGGGTCTACTTTATTGAATACCGATTTGTGACGTGTTCTTTTGAACTCTACCGGATTTGACGTTTTTGTTTTTTTTGGTGAGTGTGTTTTGTTTTATTGAGTGTATGATGTCGACACCAGGAGGCAGTGCTGGGTTAAGCAGTCACGTGGGACACGGCTGTGGAACTCCCAGCATTGACAGGTTTAGTCCCATTGCGTTGGAGTGAGGTGACGTAGGTGGTAGTCGGTGAGGCTGACCTCATCGGCTGCGGAGCAGATGCTCGTATTTTTGATGTTTAGCTTTGGCGGTGGCTTTCGATTTTCAGCTGCCGGTCCCCATGGTTTTGGACCGCTTTTCGGCCAGGCCATGTTTAGGGTGTGGTTTCTGCCCACCCTATTTTAGGTTCAGCCTATAGTCTCCGGCTGAGTTGTAGTGGCGGTGCTACAGCTCAGTGTTGTTTTGTGTGATCTTTGTCTTGGTGATGAGCGGAGCGGATCACTCTCCACCACCACCGTTAGTTGGGTTGTGGCTTCACGAGCGGACCTCGGTGAAGTGTTCTAGTTTTGACTTTGTGTAGGTCTCTTAGGACCAGTATTTTTGAGTTTTTCTGGAAGAAAATCTCCTTGTGGAGGAGGTGTCAGGTTGCGATGACGCACCCTGTATATAGGATGTTATAATGACGTATATTACGTGTTCTGAGCACGAGTGTATTGAGTTTGAATGAAAAAAAATTTGTGTATATAATGTTGTGGGTGTATGATACGCCACTGGAATTTTAGGAAAGATATTATTTAGTATGTAGAGACGTGTATTTGAATGTTATAAAGACTTTAGTGTTGAAAAATAGATTTTTGATGAATGTAAATGTGAAGAGAAATTTGTCCATGGGACGATAATGCTTTCCACTGAATTGCTACTGTTTTGCTGCCGTTAGAGATGGAATGTTGTTGAAGTATGTAGTTTTGAATGAATATTATTGGAGAATATAACGCGGAAGGAAGACATGTTTAAAGATGGATGACTGAAGTTATAAATAGGGAAGTGAGAGATTGGAGTTGGTTAGTTAGTTGAAGTTAGAGGTAGGAAGTGAAGCTTTCGGTTTTGGCTGTTGCTTGTGAAGGTTGGCGGAAGGCGCGTGCGAGTTAGTGTGGGGGATAGACTGTGACGAAGTGGGAGTATGTTTGTGAAATTTTAATGAGGCAGTAATTGTTTAATTAACTGCGTTACCCGAACCGGGGATAAATTGAAAAAGACATTCATAAACAAACCCATAATTAAAAATTGAAGTTGAAGGTAAAAATTAGTTTGTTTATCTTCAAGAAAATAATAGTGCGTAAGCAGATCTGAATAAAGTTAACAGTTGTTACGTAATAGTGGTATCAAGTTTAGCGCGTCTTCTGATAACGAGATTTAGTTAAAAAGTATTTATGAGACCACCTGTTAAGTAAACGAAGCGTTCGTTGTATTATAAACCAATGTGTAAGTAACGTTATATGACATTGAAAGTTTTATTTGTATAAGGGACTAAATTTGTGAAAAGGTTGCAAGAAATTTTAACAGGCAACCAAAGGTGTACCGTTATTACGTGTTACTAGACTATTTGTGGGAGTAATAACCTTGCATTGTGAATTACTCGAGTGCACAGAAGGATTAAGTTATGTTGAGCCTTTTGTAATGGGCTTCAGGCAATTTTAAGGAATTACCAATGGACTACATAATTAATTTACGGAAGAAAGAAGAAAGAAAAGCAAGGATTTATGGACAAATTTTTAAGTAAGAGTTAGATTTAAGATTATGAAAACTCATTTAAGCACGTTTATCTTTGGTAGATTTATTTGTGTATTGTTGGTTAAGTATTAATTTAGTTCGAAAGATAATCGTTCTTGAGTAATATTGTATCATATTGTTTTTTTTGTTAGTAGTAATTTTGCAGTAAGGCAAATTGGTATTTTTGGTGGTTTAAGATTTCCACAGAGTGTAATATATGTAAATATTTGTGTTGATTATTTTATGCAGGACAATATATATTTATCGTTAAATGTTTTATTCTGTTGTTTATTTAACCAGGTGGTTTACAAAATTGTTATATCAGTTTCATTAGAGCAATGCAATATTAACAGACCAGCTGTTGGTTTAAAATTTCATCAAGTATAACAAAAGTTTTGAGAAATTATACAGTTTACGAATTAGTACGATTCAAAAGTAAAGTAAGCTTTAATATTTTGATCTGCTTTTATTTAGAAGTTTTCAAAATTAATTATCGAATATTGAATGACAAGATATTTTATTCATTAATAAATAGGAATCTAACGTTATATGTGTATACGAGGATACGCAGAAAATATTCAGTTACCGTATTATAACTTTTGTTTTGGATATTTTAGTTTACGAGGTGTGTTCAAAAGTTATTAATGACATTAGAATATTGAATGACAAGATATTTTATTCATTAATAAATAGGAATTAACGTTATATGTATACGAGATACAGAAAATATTCAGTTACCGTATTATAATTTTGTTTTGGATATTTTAGTTTACGAGGTGTGTTCAAAAGTTTTAATGACATGGGTAGTACAATTGATTTGAGTTGAATTGTTTGGACGAGTGTTTGTTTTAGAACCTTCGTATATGAGTTTACCGAGTAAGCACAATCCTACTTTCCACAATCAAGTAGGGTTAATTAACATCCAGCTTAAGACAATTATTTTAGCAAGTATCGATTGTGGTGGCGCCTAGAGACATATTTTCCCGAATTGAGCTATTTGAGTATAAGTGTAAGGTGTTTGAGCTTATTAATCATCCATTTTACTTATTATTTCGACCACGCCCATCTCCCTGTTAGCTGGCTTGGCAACGCTTACATTAGTAAGCCTACACGACGCCTAGTGCGGTTTGGACGTGTAACAAAACATTTAAGAGATTTTCGTATAAAGTTTTTTTGCCGATATTTTAGGTTAGGGACAAAATATCGAGATGCAGTTTTCGAGCTTGTTAGCATCATTTAGCTACTTGTTCATGAAAAAGAAATTTTTTTTGCGAAAATTAACCGTTTCTGTCGGAATGTCGAACAAAGCTCTAGCGACGACATGTGAAACTAACAAAACTTTAATTATCTTAACATTTATAGCCCAGAAAAGCTCTTTTCAACGTGCAAGTTTGTTAAAATCTGATTAGCCATTTCGAAGATACGGGGGTGATTTAAGAAATCTTTGAATACCCCACCACTTTATTTTATAGATACGTCAAAAGTGCCAAACAAAAAAGTTCAGATTATCCTCGACTTCAAAGATCGGTTATTTTTTATTAGGTTAATATAGCAGAATTCACAGAAACATCACTTTTTTAGATTCAAGATTGCAGTTACGCTAGCGGCCATTTTAGAAACATGAAAATATTTTCCAGGTTTTTGTATTGGCCGTTTTAGTAAAACTTTTTTTTGCGCAAACTTCTACGATGGATAGTTTCCCAGATACAGTACCTCGGATTCTTAGTTGGCCACCCTGTACATATCCCTAAATAAAATTTCATTGTTTACATTTGATTCTTCTAAGCATACTAAACTAATATTACTATAACGAAATCTTGACGACCGTACCGTAGAAAAATACCATGTGTGATACAGCTTGAAAGAAAAAAAAAAAAAAGGATACACTAATTGTGATAAATGGTAATTGCAATTATTACAAAAAATGTAATCGAATAATAGAAACATCGGATTCACAAAACCTTTTTAAATTCATCTTACATCTAACTTTTTTCCAATTTGACTTTTTTATTTCACTTCTTATACGGTTTAAGAGATCCCTGTGGAGTGTATTTTTATGTGGAACACCGTTTATGCACACATTGAACGTATGCGTTTCTGGCCATTTACTTGGTAGTATATTTTTTCTTACTCTTACAATCATATCAGGATGGATAAAATAATGTTTTGTAAACTGTTCACTACATCTCGTTTCGCTGTATTTATCTCCAAATATGTTTGATAAAGAATATTTTAAGAGGATACTGTTTTGTTAATACTTACCGTTATATTGGACGTTAGAGTACAGTTTTCTTTTAGCATATTATTTTAATTCTACGTTTACCTCCCCGGTAGTTTTCCTGAATTCCTTTATTGTTAACACATTACACGCAGTTCTCTTTGGCACTCTCAACATTACGCCAATCACTATTGGCATTATATAAAGAACAAACATGTCCCTTTAAATTTGCAGCAGCACCCAATAGCGCCCTCGAGATATCGGAATTCCATTTTGGAATTTTCTTAAATGCGTTTATTAAATAATTTTTGTTATTCAATAATATTGTTGAATTAGTTACAAGAATGGAGTTAACTCAATTATTTTATCTCTGTGTTAATCAAAATTTCACATTCAATAATATGATTTATTTACAAAAATGGTTTTTCCGATGGGCAGTCCAATTGGCCTATTTTAGCTAATATCCTTATGGATAATTTAGAAGATAAAATGTTTTAATTAAATGTTTCTGATAAGATTGTATTTTAGTTTCATTATGTTGATGGTATTTTAGTACGCTTTGACAGTTCATCAAATTTGATTGACTAGCTTTAAATTAATATTAACAATTTACGTCCTAACATAAAATTTATACTAGAGAAAGAATAAAATAGGACAATTAATATTCTAAATATTTATTTAATGCGAAAGATTCAACTAACGATATTTTGAAAATTATAAATATAAATTGAACTGCACATTCTGTAATTCTGTTTACATTGGACAAACAGTTAGGAGCTTTGAAATTGGATACAAAGAACACATTAGATGTTAAAAATATAAACACAGACAATCAAATTACGCCAAACATTATTAGTAAATAATCACCTTATGGCTTCACAAAACAAGATTAAATTTTTACATTTTGGTAATAAAAAAAGACAAATTAAATGTTTTGGAAGAATTCGAAATTTACAAACGTAAACAGAAAATACCTTTAATGAACGAACCGGTTGATCTATTTTAAATGGTTTTGATAATGATACAAATATATAATTATAAAAAAGAAATTGTGGAATTATATTGTATTTAAAATATTAGTATTAAATGTATTCCAGAGTTTTCATGAAATAAAGAGTTTTTCACGTATGTTCCAGAATATCAGAAAGTAATAAATCATGTTACTGAAATAGTGTCGTTTTTTTTTCATGGAAGCGGCAAACAGAAATCAGTAGCAAACCGAGCTAGTTTAAATGAAGATGCTGTAAAGGTGACGCTCGCAAAAAAATGTGTTAAATAAAGACGATTCAGGTAAACTGCAAACAACTTAAACGTGATGATCAGATAATACTTGCGGTGGGGAATATGAGTGTATTAAAAAAGGCGTGAAAGTTTTAAACATTTATTGAAATACTTACCTCTTTTGGGTTTTTATATGGTGTATTTGTATATTTAAGTTATACAATCTAAACGTTTCTATAACACTTACAGTCGTCGATAGTAAAATTATCTTTCAAAATTTAAATTTAACAATTTTGAAAGATAATTTTGCTACCCGACGAAGATAACTGTAAGTGATAACTGTAAGTGTTATCGAAACGTTTAGATTGTATAATTTAAATATACAAATACACCATATAAAAATCCAAAAAAGATAAGTATTTTAATATGTATAATAATGGTCAAAGTTTACATTTTCATATTAAACATTTATTTTAGATGTGGCTATTTCTAAATGTTGATGTTTTGATTAATATAAAATAATTATAAATGTAGTTTACATTAATTTTTTTATATTTAATATTGTCATAAAGGTAGGCTTTGGAAACAAAAGCGATAAGTAACTAACGATTAGTCTTTATTATCCTCACCCGATTCGAAAGAGCTGGAAACTTGTCCTACTATATTATAACGGGTTCTATAGTTTCTTCCATTATCACGTCAAGTTCCCACATACGTTATTCCTCTTTAATTACATGATCAACACATTTTTTCCACTTTTCTGCATTAACATTGCCTATCACTTGCATTAAAAGCTGTCGTACTTCACTTAATTTAAAATTCTTATTGTTACGACCGACTTCACTTCTTATTTGAACCCAAACTAACTCTATGGGGTTGAGTTCGCAGTGATATGGTGGTAAACGGTCGTCCCGTGAGAAGCACAGGGTTTATCAATAACATACTTAACAAATTGTTGCTTGTGCTGATGTGCTATAGGTGATAAGAAAGTGGTATCGGAATTATATTTACAAAATTTTCTTGAAAGGCAGCAGCCATATAAAAATATTTTTGAACGGTATAGTTAATAGAGATTAAAATTTTTGCTAGCTCAAAACAATGTCTTAATTAATTTTAGGTTACAGAAAAATTTAATTGAATTCGGTTCTTTTAAAAATCGCAGACCAAAAACTTACTTTAAACGAAATTCTGGAGAAAATTCAATGGTCGTCTTAGGACAAGTCGAAGCAGAGCCAACAACTTCATCTAGACAAATGGTTAATCTAGGCGTGTCTCGTAGCAAAGCCCTTCGAATTTTAAAGAAACACAAATACCATTGCTACAGATTTCGGAAAGAACATTTTTTGACTATAGACGACAGAAGGCGGCGTACTTAGTTTTGTAACTGATAAGTCAGTGCCAAAATATACCTAATTTCTACCTCACTGCGCAGATACTAACGCTCATGTCAGTGCTGTCTGCAGGAGGCAAGGGAAATTTGGAATAAATGTGTGGTGCTGCATTAAAAACGGACGTTTTTATTATCACACGATATTCTACGAATTCGTTTGGAGGGATTTCTAGAGAGTCTTCCTTTAGCACAATATTGCAATGTCATATTTCAGCAAGACGGAGCTCCCGCACATAATTCCCGTGTAGTTAGTGACTACGTAAATTTACGTTTGCCTAATAACTGGATGGGAACGACAGCACCAATTTTGTGGCCTACTCGTTCACCCGACTTTCGCCTCTAGATTTCTTTTTATGGGGTTTTTTCAAAAACATTATATATAAAAGAACTAATGATACTGTGCATGAGTTAAAAGAAAGTGTTCGTGTGGCTTTTACACAAATAACAGCATTATCTATATATAACTCTATAAATTCAATTGGAAGATGATGCGAAGTCTGCGTCCAAAAAGAGAGCGCACAGTTTGAAAAACATTTGTAGTTTTAGTGTGTTTTTTATATTGATATTTTGTGTTCATATTTTTGTTCGTTTATAGAATTAGATGTTTACATACGTATAAAAATTGATTTGCTGTTAGCTTTTCATAATTTCTGATGATGTTATATTGTATATTTTCATTTTATTTCAATTTTCATTTGAGGTTTTTGATAATTTTATATTCAATCTTTAGATTTTAATTTGTTACCATTTCCACAAGAACAACATTACAATTAAACTTATTTGAATTACAAAATGTCTCTAAAATATTTTACTGGAAGTGAAATTTCTTTTTTGAGTAGAATATCTTCATTCAATTTCATATCTGGTTTTCTAATCCAACTGTTATCCTTAATAAATACAGCAATTAAGAAAAACTTAAAAAAAAACAATTAATTATTAAAATAGCATAGAAGTGTTATATATTTTTGAAAAGCACAAAAAGAATGTCATTTAAAAATGTCATAGCCAACTATAGTTTCTATATAAAAAAGACACCTTTATGTAATATCTTTTTAAATTAAGGAAGTATTCAAAATGTGAATGCACTATCGGATTCTACTTAAAAAAGTGCCTTAATAATGTTTTTACAGTTTGTCGATACATTTAGAAATAAAAAAGTTATTCAAGTTTTTCAAAATCGCCATTTTTATTTTTATTTTGCAATAACGGCAGAATATCTTGATTATGACTATTGGATCTTAATTAACACCAAGATCGAGCACAAGGACCCATATTACTTTTGTCTATCTGTAATAGAAAGTACTTCCCATAAGAAAACATTAAAATGAACCACCCTGTACTATCTGCTTCAGTAAAGACGACGTTTGTATTAATTCACTCTCAAACAATTTGTACGCAACTAAAAGATAGAGCTGTCTTCATTTCTTATTGAATGAAACGCTAAATTGAGTTACCTAAATTTAAAACAAAAACATGATAATGACGTTAAAAACGGTTTTCTGCTGAAACCTGAAACAGATTAAATGCACATTAACAAACATTATTTGGTTTGATAAAAAACTTAAGTTACTTAGCCAAGACTAATAAGTACGACTGACCTGTCGCTGTCAAGTTGATTTATTACTCTCTTATATACTGAGACGTACTATACTAACTTTTCAATATATTCTAGTGCTTTGAGTACCTAATACGTAGCACAAATGTTTTATGTAACAACAATAGCCAGAACCAGGGTTAGGATATTTGTTTCCTGTTTAAGACCATTAATAATTCAAATTCAAAATTTGTCCTATTTTTGATAAAAATGCAGACTAAAAGACCCTCCGTTACCTAGTAAAGATCTGAATAACTTTAAATGAAATTTCATTAACCTTCGGATAGCGCGCGTATGTGATAGATACGCGACATAGTTCACATCTACCGTATGTATGCAAAGAGTGTTTATCTGTTGAAAATTCTCATGATACCTTAAGGTCAGTTTACAAGTGAAGTTAGAGATTGATTGTAATTATATTAGTGAGAGTAGAGTGCTTCTGGTATACTAGAAATACGCGCGACCTAACTGGTAAGTTTTTCTGTGTTTTTTTAATTTTTCTAAATGGCTCGGTATTATATATAATTATTACCTGTTTAATTATAAGTGAAGATTTTTTAGCAATAAAATAAGCCTAATTGTCTTGTTTTTTAATTTTTAGTGAATCATGGCCAGTCAAAAAGACCGTTCTGATTTTTTGAATAATCCCATGGACGTAGAAATTCTCAGAGGTTTACTTGAAGAAGATGAAAGTGAAGAACAAGAAAATTTAGATGAGAGTGATTCAGAACACGAAGAAGAGCATATTTCAGAAAGAGAAGGTAATTCAGAGTTTGAACAAAGTGCGCAGGAGGATAGTGAGGAAGGATGTGATTATGAAGCAGACGTTTACAGAGCGTTTCGGATGCATAAAGGTAAAATAATTGATTCTTGGGATTGGCAAAAACGTCCGCTAAAACGAAAAAAATATGCCAAACGAAATATTATACTTCACCTTCCAGGAGTCATAGGGCCGGCTAAAAATATAACAAACATTCTTCAAACATGACAGTGCTTGATCACCGCCCCTATGGTTCAAAGTATAGTGGATTATACAAATACATATATATGTACAATCCAACATAACTACTCCCGTCTAAGAGATGCGATGGAAACTGACAAAAGAAATAAAAGCACTATTGGGCCTTCTCTACTTAGCCGGTATTTATCATGCTAATAGACTAAACCTTGAAGAGTTGTGGAAAATGGATGATTTCAAAGAAGTCATGAGTATGAAAAGATTAAGATTTTTGATGCGAAGTGTCAGATTTGATGACTAGGAGACAAGAGAGGAAAGGCAGATTACTGATCGTTTGACTCCAATTAGAGAACTGTTTGAAATGTTTGTTTCAAATTCTCAAAAATGTTATTGTTTGACCATAGACGAGAAATTGTAGGGGTTCCGAGGACGCTGTAATTTTGTGCAATATATGCCAAAAAACCAAGAAAATACGCTAGGGAACAACCACCAGGACTTTTTTTTATTAGCAATAAACCAAATGAAGTAGTAAAACGATTAAAATCTCCTATCTTCAACTCTGGCAGAAATCTGACGTGCGATAATTGGTTTTCCAGTTATGATTTGGTTACGGAACTTGCGAAGAAAAAGATTTCATTTGTAGGGACTATCAAGAAAAATTAATTTCAAATTCCAACTCAATTTAAACAAACGAAAAGACGACAGCCGTATACAAGCATGTTTGGTTTTAGAAAAGAAGCAACGATAGTTTCTTACGTTCCTAAACTAAACAGAAACGAAATACTTATATCTAGTCTTCACGACGATGATGCAATCGACCCCGACTCTGGAGATAAAAACAAAAAAAACAAATTAGTTTTTACAATTTAACAAAAGGATGAGTCGATACAGTAGACAAACTGTGTGAATCTTATAATGTCGCCAGAAATACGAAAAGATGGCCTCTAGTTGTATTTTTTCAATTATAAATTTAGCAGCTATCAATGCTTTTATTTTATTTACGGCTAATTCGGGAAAAAAAATTCAAAGAAGAAAATTTCTTCGAATGGTAACAGAAAGTCTCATTCGTGAACATGTAGAAAGAAAAAAGTAGAAACAAACCAAGAACGCAGTGAAAATATGTTGAAACGGAAGCAGCAGCCCACCAATCAAGAAAATGAACAACCTGAGAAAAAAAGGTGCCGTTTTAGTTTGCAAGAAAAACGAACAAGAATAACTCGATACACTTGCGAATTTTGTAAAAAGTTTATATGTTTACAGCATTCTAAATATATTTGCAACGATTGCAGTTCCTTGCCGTAAGAAAATATTTTCAAATATCAAAAATATACGTTTGTTTATCTTTTTATTTACAATTAGGTTATAATAGTTTTACGTGAGTAATATTTTTTATTTTTAAATATTGATTTTGTTATTGACATGGAACAATAAATTACTTTCGTTTTTGGTGTTTTCGTTTTACTGGACCGTTTAAAACTGGCACAATGCAAATAAGTATCTCTGAAATACGCGCGACCGTCCCTGCAACTTTATAAATGCGCCTAACGGAAGGTTAATAAATCAATAAACAAGCTTATCTTGTTCCTTAGTAAGTTCACTTCAAGGCCGTCTGAAAGATGGCGTTCCGGTTTTCTTTTTGAAATAGGCGCATTCAATTAGCCGCATTCAGATTAATTTCAATGAACACGTCTGACTATTATTCTATTAAATCATACGAAATATGCGGCTACTAGTAGCTTCATGGTGGCCAATAGCTCATCTACGTTGCTATTATAACCGAATTATACTGTATAGATCTGTAATTATTGATTATTACAATTCGTATAATGGCATCATATTTGTTTAATTGGGTACTATAAAATTGGAAATTGCAATACCCTTAACAAATTGTCCTCAATAAAAAATAAAATATAAATAACATGTGATTTCTGGGCGTAATTTAGAATATCAGAAATAAAAATTTATTTGAATTTAGTCTAAATTTGGTTAAACAACAATTTCTCGACCATTCAACCAAACGATATTTCATTTAATTTGATTGCTTTTGAAAATGATTGTAGAATTATGACACAAAATACCAACATACCAAGCCAAAAAAGATTCCAATATTATCTACCACTAATATTATTTTAGTAATTCTTATACAAATTCCAATAAATTCACACAATAATTCTTATTGCTAGGTACCTAAACACAATTGAAAAGGGCAACACGCTCGTAAAGTGTTTGAATTGTTACATCACTAACTTTAAAATAATTAGTCATGTTAACTAATGGCAAACGGAAATTAAACCCTTGTTCTCTTGACAAATGCAAGCTTTAGTCCTTTACTATCGGAAGATGTAGGAATAAGATAGGTTTGTGAGATTGTATTGTGTAATCGTGAAATGTTCCCCAGGAAATGTAAACAATAACGGTGTCTTTCTTTATAAAATTTTATCACGCTTAAGGGAAACTTTAGACAACCACTAAATGGGTTTGAGGAAACATAAAATACAATACAATACCGACAACAAATGGAAATTTACATTCTTTCAAAAATGAAGTTACTTTATGGGTTTTTCTCTTAGAGTTTTGATTTCTACTATATTCAACATTTAATATCTATTTGCCCCCATTGATTATTTTAAAACATTAGTTCGTTTAAATAATGTCGTTTAACAGAGTACTTATTAGTCGTTTTACGATTTCAATTCATAATCGTATTTTAACCTGGAATAGAGAACTATGATTGACAAGATACATGCAACTCACATTAGTAGGTTTGCGTATTAGTTTAATTAAACTAAAATAAAAGAGTTCAAAAAAGAAAAAAAAAGATCTTTTGAATGTCAAAGCAGTAAAAAAAACTGAGTTCTATTAATTTAGAAGTTGACGCCATTGTAAGTGACATGGGTTTTAATTTTATAAGTTTTACTAATCAGTTGTGTGTAACGCCCGATAAACCATATTTTTTTGTGGACCAAAAGAAAATTTTTTATTTTTTTTTGACACACCACATTTATTGAAAGTTTGTATTTTAAAGATAAATTTTCGTAAATAAGCATTTAATGGTACCATCGATGAACAAAAATATTTTAGTAAAGGACTATAAAATATAATGTGCACGTTCGCCCTACGTTCCATTCAGATTGCAAGCTTCACAATAATCTTTTTTAAAAGAAAACGTTACTCATACTAAAAGTTTGGATTACTTTCATAAGATTATACAGGGTGGCCAAATTGATAAAAGTCAATGTCTCCTGTACCATCAAAGATAGCGAAAAAAATTTCAGGAGTTATTAAGGGTTAAGAGATTCATCTTTTAAAATTATGTTAGAGTATACAGGGTACTCCAAAAAGCCGGTGTGGTAAAAACTTTATATTTTTAAATGAGACACCCTGTATATTTTTACATATTTTGGGTCAATGAAATTTGTAATATTTTTTAACTTATAATAACTGGAAACAAAACGGAATGAGGAATGATGCCAGAAGTCCCCCAAGATGACACATATTAATGTTTTTCGACAGGGTGTTTTATATGATAATGCCAACATTGCGAACTTTAAGCCTAATTTTCGAAGTTTTTTAAACTCTGTATTTTATTACTTGGGTTTGTAGGGAATTTAATCCTCCTTAATTTTTGTAAAGGTCTTCCTATGCCTATCTTTACTAACTTTGGTGGGATTTCAATTTATATTTAAACTCTAAAATAAAAAACTTTCAAAAATTATGTTTAAAGTTCGCAATGTTGGCATTAGCATATAAAACACCCTATAGAAAAACATTAATCTGTGTTATCTTGGGGGACTTCTGTCATCATTTGTTTCCAGTTGTTATAAGTTAAAAAAACATTCTAAATTTCATTGACCCATGTTTTTTCACAAGTTTAAGAAAGTTAAGAAATTTTTCAACTTAATTGGCATCGTTGCTAAAATATGCTATACAAATTTCGGTGTTAAATACAGAATTTTAGGGCGAATTAAAATATGTAAAAATATACAGGGTGTTCCATTAAAAAATATTAAATTTTTACCGCGCCGCCTTTTTGAAAATAATTTAAGAAGATGAATCTCTTAACCCTTAATAGCGTCAGCTATTTTAATGGTACAGGAGATATTGACCTTTGTTGCACTATTTGGCCGCCCTGTATGTATCTCATACTGAAAGTGGCGGTAATAAACTTTGTACTATTAAAAAAACGAATAATGTCAAAACCGATCGAGCATTACGTTACGTGGCAAATCGTGAGTAGATCGCCGCAGCACTAACTATTGGTAAATTATATTAAGTAAAACGCCCGCCTTGAATTGTAGACACTTCAATTTTTCGAAATACAAATAGTGTATTAAAAGTGCACCGAAAACGAAATTAAAAATTGCCTTAGAAATGGAATAGGATATTAAAGCAGTCAATCTTCAACCCACGTTGAGCTTTCACTATACACGTATGAAGAATGAATATATATATATATATATATATATTAAAATATCCATTTTCAGGGTATCTCGTGTATTAACAGTTAAATTATAAGTGCAATCCAACGTTTCGACGATGTACTATATCAACTTTGTCAAGAATTAAAACTAAGCGTGAAACGTAGAGGGTTCCTAACAGAGTTCATTAGCTACTCACAATTATAGCATAACTAGATAACGCATCACTCCCCGTATACAAAAGTCCTTGTATACCAAATTTCTTTAAAATAGGTTTAGCCGTTTTGTATTTTATTTATTACCTTCCCCAGGCTATTTTACGGAGAAAAAATAGATAACACAAAACACCCCCAGAGGCTAAAGTCCCCATATAGCAAAATCCTTTAAAATTCATTCTTTGGTCAGGCAATTCTTTCAACATGATGGTGCCCCTCCACCATCTTAGTTACTGGTAATATTGTTTACAAATATCTTAATTTTTTTCATTAAAAAAACGTTATTTTAGGTTGGACAAGAATTGAATGACATATAGCCAATAATCAAGTTCCAGAACCAGTACATTCACCGGATTTATGACTATGTGGGATTGCATGAAAAATAACGTGTACATAGTTAAACCAACACCAATAAATGTTGAATACCTCAAAATTCTATTTTCTAAATATTCACATAACATAAATATTATCCAGATGGGAAGGAAATAGAGAAAACAGCTGTTTTTCTCGAAATATCTAGAAAACTGTTAATATTTTCATAGTTCTATTATATATAAGGTACGCTTCATCTTCATGTATAATTCAATAAAATTATAAAAATCATAGGTTACCTTTTAAAAAAGAAAATTCCTTTGTGTTCAGGGAGAAGTGAACACCCTGTATAAGTGAAATTATTTTTAATTTATGCATTTTGAGAAATTAAGAAACAAAATGTTATTTCTTTTATTAGCATAGATATTAGATTCCCTGCGCTAGGTTGACACCCAAATGTAATATTTTGTAACGAAAAGACAGAAAATTTTCAGGAAAAGTTTTGTTATATACCGTAACATAGTTTACATAATTTTGATGAGCTTTAGTAATTAGTAGCATTTTCCGTTTGTCTTGGAAAAATGCAACATATTTCTAAATTAGCCAATTTCGCAGCTTCAATAATAATCAAGTAAAATGCTACTGCAGCATTCATTAATACTAAAGATTACTTCATACTTAGTGCTGTATTTTACAAATTATAATGTTCATTAATAAGAAGGATACTTCTAATTATTTCTCATTTTAGCTATATGATTATCAGCTTCGTAACTGCTAATAGAAAACCTGCAAACGGTTTCATGACGTAATTTTTAAAAGGATTCTAAATGTATAGTAGTTTTAATATTATGAATATGCATATCGCTTTATCGCTAACTGATCAGTTCTGTCGTATGAAGTTCTATTCACAAAGTTTTTAATTTTCACATCTCAAAAAACATCATAAACACTTCTAAAAGATTGTATTACTACTGAGGAAGATAACTATAAGTGTCACCGAAACTTTTAGATTGATATCAACATTATCACAAAAATACACCATTCAATACCCAAAAAGCTCAGCGTTTTTAAATATGGATATAAGAAATGTCGCAACATATATTTGAACTACAAGATAGTGATCATCAAACTCTTAAATAAACTTAACCTACAATCACAAACATGAAAGAACGAACAATAAATACGCACACACACATGCACGCACGCACGCAAGCACGCACGCACGCACACGCACTCACGCACACACGCACACACGCACACACGCACACGCGCACAAACGAACACACGCACGCACGCACGCAATAATTATTAGTACATTGCTTATGAATAAAATCATAACAGGACCTGGAATTTTATATAACGGTCTGGTCTTTCTACATGTAGGTCTGGATTGTTTATAATTAAATTCGGTAATTAGTGAGATTATCTGGAATGCTGATAATAGGGTAAATATAGACGTATCAATAGGATACTCTGAGTAATATTTGGGGAACGGTAATATCATATTCGAAGTCGAAAATACCGGCAACGCTTAGCGGGTTAATATCGCTAAGGGACGTTTCTTTTAAATAGTAGTAGCAAATTATTCAGAGCATAACCTCCGTCTAACTAACTGCCTCCTTCAACAATCAATCGGTACTGGTCTCGCGGCGTGGGCATCAGTAAGAACATAGTATGAATGAACGTGTTTTACTATTTTGTGAAAAGGTCGTATAGCAATACAGGATGATTCTGGGCTTAGATATCTTTAGTTATTCTGGGGCGTAACCTCCCGCAAACTAAGGACTTCTCACGCTTGTCACTTTTATGCACCTTTCTCGGGACTTTTGACCACCAAGAAAGTTATACACAAAAGTATGCATAGATAAATAAATTGTACTGGTCAGGTTAGGTTATTAATACGGGCTACAGAACAATGATTAAAGGCTACGGGTCAGGGATGCATGGTCAGCCTACTCGTTGTTGGACAGGATACTAATACAGGGGAAGGATAAATTGATACTAGATGCTGGTCAGGCTAGTAGTTATTTGTCCGGATACGGGTCAGGCTACTAGTTGCTGGTCAGGCTAGTCTGGCTGCGGGAGAGAATAATACTACAGGTACAGGGTAAAATCTATTATAGGAAATGGATGAAGGAAGCAGGTTGGGGAAGATGTGTCGAGTGTGAGTGTCAGTGTCCGTCTCAGTCTCAGATGCTAGGGGGTCTGGTATTTATAGGTAAATTGAAGGGAGTGAAAAAGGAGCGGACAACATATCATTTATGAATAATGATAAAACAGTTGTAAAAGGAAATAGGACATAAGTTTTGATAGGAATTATTTACTAGGATAGGAAGATTTATAGTAAGGATTTTCAGGATCATTACAGTACCAAATTGCTTGCTGCTGGCTAGTAGGTTTCTCTTCTCAACTTCTAATATTGTAACATAGTAGTAATACATTTTGTTGTTAGCTTATGCAGATTTATCGTACATGTAATAGGCCTAAAATCCTTAACCGATTGAGGTGTATCTTTTGGAAAAAAATAAGTGATTCCTTGATAAAACCAATCTTCTTCTATTTTATTATTCAGGCTAATAAAAATGATAGTGTATATATGTTTATGTAAGCATTCTAGTTTCTTTATAAAGAAGTTATATATGCCACCTATTCCGGCTGCTTTCCAGTTTGGAATATTTAATTTTATTTAAACCTTGGAATTATTAAAAACACAAAAATATATTTGTGTGATATCCAGGGGAACAATCACCAATGTATGGTTTGAACCTTTCTTCCAAGTTTTTTGTGTCCTGTTCATTCCACATAGTAGACCAAACGTTTTAATCTTGAATAGGAATCTTATGTTGCGCATCATTGTCCTTATTTTCTATGTAGAAATCTCTATAAAATTTGCTCCTGTACAATTCAAATTTATTATGTTCTTTATTATACGATATTCATTTATTTCACATTTCGATCTTCTTTTCATAAATTCTAATATTCTCATTTATTTTATTTTTATTTATATCATTCGTTTTATTTAGAATCAAGCTTTGTTCTCTCATAAGCTTTTTTGCTTCCTTTAGTTATTCATCGGTGTTATGTTCGTTAGAAAGAATGTTTTCTAGGTTTTCCTTCGACTTTTGAATTTTTTTTATTTTATTTTTAATATTCTCATACCCTAGTGACTTTACTTTCTCTTTATTAGTTTCTATTTCATAGCATCTCTATGAAGCTTGTATGATTATTACTATTTCTGTCATATTCGATGGTATATTTAAAATAGTGTATTCTTCAACTAGGTCCTTTATAATTTTCAGAATTGGTAAGTTTACTTTATTGAAAGGTATTTTCTTATTTCTTTTAATATCTTCAATTTTGTCACATTTGCTTTTCTCTATTTCATCATATATACCTATGTATGTTGTATTTTACAAATGTGCCAATTATGGAGACGTTGGATATAATTAAAACCAAATATATATATATATATATATATATATATATATATATATATATATATATATATATATATATATATAATTACCTCAGGATATTGTGAACCTAACGGAGCACTGTGCAAAAAATACTTGTGTGGAGACCAAAAGTACAAACAAAGGGGCAGCGATGGGCTCACCATTATTACCGGTTCTAGCAAATTTATTTATGAGTGAATTGGAAGAATATTGAAAATGGTGAAATACACCCCAAAATTGTGGCTAAGGTACGTGAACGACACGCTATTTGGACACATGGACGAGAAGAATAGGACAAATTTTTGCACCATCTGAACGAATCACATCACAAAATAAAATTCACAATGGAGATCAAGGAAAATGGAAAGTTGCCGTTCTGAAATGTGTTGGTATATAAAAAAGACAATCACCTTGGTCACACAGTGTACAGGAAAATAACACATGCTTTCCAGCACAATTGCAAGCGGTAGTGAAAACACTTGTGTCCGGATCAAAAAGATTAACGGATGAGCAATATTCAACAAAGGAGATGAAAACATTAAAAACAGCTTTAGTACAAAATGTTTATACCGAAAAACATATTCAAAAAGCGCTGAAGCCCACTAGAAATAAAAACGAAGACGAGGAGATGATCCACCTAATAAAATAACTCTACCAACCACAGATAGAATATGCAATCTTTTAAAGAAGCACAACATAAAAACCATTTTCAAACTAGATAAGAAGGCAAGTACAGTTCTCCCGAACCCAAAAATAAAAATAAATCTAGAGGACCAGGGTATTTATTAAATCCCCTGCTGAGATTGTGACGGAGAATACATTGGCGAAACTAATAGACGAATAAGCACAAGAGTAGAGGAACATTGGCTATCAGTAAGGAAGAACGCCACAACATCATCTTTGGCGCAACACGCACTGCGCATATCAATTTTGAGACCATCTGACAAAAAGGATAATAAGGGAAGTTATGGAAATCGAAAAACATCCAAACAACCTAAATACGAGGGATGACACACGGAGACTGCCACCGACATGGAAATTAGTATTAAACAAACAAAAACAACACCGTCCGGGAATAAACACAATAGGAGCTACGAAAATAACATCAAAACCAACAAGGCATAAAAGTGAAGGTAAAAAATGGAAAGTCAAAACAGAAAAACCCATCAAAACAAGTATATAATCAGGATACTACATCGGATGCCAGTTCAGTTGGAGTGCGAGAAGTAGATCTTAAGTACTAGCGACCTGAGAATGGCAAATATGATTTTACCAAAACGTCCTCGTAATAATACAAGATGTTATGAAAACTTCAACGATACACGAGGAGATAAACCCAAGAAGAATGTAATTAATAATGTAAATATATACAGGGTGGCACCACATACGGCACGGCCTAAACTAGAAAAATTCTGAAATATGTTTTTATTTAGAGGTACGTAAGTCGATAAGAACAGCATTTTAAAAATATTTTTAAATATACTGGGTGTTCCAAAAAAAAGTAATACATCAAAGTTGTGTATTTTTTTAAGTGACGTACCCCGTATATAATCGCATTTACAAAAATCACTTTAAAAAATAATGTTTGTTTCTCAAAGATTACCTTACCTATAGGGTAAATCGGGGAGAGTTGGACCACTTTTCTTCTCATTCGTATAACTTTTATGATTATAGTTTTATTTCACTTTTGATATGTTGGCTACATAGTGTACCATATAAACTTCAATAAGACATACTTTAGCATTACTGTGATTATAAATAAAAAAGCTACGATTAACAAAAATAACATAACAGTGGTCCATCTCACTCTTACTTACTTGGGTGAGATGGACCGGTAGCTCGGGAGAGACGAACTGCATAAAATAATGAAACATAGGTAGATATAAAAAAGAACAGTAAATTTTAAAACCAATTTATTATAACATTATAAGACAAATTTATTAGTACATTTAAGTATAAATTGAATTCTATCACTTCTAAAATTTCTCCTTCTTAATGTTTATTTTCTTTCTTTCATAGACCTACATCTTCTCCCTTTCACCACAGAAGTCGCACTTATTCTCATATCTTGAACAGCCTTCATGGGACCATCGGGGACACTGAACACATTTTATCCAATCTTCTTGTTTATTAGTTTCGTTATACAGTTCACCACAACCAACACATTCATCTTCATCCCATTCTTCCGTAGTAATTTCGTTATCGTCAACGATGTCCATTAAGTCGACAATTTATTCGTCTGATGAGGGGAAAGGGTTAACAATTGTTTTTCTGTTTGTTATCTTTATATTTCTGTTCTATGTTACGTTTTTTATTTTGTCCATCTGATGTCAATCTATTCCGCTTTCCCTTCTCTTTCTGTTCTTTTTTCATCTTTTTCTCCTCCTCTTTCTGTTTTAGGGGAACACGGGGCAGAATGGCATACCGGGGCACAACGGCATACCCCCTCTAAAATCGTTTACACCCGTCATAAGAAATAAAAATAAAGCTGGCAACATCGATACGATCCTACTCTATCGTGTCATCATAAAAACTGGCGCGTAAATCATTTTAGTCAAGCGATAGTTCCAGACGTGTTGATTTTGTGTCTGTGTTTGTAATATTTTACGAAATTGGATGCTAACGTAAGTACTCAAATAACACTTTACACGTATTATTTTATATTTTTTGTTTTGTATATGATGTAACGGAATAATTTGTTGCCTTCTTTACGTTTTGTTTAAATTATAACAATGTGTAGTTTGAAAAAAATTCTTAAGTTAGGTTTGGGTCGGAATGGACCGGGGCAGAATGGACCAGGGTACCATTCCGCCCTAGAATAGGCCATTGCGCCCCAGTAATAGTTAGGAAAATCACCGTAATAATTTTATGTTCTGTTAGGTTGGGAAAATATAATAGTATAATAAATAATGATTATTGGTTTTTTTTTTCGAAGAGGTATAAATGTCTCATGACAATTATTTCTTTTCAGATGGTTCGCACACATGTAAGAAAAACCGAGCGCCAAACATGGGATATCAATACCATGGAGAATGCTGTTCTTGCTGTTGTTAACAATGAGATGGGTTTAAAAAAAGCATCTCTACAATATTTGGTTCCTTGTTCTACGCTGAAAAGATATGTTCTAAAGAAATAAATGGAAAAAGAATCTTTTACAATTGACAAAACCAAACAAAAATTTCAAAAAGTTTTTACTGTAGACCAGGAGCTGGAACTTGTAAATTACTTAAAATCTATGGAGTCCAGATTATTTGGATTAACTTTAACTGACTTTCGTCGACTGGCGTTTCAACTAGCCGAGGAAAATAAGTGTTGTCATAAGTTCAACGTCATCAATCAAATGGCTGGACTGGATTGGATAGAAAAATTTCTATCTAGACACCCAACATTAAGCTTACGAAAACCAGAAGCTACATCCGGTGCTCGAGCAATGGGGTTTAATTGCGTTTCAGTAGCCCTATTTTTTAAACTTCTAACTGAAACTGTAGATAAATACAAGTTAACTAGGGATCGTATCTACAATTGTGATGAGACTGGAATCCAAGTAAATCCAAAATGTCATTCAAAAATTCTTGCTCTAAAAGGAAAACTTCAGGTCGGGGCTCTTGCTTCTGTAGAGAGAAGGGAGACAGTAACAGCAGAAGTGTGTTTCTCTGCGGCAGGGTCATTCATGCCGCCTAGTTAATATTTCCCAGAAAAAGAAGACAGCCCTCATTTGAGATAGGATTACCTCCTGGATCGATGATGGAAGTAAGTGACTCGGGTTGGATCACAACAGAGTTATTTTTAATTTGGTTCAAGCACAAGGTTCTTCTCATTTTAGACGGCCATTCGACGCACACAAAGAGTCTTGCTTTGATTAATCTGGCTCGTGAAAATGGTATAGTACTTTTATGTCTACCTCCTCACTGTTCGCATAAATTACAACCCCTAGACGTCAGTTTCATGAAACCACTAAGCACATACTATGGACACGAAACACGAAAATGGTTGAGAACTAATCCTTCTAAGGTTATTACGTTACACCAGATTTCAACAATTTTTGGAGCTGCTTACCTAGAAGCAGCAAGCATGAAAACTGCCATTAATGGTTTGAGGATTGTGACTATATGCCGTCTGCAACGTCTGATATAACTCCAGTTTACGTTACAACTGAAAGTGAGAAGACAAATACGTTGCCTGACAATATTGATAATTTATTGAATGATCAACCCTATTGTTCAAGTGATCAACCCCATTGTTCAAGTGATCAACCTCATTGTTCAAGTGCTAAAGTTCAATGTCCCGGTGATGCTCCGAATTCTGAAAATGGCCAAATAATTATTGAGATACCCCTTAATAATGTTGAAGATGCCAAAAATAGTAGTTTTAATTGCAAGTCTCCTACAGATATTATGCCTGTTCCAGACCACGAAAATAATTTCTAGGAAAAGAGGCAAAACGGCGATTCTCTCCTCAACTCCATATAAGGAGGAATTAGAGGTTACCATTACCAAACAAGAGTTAATGAAAAGATAACAAATTCAAAAAAGAATCGAGAGTAGCCCAACAGAAAGGGGATCTACACACCTACCTCAACAAAAAAAGAAGATAAAACTAGATGCAACTGGAAAAAAGAATAAAGTTGATCAAAAAAAAAAGAAAAAAAGTTGACATAGAAGAAAAGTCCTCGACAGACAGTGAAACTGATGATGATGATACTGAATGTCTTTACTGCAACGAATTTTACTCTAAATCAACGGAGGGTTGGATAGCATGCTCCATTTGTAAAAATTGGGCCACAATTCTTGTGCAGGTGTTGAAAGTGACGACGATGACAGAACGGTCATTTTGGCATTTTTTCTTTGACATGCGCTAAAAATTTTAAACTTTTTTTTTATGTCTTTAAACTTCTCCAATTTGATCATTAAAGATTGAAGAATGCTTTGTGTTTAATTGGGACCCAAAATTTAAATGGCTCTAGCACGGAAGATGTTCTAAACGTTAGGTATGCCATTCTACCACGTGTTCCCCTACAGCTTCAACATTTTGAAGAGAGTTTAACACTTTTGATGATGCAGCCTTCCTCTTATTATTACTACTTTTGTCCATAAACGGAACAGGGGATATTTCTTCCAAAAGTTTTGTAGGTGTTAACTTAGGAGTCGAATTTTGTGTTATGATGTTGTTGGGCCGGAGTTTAGCAGATGTCTTTTGTGGGGTTATAGTTGCTTCACTTGAGGGATTTTTTGATGTGCTTGGGATGGCAAGGTCAGATCTTTGAATAGGTTGGTTTTACTGATTTGTAGACGTGCTTTTGGATTGATGGATTGTGGCTTTGAGTGAGTTGGTTTACTGCTGGCTGTTCTGCAGTACTACAAGTAGGTATAGGGTCAGGCCTATCTTCATTCAAATACGCATAATCTGGAATTGCAGCCATGTTTAATGGAATTATTTCACAAGCCTTGAATCCACTTATACCGTTTTCGACACTAGCTGATTTGGCCCATGCTGTGTTTAGAAGTTTTCAGAACTGAAGACGGTTAATCTCCCTACTGGGATTGTTAACCATGAATGTTTTACAAGCATTAAAAAAGCTACTCTTCAACGACTTGAAAAATGACCGGTCAAGAGGCTGCAACCAATGGGAAGTATGTGGTGGCAAGCTCAATAAAATAATGTCATGTTCTTCTGAGAACTCTAATGTTTTCAAACAGCTAGTGTGTGACGTGTGACCGTCCAGTATAATCAACACTTTACCAGCTGGTTCCTTAGGCGTGAAGTGTGTTTTCAGCCAAACGAGAAAAATCTCGCTATTTACATATGCAGACTTCTGTGACATTCTCACAACTGACCCTGGTGGCATTCCATCCATAAATTCTTGCTTCAGGTTTTTTCCATTCATTATAGTGTAAGGGGTAAGAAATGTACCCTCGCCATTCACACATGTCAGCATGGAGATTGTTTCCCCTTTCTCACCTGAAGTAATTGAGGTGACATTTTTTGAGCCTTTAATAGCTAATACACTGCTCGGTTTGTTGTTGAGTTGCAACCCTGTTTCGTCCATGTTGTATACATGTCCTGATTTTCCAATCAGATTATTTTCTTCCAATTCTTTAGAAGTGCAAAATAGTCTACAACAGTTTTCCCGTTCATCCCCTTAGCCCGAGCAACAGATACTCCTTCTGCCTTCCTTATCACTACATTAGGAGCGAGCTTGAAAGGAATGCAGCCAATCATAACCAGTTTGTTTTGATTCTATGTTAAAGGTGTGTGGAATGTTTAGCTTTTCTGCTAATTCAAAGGCTGTATACCTTACCGAGTCTCTACAAGGTGTAAAACCCCGATCTTGTAAATTTTTAATATGTGTAACAATCTTATTTTCATTTTCAAATCCCAGAAGTGGTTGAGGTCCCAAACTACCCTTAGAATAGTTTTGAGATTTCATCCACCGTTTTAGTGTAGTTTTAGGTATATTAAAAGCTTTAGCGGCCGCATTAACTCCCATTAGATTGTCTTTTACCGCATTCACGGCTATTGTCAACGCATCTTCATCCCACTCCCCTCGACCACTTGTACCAGTCCTCTTGTAGACAGTTGGCATTTTTCTGCAACAGAAAAATACCAACTATAACTGACAAAAATTAAAATCGTTAGTAAATTAATTACTGGTCCATCTCTCCCTTATGGAAACAGTGGTCCATCTTTCCCAAAAAATACTGGTCCATCTCACCCGATCAACTGGGTGAGATAGACCACCACACCGGTGGTCTACACTTATTGTATACGTCGGCCATTACAGGTTAGTTTCATATCTACATAACTATAGAGCTCAAAGTAAAAACACTAGCACGATTCCACTAAAACTAATCTTAGAGTGAAATATGTGTGTCTACAACTAAACATTTTTCTACTTACCAAAACACAAAATGTTTTCTTTATTCAAAACGACTGCAAGAAACACAACGAAACTTGGGCAGCGCGTTCATTACATTGAGACACATTACTCTGAGCAAGATTCCAGCGCTCGCGTTGCGCATTCCTAAACTACGACGGTGGTCCGTCTCACCCGGTGGTCCATCTCTCCCGGATTTACCCTATTTATCTTTTACGGTTGTCGCGATATCTCAGTTTTTCTCGTATGTAAAAAAAAAGAAAAAGAACGACAAACGGGTAGACATAAAAAAAATGTTTTGAAAGAATGACTCCGAAACCCTGAGACAACTATTTGGTATATTCACTCATGTAATAATGCACAGGGTGTTCCAAAAAGTGTGGAATTTTGCGGACTTCTTATAATGTAAATAACTTGCTTAATTTAAATAGAACACCCTGTATTTTTTACTCTGTCAGATATTTTAAGTTACTATATTTCAATGGTGTTAGGCTTTCCTATACCGAAATTTAGTTTTTCGCATAATCAATAGATTACTTGTTTTCGGTCCGATGTACATCTTTTTGTTGTAAAAGTGGAGTAGACTGAGCATTGTAGTAAACATTATTGGATGTTACGTAAAATTTTATACTAAATTAATTAAACATCTGCCATTCTTTTAATTTTTAAGATAAATGTCTCAAACTTACACAGTTTACTCTTGAAATGTAATCTAAAGAGGTGGGTGAAAAAGATCTCAAAACTCTAGTTTAAAATGTGATATTGAAACTTTAGAAGTGCATTTTTTGAAGCTTGAAGTCTGTACTTCAAGGTGGTGTGTTTTGTTTTATTTCATTAATGTTTGTGTAATTTATAGAAAATACGAAAAAATAGCGTATTTTGCAGAAAATCGAACCAAGATTCATTTTTTTAAAGTATTTTCAGGCCCAAATAATAAATATCAGTTTGAAAATATTATGTAACGCCGAAAATACAATATTTGATAGAGAGAAAGAGAGATAGAACATGAGGGAATACCTGCTTGGTGAGTAGCGCTCACACGGCTCATGCTGTTATATACGTTTTAATCAGAGAAGGGAGAATTTGGAAAATAGTCGTTCACTTTCAGTGTTATGAAGCCAAGAACATGAAGCACGTGTTTTTGTTTCTTGTTTTATTTTTTATTTAAAAAGTATTCTTTTCTAAAAATTGCAGCAATAATAATAATAACATATTTTTCTACGTCTTATTTCAATTTTTACAGATTGCACGTAGACATATACTTTTGTGCCAGAGAGTTAACAGTGATCTTATTTTCAAAGTACTCTTTAAGGTACCGTTTCGTATATTTGTTTAAATGAATAAAATTTAAATGTAAATAATAAGATGTAATAATTATTTTAGTATAAAAAATAGGCCTCAAAAACCCCTATAATGTCAATTTTAGTCATTTTTTAATAAATTGTTTACAAAAGTCGGCCATATTGGATTAGCCATTTTCAATTTTTATTTTTTAACATCATATTCTTATCCAGTGACCTCAAAAACCTCTACATTATTAATTTGAGCAAAATTACTTTAAAAGTCGTTGAGATATTTCAAATTTACCTTCAAAAAACGGTTTTTATTATTTAAACAATTAAACAACTATTAGCGTACAAACTTGAGTTTATAAATTTTTTCTGTAAGTTATTTGGATGCAATTCCAAAGGTTTTACGAAAATTCATTTAGTCGCTATTTATTCCGAAATAATGCATGTTTTTAAGCTAATTTGATTCCACTATAATTATATAATCATGAACTTCTACAAAATAAGTTTAGGTACAAACCATTAATCAAGGCACATACATTGTTATTGAATAGGTTGATTATCCTTCATATATTTTTAGGGATATTTTGTTTAAAACTCAAAAACACGATATTCAATTGTAATCAGCGGAAAAAATTATACAAGGTTGCTAATTTAACAGATGTAGCTTTAACAATAAAGAAGTTACCATTAATGGTGCGCACTTGTATAGGAAAAAAACAAAAGTTGCCATTATTACGTAAAACATCACCGTCTTTATATTTTGCATATTTTACTTAAGTAATAATATAAGAATAAATGTATGACTAAAATTAAACTGAAACGTAAAAAAAGAAGTTGTTAAAGTCGTTTAGTAACCTTTAGCTATTTTTGTTTGTTTAAAATATAACAATTTCTCTGAACTATAAGTTTTATCTTGATGAATAATTTTACATAATTACTTAGAAAACATGTACTTACACTACTAATAATATATATAATCAGTAGTGATATTCGCAAAATTGTAAAAATGTAATTGTTTTACATTAACATTTCGTTTAAAAAAATCTATTTAGGTCTCACATATGTGTAAACTATTTCAATTCATTTTGAAAATCAAACTGCATGCAAAAATTACTTACACGACCATATGATAAACGAAGCATTTCCAACTATCGGGCCGTTCTAAAAAATTATACACTTGTCCTTGGAATGTTGCACGACCAGCAATTCTACGATGTTCTCTTGTTGCGTAGCGGGCAGCATCACCCCATTTTGGAGGACTTTCGATTAATAATGATGTTGCGTTAACTGCTTGGTTTTCTGGAACTAAGGATAAAAATTATAGAAAATTACGTCTTTCTAAAAAACACCATGTACCATGAAATACGTGAAACAAAAAGAAAATAATTCATTTCCCTTTCAAAATAGTGTAGGTAGCGGATCGAGAAAATTTTATTATTGTAATAAACATTTGCTCAAATCGCAATTGTTACAGCAAAAGAAAAAACAATTAATGGGTTTTTAATATCTTTATAATAAGTCGTGATTCGCGTGATATTTTATTTTATGTAAGAAATGTGGGAATGTATGTTACTAATAGTTGGTTTAGAGTTGAAAAACACATGTTTTCAGAAGCAGGTGTATGCTTAAAACTGCCTTTACCGGGAACCGTAACAAATCTTTGAAAGCGGTTGTATGCACATTTTGGTGGTAAAAATATTGTATTGTATTGTTACAAATGTAACAATAAATTGTGTACACGCCGCAATCAAATACATCGTTGTTTATTACTTTGAAATTTAATATTAGATACTGGTTGTTCTACGGACGAGTGCATATTTTTAAAATTCAATAATGAACGTGAAAAATCTTTCCACGTAATAAGTTCTTGTTTTTTTATAACTTTTGAAAAACGGGGGTTGATTAGGGAGGTTGTATAGGTAGTTGAAGTCGGAGGTGAGATACTGTTACGATTAGTGTTTTGATTGAGCCGGATCGATTTGATTGTTTTAATTAGAAACTCTCAATGTAAACCGTTTTGTCTATAAATATATTTGATCGTGTATATTTTAGTAAAACAACTAAAGACGTCAATTCATCCTTTTCTTTTTGTGTAGGCTTTAATGTAAGTTTTTCCAAAAATTAATCTATAATTAATCGCCATGGCGTCGAGTTTTTAAAGCGCGTATCTTAACTCGTCGTGTTGGTGATAAAGTGTTTAACTAAGGGAAATATATTCAAGTGTAAGTAGATATTTTAATGTAATTAAAGCTCGCAGCACACAATTCAACAAGCCTATGTAACGTATTAAAAATCAATATTTGCCTTGCAAGAAGTATCTAATTACGCATGCCGGTTCGTTAAGTTGAAATCTGGTAAAAGAAAAGGGGTGGGCTTTAGACCGTACCGTAACCCACCTGGTTGTTAGATGACCATAAAACCTCCTCAAATTCCATTTTTACTGTTTTTATTGTTTTGTATAGATGGATGCGTAAACTGAGAAAAAGACGCTGTATTTTCTAATGCAGTCACTCAGGCTTGTGTATCGGTCACATTGTTATGATTTATTCTCACATACCCTTGTAAGGCACTGTTTCAATGAGTTTTTTTTTGTGTCTTTGATTCAGTCTGTTTAATTAGAATTGTCTGACTATGAACTAATTTCTCTTTATATATAATTTACTGCGATTTTACGTATGTACTTTGTGCTTTATTAGTCACTATACAATTGTGTATGTGTAAATTCCTTACCTATTTTCTTTGTCCTTGCATTGCAGTTACCTTATTTTACCTGTGTAGTTTTACTGTTGTTATATTTTATATGTACCGTAATCTGCCTTATGGTTTTATTTGCTTATTTACTTAAAGACCGGCATGATTGGTTATATAGGGCCACATGTTTGGTATTAGAATTTTTATTCTGATTTCTTTGTGACATAATTGTGGATGTGATTACTATGTTTGTTTCTATATTGTGTTTATGTGTAGCCAAACTGCTCTTTTATTTATTTTTTTGTTAATCTTATAATATTGTACGCACTTTAACCTGATTTAATGGTGTTTTGTTATAAATTGAACCCTTCTATTGTATTTTTCGTTATTTCATTTATTAATGTACCTGTGCAATTACTTATTTATGAATAAAGTGGGTTTTCGGTGGTTTTTTCCCAACATAGTAAATTAACGGGTTGAACCATTATTTGCGCAAAGCTCGTAATTCTAATTTGAGTGGTTTCATTGTTTACCTAACCCACATGATGCAACACTTAACCTCAACAAGTCTATCTAATTCAAATAACACAGCGTAGGTACCACTAGACGGCCAATTCGTTTGATCAGATTTGAGGGTTGCGAGTAATTAAATATCAGACCTGCAAATAAATTCTAATGTCATAGTTATTGCCAGGAACTCAATGTAAGGCAAGCAATTTATTTGAGTACTAGTGGCATTATTGTCAGTAAAGTCAAGATACATCCCTTAGCTATTGTTTTGTTCTGGAATTTGCATGATTGCGAATAAGTTCAAATTAGACTTTTTAAGATAGGGTACCTGGGGATGCTAAAGTACGGAAATATTTTCCTCCTTCCTCTATATATAGGGTCTGCATTTGTTTCAGAGTTATAACCAAAAATAAAATAAAATTTTAATTTATGTCAATATTTCGTTTATTTGTGAATTTGTGAAGGTATTTAATATCTTTCATTGGAAAAATATTTTAGATTTTGAAAATCTTTATCTACTGTTAGTTATAGCATATATTGTAATTAAATAGCCCAGTAATTTGTTGGCTTTATCATTTAAGAATATCGTATTTAGACTTCTAATCCAAAAGCTTGTATTATGCGTAGGCAATAAGAAATTAGTTTTATTGTGATTGATCTTGTGTTGTTATTAATTCTTCAATATTTGTATTATACTTCGATAGATGGAGTACATCTGATTTATAATAATTACTCTAAACTTTAGCTAAGATTTCAAGAATATATATATATATATATATATATATATATATATATATATATATATATATATATATATATATTATATATTATATATATATATATATATATATATATATATATATTATAGTCCCATAAAGTTCTATTCATATGGGAAATTATTGATTCCCACAGAGAAGTTCTGCAATGAACTCACAGAAATCTAAAATAATCGTACCTTATACAGGATAAACCTGAAAACAGTAATTCGACTTAACAGTAAAGTACCGTTATTTTTGATAATACAAGAAAACGTCACTTAAAAAAGTTGTCTCTTAATTTTTTTATACACCCTAAAATGAAATTTATCTGAATTTATACAACTGACATAATGAAAAGTTGTTTATGTTTAGATGAAGTTGCTAAATGTTAACCCGGGATCAGTCGCGTTGTTAGATTTTGTCTAACATTTTTTATATTTTTCGTATAAAATATTAATAAAGCATCTAACTCTGGCCGCCGCCCAGGAATGTCTCTGGTAGGTCTCCGTCAACACACTGGTGTAGGTGGAAGGGGAAGGCTCAACCCACATCCGAGTTATGCGCACTTGTTAGTCTGAACCTAACGCGCGACCAATACGCGGTGGCAGATTGTTAGGAGAAATCTAACGGCGCGACCAATTGCGTGTGTGTTTTCTGTTTACAAAATAGATTTTTTAAAACAAGTTTTCACAACTATTTCAAAGTAAAGTGTTCAAAATGGTTAACAAACAAGAACAACAATTATTAAAATGGTACAATGAGATAGATTCTGATCGTGAAATAGACTCTGACAGTGAAAATGAAAATGAAAATAGTGATGGCGTTTCTTCTGAGCATAGTGTACATGGTACGGATCTCGATACGGATACAAATCAATCGGATTCAGAGAGCAACGATTCCCTCATTGCTGAGTTAGATTCGCCTGTGCCTTTAATTGAAAATCAACATAGAGTACCTATTTTTGTAGGAAAGGATAGGACTGAATGTCTGAAGTATAAACCCGATTTACCTCGAACCAAAACACGTGCAGATAATCTGATAGCGCAGCTTCCAGGTGTCAAGAGAGTTGCGAAAGAGGCCCGGACTTCACTAGACAGTTGGAAATTGTTTTTTCCCGACGATGTTATTCATGAAATTGTATTTTATACGAACCAAAAGCTTTCTCAGGTACGGAGTCTTACCAGCGAGAAAGAGACTGTCAACCAACTGATTTTATAGAAATGCATGCTCTATTAGGAGTATTGTATATGGCAGGAGTTATGAAAAGCCAATATGTCAACACTACTGACCTATGGAGTACTGGTGGAATGGCACCTGATTATTTTGCCGCCGTTATGTCCCAAAGGAGATTTCACTTACTTATGAGAAGTCTGAGGTTTGATGATGCAACCACAAGAAAAGAAAGAGCTAAATATGACAATTTGGCGCCAATTCGAAAAATTTTTGAAGATTTTGTCAAAAGGTGCTCCAATAATTATAGTGTTGGAGAGTATGTAACAATCGATGAAATGCTTGAAGCATTTCGTGGGAGGTGCCGCTTCAGGCAGTATATTGCAAACAAGCCTGCGAAATACGGCATAAAGATTTACAGCCTAGTTGATTCGAGAACATTCTACACACATAACATGGAAATATATCCTGGCAAACAACCTGATGGGCCTTTTCAGTTGTCCAATGTTGCAGCTAGCGTGGTGAAGAGACTAATATCCACTATAGATAAATCAGGTAGGAACATCACTATGGACAACTATTTCACTTCAATACCCCTTGCCAATGGTTTGCTTGCCAATTATAAACTTACAATAGTTGGCACATTGCGCAAAAATAAGCGAGACATTCCACCAGAATTGATCAATATAAAAAAACCGGCCAGTAAAGTCTAGTATTTTTGCTTACGGTAAAGGTGGTAACAATAATTGTCTTCTTGTTTCATGTATGCCCAAAAAAAACAGGAACATTTTGATGCTTTCAACACTCCATGATGATGGCACAATTGATCCAGTCAAAAAACCTGAAGTAATCACATTTTACAACATGACTAAAGGTGGTGTGGACGTGGTGGATCGACTGAAGTCTGAGTATTGCGTCACAAGTAAGAGCAACTGCTGGCCATTGACCGTTTTCTCCACGTTGTTGAACATAGCACCAATAAATGGGCAAATAATTTGCAAAGCTAATACAGGTGTTATTACAACAAGAAGACAGTACATAGTGGATGTCTCAAAGCAGCTGACACTTTCCCATCCAACATGCCGTGCATCAATCCTGACTCTTCGAAGAAAAATAGCAACATTCACTGGGAATAATTTAAATGTGATCGCCGCAGCACCCCAAAATGTACAGACAAAAATGCGATGTAGGTATTGCCCTATTAGGAAAAATCGTTTCACCATGCAGCGTTGTGGAACATGTGAATTTCTAATTTGCAAGGAGCATACTATGACAACCATATCGACATGCACCTCCTGCGCCGCCCATGGAGAAGATTCCGATCAAGAAATGTTGATTTAACTTTACCATTATATTCGTTGTTTTAATTATCTTTGTTTCAAAATAAAACGTTTAAGGATTACTTTAGTTTTATTAAAAACAGTAATTGTCAGATCAAATCTAACACGCGACCTGTAACGTTATTATTTTAACGCGACTTATCGCGGGTTAAATTTCTTTTTACAATGTTAAATAATTGATTTAAACATGAACTTTTTAAATTTTAGCGATGTAATCTGCGCTATTGATGACTTTTTTACATTTACTTCAGTAAAGGTTCATATTGTAGGTAGCGGATCACAAAAGTTTTATTATTGTAATAAACGTTTGTCAAATCGTCATTGTTACCGCGATAGAAAAGATTAATGGATTTTTAATATCTTGACAATACGTCGTAATTTGCTACTGTTTTCGGAATAATTTATTTTGTTGTATTTTTATGTAAGAAATGTGTGAATGTATGTAACTGATATTTGCCTAAGGGTTGAAAAACACATGTTGGGGGTTTAACTAGCGGGTGTACGCTTAAAAACTGCTTTACTGAAGGGGTGTAACGAATCATTGGAAATCCTTATGCGCACATTCTTGATGTAAAAATGTCACTAGTTTAATAATTAATTACGTCGATGCTCACTGCAATTAAAGACGTCTTTACTTGGTACTAGGAAATTTGGTATTAAATTTAGAGTTTGTTACGAACAAATGCATATTTTTAAAATTAAGATTTCGTTCTGTTAGGAATGCGAAAAATGTTCCCAAGAAATAATTTCTTGTTTCCTTTTTTATTATTACTTGCAATAGGGCGGGTTGATTTTCGGGGGTAAATATAGTTAGTTTTAAATCGGAGGAAAAGGTAGTTGCTGTTGAAATTTTGATAGAGCCGGATTGCTTTTATTGTTTTAATTATTAATTCCCGTTGTAAACCGTTCGGTCTATAAAGATTTTGTCGTGTACCTTTTAGCAAAACAAAAACACTAATTCGTTTTTTTCTTTTAGTGTATGTTTTAATGTAAATTTTTCCAAAAATTAATCTGTAATTAATCGCTGCGGCGCCGAGTCTTAAATTGCGTATCTTAACACGTCGTGTGCGTAGTAAAGTGTTTAACTAAAGGGAATATATTGAAGTGTAAGTAGGTATTTTTGTATAAATGAAAGCTGGCAGTAATTCATTTTACAAGCCTATGTAACGTAGTAAAAATCAAACATTCAAAGGTAATTGCCGGGGCCAGATGACCATTAAACACCTCGAATTTTATTTTTATTGGTTTTATTGATTAATAGGTTACATGAGAAAGGGGCGCTGTATTTTTCTTACGCACTCCAACTTATTTATCGGTCACGATGTTATGATCTATTTACAACTTACCCTTGTAAGGCTTTGCTTTAATGACTTATTTTTGTGTCAGTTTGTTTAAGTAGAATTGTTTGCCTGCGAACGGATTTCTCTTTGTACAGGGTGTCCCAACGATAGAGTAAAGTAAGTTTATGCTTAACTAGAATTATTTGTGTAAATATTGTATGGACCATGGGGTAGAGGTAAGAAGTGTGCATTTTTTTAAAATATTGGAAGTTATACAGGGTGCGCCAGAAAAGCAGGACGTGAAAAAGTATGATTTTTTTAAATAGAACACCCCGTATTTGATTTTAGTTTTTAATTCTACGTGTCCATACAAACATATTTTGTCATACAAAAGATTGGCTGAAAGTTTTTAGTTCTTGAGATATTCGCGTTTAAAGATTATTATGGTCATTTTCGTGGGGTTTATGAATGGGCAATTGTTCCGTTATTTCACAATAAAAAAAATTGATATTTCGTGTGAAAAATGAGTGATATTATACTAACGTTTAGACCGAGTAGTATTTCTAATTTTCTCAACAGGGTGTTTGTTATAACCATTCAAATTTGAAAATTCTCAAATTAAAAAAATCAGTTTTTTAATTGCACACCCTATATATTTTTATTTCATTTTATTCGGGATTAAAAATCTATCATTTTGTCAAATATATCTTATATCTATCTTTGATAGTTTTCGAGGAATTTCGATTTTCTCACTAGCTACGTTACATACGATACTATAACATTATTGTGGATCGTGGTAGCCATGGAAAACAATTGCGACGAAATAAAACAAACCACCTAAGCGAGAATATTAACAGTTTTTATTAATGAGAAACAGTAATTCAATAATTATTCAACATTGCGTCTTAGTAAATGCTCAAATAGACGGCCTTCTTGCTGAATACACATATTGAGCCTTTTCTCATGTTCTGTCTCACTTCGGATAACATAAGAGGGGTCACTGTGCGACAAGCTTCGCGAATTCTATTTTTCATGTCCTCCCTTGTTGTAGGTTTAATAATATACACCCGATCTTTTATGTATCCCCATAGGAAAAAATCCAGTGGAGATAAATCGAATGACCTGGGTGGCCATAATATAAAGCCATTACGTCCTATCCATTTCTCCGGGTATTGCTGGTTCAAGAATTCCCTTACGTCCCGATAAAAATGTGGAGGTGCACCATCCTGTTGCAACCACATATTTAGTCGTCCTTCTAAATTGATATCCTCAAGTAACACAGGCAATTCTTCACGTAAGAAATGCAAATAGCTGCGGCCCGTTAATGGATCATCAAAAAAATAGGGACCGATAATTTGGTCATTAAGTATACCACACCACACATTTAGTGACCAATGATTTTGGTTTTGAACTTCTCGTAGCCAAAATGGATTATCAATGGCGTAATAGTGCATATTATGCCGATTTACAGCCCCATTACTTTTAAACGTCGCCTCATCGGAAAACATTATGGAGCACAAAAGTTGTTATTTAATTGCAGCCGTTGATTAATGATATTGCAGAATTCAATTCGTCTTGCAAAATCCTCTTCTCGCAATTCTTGATGAAGCTCAATGTGATAGGGATGGTACTTATACTTCAGCGTTGTTCGATTCACGTTTGATTTGGAGGTATCACATATCGTCGCTAATGTTCTAGAACTCACTTGGGGATTTTCTTGAATATTTAATAATATTTCAAGTTCTTTTTCTTCATTAGCTGCCCTTTTATTAACAACTTTACGTTTGAAGTATTTAACACTACCGCTAGAATCAAATCTATCCATCAAATTTTCCAAGCCAACAGTAGTAGGTATTCGACGTTCAGGATATTTCATTTTGTAGATTCGTTGTGCCAATAAAGAGTTTTTTTCAGCCTCGCCCAACACGTATATCATATCAATTAATTCGCAATTATTATTTTCCATGGCTACCAAGATCTATGTAATGCAATGTTATCGAAAATAAAGTAGCTAGTGTGAAAAAATCGAAATTCCTCGAAAACTATCAAAAATAGATATAGGATATATTTAACAAAAATGATAGATTTTTTAATCCCGAATAAAATGAAATAAAAATATATAGTGTGCAATTAAAAAAAACTGATTTTTTTTAATTTGAGAATTTTCAAATTTGAATGGTTATAACAAACACCCTGTTGAGAAAATTAGAAATACTACTCGGTCTAAACGTTAATATAATATCACTTATTTTTCACACGAAATATCAATTTTTTTTATTGTGAAATAACGGAACAATTGCCCATTCATAAACCCCACGAAAATGACCATAATAATCTTTAAACGCGAATATCTCAATTGTTGTATGGACACGTAGAATTAAAAACTAAAATCAAATACGGGGTGTTCTATTTAAAAAAATCATACTTTTTCACGTCCTGCTTTTCTGGCGCACCCTGTATAACTTCCAATATTTTAAAAAAATGCACACTTCTTACCTCTACCCCATGGTCCATACAATATTTACACAAATAATTCTAGTTAAGCATAAACTTACTTTACTCTATCGTTGGGACACCCTGTATGTAAATGTAAATTCCTTGCGTATTTTCTTTTGTCCTTGCCATTACCTATGCAATTTTACTGTTGTTGTATTTTATATGTACCGTAATTTGCCTTATTGTTTTATTTGCTTATTTACTTAAAGACCGGCATGATTGATTTTAAAGGCCCACATGTTTGGTATTACGATTTTTATTCTAATTATTTATGACACAATTGTGGGTGACTACATGGGTTTTTTTATTGTGTTTATGTGTAGCTAAACTGCTTTTTATTTATTTTTCCTTAATGTTATAATTTTGTACGCACTTTAACTTGATTTAATGGTGTTTTGTTATACATTTAACTCTTTCATAGTTTTTTTTGTGTTATTTGATTTATTAATGTACTTGTGCAATTACTTATTTATTAATAAAGTGGGTTTTATTGGTGGTTCTTTCCCACAATAGTACATTAACGGTTTGAACCATCATTGCGCAAAGCTCGTTAATTTTAATTTGAGTAGTTTAATTTTTTACTTAACACTTAACTTCGTCTAGCCTATCTAATTGAAATAGCACAACGTACCTACCACTAGACGGCCAATTTGTTTGATCAGATTTGAGGTTTGCGAGTAATTAAATATCAGACTTGTAAATAAATTCGAATGTTTTAATTATTGCCAGGAAAGTCAAAGTAAGGCAAGCCATTAATTTGAGTAATAGTAACTTTATTGCAGTAAAGTCAAGATAAATCACTTAGCGATTGTTTTGTTCTTGAATTTGCATTACTGCAAACAAGTTCAAATCACACTTTTCAAGATAGGGTACCTGGAGGATGCTATAAGATGTTTAAAAATGCAAGTTAAAACAAATACAAAATTCAAGATAGTCCTGTCATTTTGTACAATAATGGGTAAAAGATATGGACTAAATATTCAAAGTAATCTAATAAATTTGCCTGTTGATTGAAAATACTTTATTTAAATGCAATTGGAGGGATTTTCCGGGAAAAAAGTACAAATCAATGTAGAAAGAAAGTTAGATCTAATTAAGACACAACAGCCTCCTTCGATATAAAAACAATAAAATTGTAACTCAAAATCATAATAAAGGAAACAGTTTTTATAATTCGAATTGAAACAATCTCTAAACTATCACCTCTACATATCCACCTTCTCTTTCGTTACAAGTTGCAGTTCTTGATAAAATAATTTTTTTAACGTCCGCAGGTGTACTTTCAATCACTTCCTTTGTCATTCGTTTCAAGTGGTTGATGTTATTGAAAGGGCGCCGGGAATGCACTCTTTCCTTTACATAACCTCATCGAAAATAACCTAAGGGAGTTGTGTCAGGAGATCAACTATTCTGTTCTTGTAAATAGCGCACCAGACATTAGTTTTGAACGAATACTGGACACGGAGCTGTCTACTCTTAGGCCGAATTACTGTTTTCTGGCTTATCATGTAGATGGTCCGATTCTTATAGATTTTATAAGTGCATTTTAGGTTTTAGTCAATGCAGAACTTTTCTGTGGAAAAAGTTTTTTCAACAATTATCATATAAAAGAATTTCCCATATGTATAAAACTTTATGGGATACACTATATATATATATATATATATATATATATATATATATATATATATATATATATGTATAAATTTTTTTTAAAGTAGTTTCCTAGTAGCACGAATTAACTTAGACTACAATCTACACCGTATACAACGAAAGTGGAAACATTAAACAATACGAAAGTTATGCTACCATACTGCAGTAAGTATTGCCTTTGCCAATGTAGGCTTCTGTGGTACCAGTAGATATTGTTTGCATCGTTCCTTTACCGTGAGGTCATCTGGTCGAACATGATTCAGAAAAAATTATTATTATTAAGAACAATTTCAAATATCTGGTGGGATATCGGAATTTCAGTGCGAATCTGTTTCAGATTGAGTTGTCAAAGACTTATGGGTTACTAGTAGATTGATTACATTGTTCCTTTGCCGTGAGATCATCTAATTGAACATGATTAAGATAAAATGAAAGAAATGACAAAACATTATATCCTAATTTGTTACATTCGTTACTTATGCTGTGACACTGCTGTTTCTCTAATTTCATCATTAAGTATGTCCTTAAATACATTACATTTATTTTGATGATTTGGAGTCACTGTTATTGCAGTTGGTAATAACCGGTACAAAGTTAAATTTAAATTTAATATAATATGGTGACATTTTAATTTCTAAGTAATTTTAAATATTTTCAGCATTTTATTTAATCCACCGATTTTCTATTTATTAAACCATTTATTCCGCATGAAGTAATTATGTGCAGTTAATTGTTTTATACCATTTAAGAGGATTTCCTTATGGATAAAACGTTCACCATCAACACAACTTAACAGCTGTCGTGATATAATTATCGACTTTAAGAAAAAACATACTTTTTGAGTAGAAAAGTTTGTATTATCCGTCGGGTCTACCAAATTAACCTTTATCAACTAATGCCTTTGCTGTAGGAACGCAATATCGTTCTGGTTATCTTATTGTAATCTCGTCAAGGGGTTTTAAGCTGACTTCGGGTTTCGAAATACAGTTTGTTACCGAACCTGTTTTGTGTTCAAATTTTACATTACCTGAACTTGGTATTAATACAATGTAAATTTACCTCAATAAGGTAAGATTTATCTTAATTACCTTAATTTACCTTTCGATGTTGTTATAGGTAAGTAAGTACCGAGGTAACTTCCCTTGGGTCCGACAATACTAAAAGTTACTGAAAGACCACTTGCTTGCTTATCTGAAATATTACATTTAATGGAATTGGTATAATGCCAATACATCTGGCCCTATAATTTTGAATACCCTCCGAAATTTACCATCAACATAAGAAGATTGGGAGGGCTAAGTGAATAGCTATCTTTTTATGTTTTTGTGAATTCTTTTAATGCTTAACTAACACAAAAAAAAACAATTCTCTAGACTAATGTACAGATGAACGTTTTAATGGTGCTCAAATTTAAGTTGTTATTTAACTCACAACCTTATCAGTACTCTTTCAACTTTGCTACATTAAAATCGCTTTACTGTTGGTTAATTCGGTTATTACAAGCGTTTCCTCTAACTATCAGACAAACAATGTACAATTGGCTTTCATGCTTAAATTTCGCTTTTTGAAAATCCTTTTACTTGCACCTATTCTTTGTGTCTGGGCTATGCAATTCTTTGTGAAATAAGATATAGAGCATTTCACTTCTAAATCAAAATTAAGATTTTTTTAAACTAAGTGCTAACATTTCTTAAATTAAAATTGAATTAGTTTTGAGTTATCCGCGATGAGAACACTAATATTTACTTATTCATCATATTTACTATATTGGGTGTCTTAACCATTGATATTTTCTCATTTATTAAAATATCCGTATGTCCGCATTACTGTTAACCAACTTAAAGGACGTTCATGTTAATTTGGAATTGCTTCCTCTCAGAATCAGTTATATCCTAATTTTAATAAAAAAGAGAAGAATACATTAAATTTTGCAGTTTATTTTGGATACTGTCCAGACTTGGATAATTATATTTGTTGCTTATATAGGAAAGTGATCAATGTTACTTTAATATTTAACGCTGCTTTTTATTACTTCTAGCTGCCGCCCTCTTTGCTTTTAACAATTTCTTAGGGGGTATTTTTTTTCTGAATGAAATTTAAAAAAAAAAGTCTTTTAGATTTGAAAAAAAAATGCAGTGGCGTAAAAGATAAGAGAGGGAAAAGTGCGCCAACCCTGAATATCCACGCCACTAGAAGACATCTACATACCCTGAAATAACCAAATTAAAGATCTTTGTATATTTATTGTTCATGCCAATTTGTATTAAAATCGGTTTAAATTTACACGAGTTATAACCAAAAACTGTTATATTTCTTTAAACTTTGACATCCTGTATCCTTTAAACGAAAAGTCATTTTTATTTTTTCAACTTACATTTAAGAGAGGAACTACCCTTTACGTTTGACCCAGTGTCACTGAAACACTCTGTATATGAGAAATTTAAAGCTATTTTTTCGATTTAAATTACGCTATAGATAAATTTAAATCTCCATCTTCTAGAAGATCTACGAAGCTTCTTGAACCTTATGTCGATTCTCATCATGACTCTTCGTCTTCTACGAAGATGCTTAGAACTATGGTCAATACTATTACTACTTCTACACCTACTTCTTCCTCTGCTTCTGTGCGATGTTGGAATTGTCGGATAAAAGGGCATACTTCACCGAGGTGCCCTGAATCGCAAAATAAACATGGCTAGGTTGCGAGAAACCTAGCTTTACCAAAATGAGTTTTGTACTAAAAATGATGGAAACTGATTTCTTAGTATTCTGACCGAGTGGCAGATTCAGTCATTTCTCTAATCTCGGATTCTCCTTTTTTCGGCTTAGCAGTCCAACAACGCTATTTAGTTGACTTCATTTTCGCGAGTGTTCGGAATCATGAACGACCTTACCAATGTTTTGGTTTATTAGACAGTGGTTCTTCACGTACTGTAGTGGGTTCTCCGGATTGGTAAATATTACAACTTCTATACCTCTCCTTACACTCCTACTTTCTCTTCGTTTTGTGGTTTGGATAATAGCAGTAAATGTCACATTCATAGTCACTTACCCGTTCCCTTAACTTTAGAAGCCAAACCGTTGCATTGGACGTACTAGTGGTACCTGAAGTATCACAAACTCTTATCTTGGGCATTGACTATTGGAACGGACAATGGTCATATGGCACTTCTGCATCTAAGACACAATTTCTGAACATATAAATTATTTCTCCGAACTATCTTCTTTTGAACAGTCATCACTACATCACTTCCAGATACCGCTTTTCCTACAACTGCTGATACTGTTGGATGCATTTTGATAATTGAACATAACATTTGTAGATCTTCGTAACCGATAAAGCAGTAAAAGTGTTGACGATGGACGTAGTTGAACCGTCGAACAGACCATGGTCTAATTCAATTGTTTTAATGAGGAAAAAAGACAAGTCATATCGTTTCTGTATCGACAACTTAATTCCGTCACTCAAAAGATGCATAAGCTGTTACTTACATTACTTCTATCTTAGATCGCTTGCGAGATGCGCGGTACTTATCTAGTTTGGACATTCACTCTGCCTATTAGCAAATACCTCTTTCTCAATATTCCAGCGAACATTTAACGTCTTATCGATTGTGTTTTGGGAGTAGATTTAGAACCTTTTGTTTTGCGTACCTAGTCGACATTATTATTGCCACTCCTACCTCTGAGGAACACTTAGTTCTCTCACTGATTTTTCAACGTGTAACTTTTGCTGGCATATAGGATAAATGTAAATTCTGTCTTGCTTGAGATATGTGGTTAATAGGGATGTCCTCTTGGTGGATCCAGATAAAGGTGCTACGATTATTTCTATATTCATACCTTCTACGGTTAGTAATGAACGCTGCTTGATCGGTATCGCCGGAGGATACGGATGGTTTATCCCGAGTTCTGACTGTACCATTCAATGCCCTAACTCACAAAGATGCTTCCTTTCGTATGGTCTCCTGTATGCTATGAATCATTCACTACTTTGAAAAAGCTTCTAGTTTCTGCTCCGATCCTTTCCTGTCCTGACCTCTCTTGTCCTTTCTCAATCCAAGTATATGCTTCAGATTTTGGTATTGGTGCTGTTCTGAGACAAAATATGGCGTATATTAAAAGTTCTCACTTCTATGTGGTCACTGACCACCATTTCTATATCTGACTCAATAGTCTTTAGGGTCTTTCTGGGCGATTAGGAGTTGTGCAATCCTCTTACAACAGTATGATTTCGATACCCTTCATCGGAAAGGTTCCTGATGATTTGTCTCGGTCAGTAACAAAATTAAAAATTATTTCTCATGACTCTCCTACTTCGACAATTTCTGTTCCTATTACTGACTCTTGGTATTTAACATTAAAAGATCGCGTATTGTGTGCTCCTAGGAAGTTTCCTTCTCAGTTTGTGGAAGATGATTTGCGGTACAAACGCTCTAAAACTTACTTATCTTTTTTGGGATTTTTTAATGGTGTACTTTAAATTATACAATCTAAACGTTTCGATAACACTTACAGTTATCTTCGTCAGTAGTAATGTTTCTTAAAAATTGTTAAAGATGTAGTAAAAATTGTATGGTAGTTCCTAAAGAACAGCGGCTGAACCTCAGAGAATTGCAGAGTAACGAAAACGGTAGATTGTATTTCTAAGATTTCCTATTGATCTGAACTTCGTGCTATTATAGCACGATATACCCTGAAGTGTCGGAGCTGTGATGCCCATAAGGTAGGACAGACTGCGTCTCTTGAAATTTACGCTCCTTTAGCTGTATCTACTCGCCCATGGAAAGTCTTGTGTGCGGATATCTTTAGACCTTTACTCCCTAGGCTACTCTTGTATCCTCGTCGTGGCTGACTACTTTACTAAATTTCCACGTTTCTTCCCTTTACTAACTGCTACTGCTACTGTCGTCTCACGTATCATCAAATAGAATATTTTTCCCATGTTCGGTATATCTCATTACAGACAACGGGGTCCAATAAGGAATCTACTAACCTGTTCTTTAACTACCGCACTACTATTCTCTACACTGGCAAATATCATCCTAGAGCTAGTCCTCTGGAACGAATTAACCGAGCACTGAAGACTATGAGAGCTTCTTACATCAAGTCGGATCAACGAACTTGGGACGTTAATTTGCCGAATACTCGTGGTGCGACACGATTTCCTAAACACAATATTACTGGATACTCCTTTTACTACGCTTTTGTGGCCGCGAACATGTACTCGCTCTGCTGAATTTTATGAATCACTTCGTGCTGGCATCTTGGGAAAAATCAAATGTTCTTACAGAACCGTTATAGCTTTCGTCGACGCCATGTGCGTTATAACAAACCTGATATTGCCTGGAAACATAATTTTCTTCTTTCTGATGCTGTACGGCATTTTAATGCCAAGTCAGCTCCTAAATTCGTGGGTCCGTATTGTATTAACACTGTTGAGTCACCTTAGAAACGCCGTTTAAAGGGATGGGTGTAGAAATAATCGCAGCAACGTGATGTGGATCAACCAAGATTCCAACCCTATTAACCACACGTCCTAAGTACTTTAGTTCTGGGAACCAAAATTAGCATTTATTTCGTATACCATCAAAATTTATACGTTGAAAAATCAGTGAGAGAACTTATAAGTGTTCTTCAAAGATAGGAGTGGCAATAATAATATCGTCTAGGTACGCAAAACAAAATCTATACGCAAGAGACGATCGATAAGATGTTGAAAAATCGTGAAACTATTGCGTAGTATTCTCGTAAATTGAAAAAGGTCCCTTTTGGGAACGCTGAAAGTTGTGAGTGGTTTAGAATACCGAGAAACAGGTATTTGCCAATAATCAGGGCGGATGTCGAAATTGTATAAGTACCGCACATATCGTAGGCGATCTAACACAGCATTAAGTCGACAATAGTCGATATATATGATTTTTTCCTCAGTAAAACAACTGGATTAGATCATGGGCTGTACTACGATTCAACTACGCCCATTTCCAACATTTCATGCAGTTGTAGATGAACTACTGCTTAAAGAGCAGGAGAAAGAGGGTAATATTGTTGCTTTATCAGCAGTTGTACAAAAAGCGGTTGTAGGCTGTTCAAGAGGAAATAGTTCGGCAAAAAAATTTGTATGTTCGGAAATCGTGTTTTAGATGGAGAATTACTTAAGAACCATTGTCCGCTGCGAAAGTCCAGTAAGAAGTTCATCGCTCACCAGAAGTCAATGGCCAAGATAAGAGTATATGATACTTCAGGTACTACTAGTACGTGCAATACGACGGTTTTGTCTTCCAAAGTTAAGGGAATAGGAAGAATGTGACAGTTACTACTATTAATCAGTGCACAAAACGAAGAAAATAAACCTAAAAATTGAAACGCTGTCGTTCATCATTGCGAACAATCAGAAAATAAAGTCAAATAAGTAGCGTTGTTTGACAGCTGACTCCAAAAAAGGAGAATCCGAGATTAGAGAAATGGTCGAATCTGCCACTCGGTCAGACTCAGAAATCAGTTTCCCTCATTTTTAATACAAATCGGATAGCTCATTTTGGTAAATCTAGGTTTCCCGCAACCGTAGCAATGTTTATTTTGCGATTCAGGACATCTGGATGAAGTATGGCACTGTACCCGACAGTGAACAGAAGCTGAGGAAGAACTAGATGTAGGAATAGTAATAGTTTTGACCATAGGTCTAGGAATTTTCCGAAGAATCACTATGAGAATCGACGTAAGTAAGACTAGGTTCAAGAAACGTCGAGAATGTCTACAAGATCCTACTAGAGCAAGAGACGTTTGGTAATAGATAGTAAGAGTAACAGTAAGACTAGTAATTGCTGGTCTTGCGAGAAAATGACAAGAAGTCGCGGAAATAACCCTTGCAAAAAGCTATATAAATCCCTACCGTTCCAGCAGAACCCATGGTTGGCGCTTTGATCTCATTTTGTGAGCCCTACAAAGTAATAATGCTTTCCTATCACTAATTCAGCCAATCTTGCGATTTTTACCCTTTAAATACATTTGAAAATTAATTGTTTTATTTTTGTTATTGTTTTAAATGGTGAGTACCTAAAATTTAATCTGATCGTGACACTTATGCGTTACATGTGCGACCTACAAATTATTTCACCGGTACATTACTATGACTTCCGTAATGATCGAGAAAACTGGTCGCTCTTTTCACGCTGCCCCCTTTCACTCCCAATTGCTTGCGAGTTGTGAAATAAAAGCGTTAACATCTATTAAATAAATCTTTCAGGAGAGATTTGCGATGTAGCCCTGAAGTCTCAGTCCTTGGACGGAATTAATGCCAGTTTAACCTGTATTTTCTATGTAAAATACGATAAAAATTCAACACGCTATTTAAAACAAGAAAGTCGATGGTCACTTAGGGCATAATAAAATTTAAGCGGGGGTTGCGATTATTTTTCTATAAGAGTGCACTTCAGAGTACCCAAATTCTAAAATTGCAGTTTCGAAATATTATCAAATCCCTTTGAACTTCTAATTGCCAAATTATGTTAGAGTATTTCATTACAACGCTCACACATAGTTTTACGACATTTAATGACATATCGTAATGTCTTACTTTACCGCACACTTTACCGCACTAGTGCGGTAAAGTATCACTTTTCCGCACTATTGCGGTAAAGTAAAAGTGAGAATATAATAATTACTAAAATAAAATCTAACAACATGTAATAAACTATTTACTATAGACATTAATAATATCCACAGAAAAACAACCCAGAAAAATGAGTACGGTACAATATCTTCACACGAATGTGATAGGTTCATTTTTAGTGCGGAATAAACTTTCTGTGAAAATACTAATATACATTTTAGAATTTAAAATTACCCATTGGAATATGAATATGAAGGGAAAACACCGGCAGTAATTACTGGTAACCGTTTTGCAAATTTGGGGTAGGTCCTGGAAACAGTATTGGAAATTCAACACAAACATGTAAATGCACATTGGACCGAATCGTCACTAAAAATGAATTTTGTAATGGGGTAGTCAGCACAATCATACATACTCATTGCGATAAAACGTTTACCATAGGCGCTGAAATGCCAACCAACTCAGTCTCTTATATATATATATATATATATATATATATATATATATATATATATATATATATATATATATGGAGCTGTACGCGTATATTAGCAACTGGAAGCACGTTTGCTCATTTAGAAGAAAGTCTAAGTTGCTTGGATATTCCGGTTATGACAGAAAAGGAGTTCATTTCGATAGAAACATCTCTGGAAGTGTTATGTGTAAAACATTATCAAAGATTACAAAATTTTAAAAGGTATTTTTTTAATAAATTAGAATTTGAAAATGTTTTTATGGCAATCGATGCAGGAGGCAGGTGTGGAAGAAAAGGCTTCGCTATCAGCATGGGCCATACATCTTCAGATGGAACGCCTTAGATTACTGTGTATTTGGACGGTTCTTGGAGTAAACGAAGTTATGGCACAAATTTCAATTCATTATCTGGGATGATTGGTATCATAGGACGTCACACTGGAAAATTATTGTTTATCGCAGTAAGGAATAAGTCGCGCTGCATATGTGCCCGTGCTGAAAGTCGTAATGCACAACCTACACCTCGCACATGTTATAAAAATTGGAGCCAATCAGCATCAGGCATGGAAGCAGATATGGTAGTTCAGGGATCCACGGTTAGTGAAGAAATGCACGGTGCGAGGTACAAACAATTTAACGCTGCTGGATATTCAAATGTCTTTGCTAAATTAAAAGAGAAAGTGCCACATGGATCACAGATAAATAAAATTCAGTGCACAAATCACGCATTAAAAAATTATGGTAAGCATCTATATAAATTTAAAAGAAATACTCACATAAATGTAATTGGGTGAAAACTACTTACTGCGAGAGCCAAATGTTCCATATACAAACATTCAAGAAATGACAAAAATGTTGATCTCCTTCGATTAGATCTGAAAAATGGTTTACATCATGTTTATGGCGCCCATTCCGGGTGCAGAGAAGGCATTTGCAATAATGTTGGATACGTATCGGAGAGTAAAATTTACGACCTGAGGGCTACGTCCATTTATAACTACATATATGGTAAGCTTGATGGCTATATTTTTTTAAATAGCTTTCTTGTATGTTTAGGGGCCCTTCACATGTTGGTAAGAAAGGCACATTTCTTAATTGAAAACGAAACTAATAATAGGGCAGAGATGCTGGTGAACATTGTGGTCCGATTCAATATGGGTAAACGGTTAAACCTTGTCCAAAGAGGTTCGTATCAAAGACGAGTGTACCTTGCTGGCTTAAGATATAATAAAAAATTTGAATGGTATTTCAGCCCTTACAAAAGGGCTACACAACGTAGTCCTGGTCAATATTTAAAAAAATGTATAAATCAGAATATGACGAAGTCTAATAATAGGACACGAAAAAGATGAAGAAGAAAATGGAATCGTTACAAAGAAAAATAATATACAATATGATGAAGCCTTTTTAAAAACTCAGTTGTTGGGTTTACTACCGAAGTAAATCTTTTTAAATGTAATTCATATTTATATTATTTGTCTCTTTTTAGACATAAACCTCAACCAATATATGTAGCTGATAGGTTAGTCGAGCAATATGGGGATCGTGTATTTCGTTTTCCCCCTTACCATTGCGTTTTTAACCCTATTGAACAAATCTGGAGTATAACTAAAAAGTACTACAGAGACCATGTTGGTTCTGATGGTAGTACTGCTGAAAAATTATTAACTATGTGGAAAGAGGCACTAGGAAAAATAACACCCGAAGTATGGGCTAAGACAGTTCGACATACTGAGGAAAAAATACAACGCTGATAGGATAGACAAGTTGTATTTGATCGAGAGGATGTTCCTGCACTGATTATAAATCTGAAAGTCGACGATGATACAGATGATGAGTACTTAAGTGATGGATTCTCTTTAAATTAAATGTGAATATATGTTACATTTACCAATGTATTCTTATTTCTTGTTAATAAACGTATATAAATTTATATTGATAAATCCAATCCACAAGGTATATTCTGGAACTACAAGACTTATGAGGAATTATTCTTGGCTTTTGATTATCGTATTATAAAATTATAAATATATTGCTTTCTATATATGAATCGTTACGGGAAAGAACGGTGTAAATCCAAAATTCTTAATTTTCAGGAAACGAAAAAAATTGATTCATTTGTAAACTATGTTACTTATTACTACATGGCAACAGTGAATCAATTTGTCGTATGACGTCATTTTAAACTTATCGTAAAAAGCCTTTCAACGTAAATAACGTAAATGAAAGGTTAACAAAAAATGCTAATGAAAGTAATAGTACACTAGTCTGGTTAATAGGTAAATAAATCTATCAACTGGTAGCATGTGACATGTCGTTTTCAATCATTAACGCGTTACATTACTCTAGTAGTTTCCATGATTTATTATCAATTAGGTAAAATATTGCTTGAAAAGATGAAGTCAGCATATTTTTAGTAACAAAGCACCTTATTGCTAAAATTGCACTTATAATTGTTCAGAAAATATTATTTACAAATTTATAGACAGTGACAAAAAATTCAATAAAAGGTTTTGGTATCAGATGTTTCCAACAAAAAGTTTCCGGCTATCAGGAAACTCCTTTAATGTTTCTTTCAATAAAAAATAGTGAAACCTCTCCCTCGCAATTTGCTTTATTAGACTGTGTGAAGCTAAGCTACTAAGGACCATTCCGTTTTCTTTCTCGCACATTTGTGATTTTGTAAAAAATTACACTGCCACAAATTAAATTACTGCAATTGGCCATTAATGTGCTAACGCATACCGTTACTGATTCTGTTCAATTTTTTTGACCAAAAAAGATATTTACGTGTCTTAGACTAAAACTAGTTAAATATGTGCTTGACTGTAAATAAATTGCAATTATTTTAATTCAACACTCCTTCCTTGTCTTTGTATTTTTTTTTGTAACACAATAAGCGCATAAAGCTTTTAGTTCAACTATATATTTCAAACATAATAAAACGTGCAAAAAAAATTGAGCCGCTATTCCATCAGCGTACACTACACAAGCAACTTGCGAAAAGACATATCGTTTATCCTATAAATTCGCTTCCTTTGATGTTACTGTTAAATTTACAGGATAAAATCGAAACATGCCTTCTAAGAAAAATGAGTTTGTAAACTACTAATATTATCTAAACTGTAGATGCAAACATAATGATAAACATACATGTGTTTAAAGCTCTTATCACAGATCTAATTAAACATTGTTATATAATTTAAGCATTTACTTTAATTTCTTTTGCATTGAATATCCGTTTTTCATATAAACATGAATTTCTAATGAACATAGAACATTCACTTCCAACATTTTGAAATGAATCGTTTTTCTCACAACCTTCTTGTTGTGCGTCATAGTTTGTCGATTTCCTTCTATCACATTAAGTGGGTAGTGATACAAACGTCACGTCGAGTCTTAATTTTCAGGATGACACTACTTTTAACGACACATTAAAGGCCGATTCTCACTGAAGGTCCTGTGCACCGACCAGGCGTCGACTGTGTCGCGTCATTCGTAATCCAAAAACTGCACGGTGCCTGTTCGCTCAGTGTGAATCCTGTAGCTACTACGCAGCGACAAGATAAAGAAAATGTGTGGCGCCAAATAGCTAGAAAATTAAACTCGAGTGTTAAGAACAAGAAAAGAATACGGCATCAGAGTTTAATGTTTGTGATTTTGCAGTCGACACTTGTAAGAACAGATGGCAGCTGTTGATAAGTTCCTATAGAAGTGCTCCTCAAACGCGAAAAACCAAGTAGTCAGTCCGCGTTCAAAAATGGAGGTTAGAAGAGCAAATAACGTTTCTGACGCCCCATGTCATCGATAGTTGATACGTATTCCATATCGATACCTAAAACAGTATGTTTTAGAAAAGGGGGACCGTCTGTTTGGTTTGACGAAAAGAAACATTTGTGAAATGGCCTATGAGCATGCAGAGAAAAACGGTATTAGCCATAGGTTTTCTAAAAATAAAAAATCAGTTGGCAGAGCTTGGTTTAGAGATTTTTTGAAAAGAAGTTCATAGGTTTCGTTTAGAACCCCTGAGGCGACCTCAGAATCCATAGCTAGAGGTTTTAATAAAGCAGCAGTCGAAAAGTATTTTAGTTTTGTTAGAAGAAATAACAAGTAATAATAACATGTCTCCAATGGGAATATTTAATATGGACGAGTCAAGTATCCAGACCGTCCCCAGTAAACTGTCTAAAATTGTAACGCATAAAGGGCGAAAGCAGGTCGGTTTTTTAACGAGTGGTAGGAGGGGGCGAAATATCAGCGTAGTTTTATGTGTAAATGTTGTCGGTAACTTCATTCCGCCGGCAATAATATTTCCCCGAAAACTAAGAAATGACTTGCTATATCAAGGTGCTCCTTATGGCACACTTTGACTTTATAAGGAATCTGGGTACATGAAATCAAAAACCTTTATTCAGTTCTTGCAACGTTTTAAAGAACACACCCAGTGTTCACTTGAAAATAAAGTTCTTTTGCTGCTTGGCGGACATTCAAGTCACAAATCCGCCCAAGCTACAGAATATTGCAAAAAAACATTATACTGCTATTATTTCCCACACATTGCACCCATGAGATGCAGCTATTAGATGTAGTAGTATTTTGACCTCTAATGGCATATTTCAATGAAGAAATTATTTTATGATTGAAATCAAATCAAGGAAAGGTGGTAGGGCCGTATCACGTCGCTGGCTTGTTTGGAAAAGCTCATAGAAGTACTGCCACACTTAACAACCGACTCAGTGGATTCAAGAAAACAGACATGTGTCCTTTAAATCCAAATATTTTCCCAGATTGGAAATTTAAACCATCCTTTGCGACTGATCGGCCTCTAGTCGAAAATGAAACTAACGTTCCAATCAATCCTTCTCCACAAACAGCTATCTCTTTGCTCCCAAGTACATTTGGAGTAACTGTGCCTACAAGGAAAAGAAAACTTTGTGGTCAATCTTCATCAGACGAGTCAGAGGAATGAGAAGCAAGTGGACGATCTTCAGATGAAGTCATGACAATATAGAAGACTCATCAGAAAATGAAACTTTATACACTTCAGCTACCAAACCAGAAGTTTTAACTTCAAATAGAAAAGTTGACGTTATTACCCTGAAGACGAAACTTCAAACCAAACCACCAAAATTTATACTTCTGAACCAGAAGTTGGCTCTATAAAGGATGAAGTTGCATCATAACTAAAAAAGAGCAGACATTGATAACTCCATTTGACATTTCTCCACTACCTCATGCACTTCCTCAGACCATGAGTCAAAGACCTTCTCAAAGGGCAATTGTGTTTACATCCACACCAATCTATCTTTTTATAAAAGAAACAGCAAAAACAATTAGGCCAACTTCGCAAGCAGCTAAGAAAGCGGTAAGCAGAAAGGTGCTTATAAAATATAAATAAAATAAAGGAACAAAGGTTGAAAAAATTACGCTGCATGTATATTTTGTTGCGAGCTGTTCAGTGAATCTGTGTGCACAAAATGGTCTCATGCACTGTGTGGGGGTGTTACGAGAAGGCATAACGTGTATATTTCTGATTTTTGCAAATAAGAATTTTTCTATTAATTTTACTTTCAAAGGTCGTTTTACCCCTAACAGGAGTTGCATTTCACCCCAGGCATGGTGTAAAATGGTCCCTTTATTGTTTTTGTTGTTTTCACCATTAGATGTAATCTTGAAGAAATATGTTCTGTTATAACCCTTTTATAATAAAAATAAATTGCAATTCAATATCCCGTTTTTTGTTGTTTATAGCGTAAAAAAATTAAAGGGGCCATTTTGCCCCACATTCCCCTAATACATATCGGCGTATCGATAACCGACATATCGATACGTAACGATATATCGATATTTTTCTTGCAGCGCATCGGACGTTGGATACGGTTTGGCGTTTGTGGAAGAGAAAAGGAATGAGGAACCTGCAGAAGAAGACGACAGTAGTAATGATGATGATGACGTAACGTACTCAACTGAAGACGTATTGTCTACCAGTGGTCATACGTTGAGAAATCGCAACTTAAATTTGAGGAGAAATTCCATCCCACCGTCCCCTTCCTCTGATACTTCGGAAAAATCACCAAAAAATGCAGTGGAAGGAATCTGAAGAGGAGCTGGCAAAGTCGTTAAGTGAATGCATAAAAGTAAAACAAAATGCGGTCCCATTTCCAAAAGCTAAGCGAAGTTTGGTAAATTTTTTCGACGATATTGCCGAAACAATCTTGAAATTTCGGGAAATGGAACAGGAAGAAATTGAAAAGGGCACTGTAAATCTGGTACATACGAAATACATAAGCTGCACAAGTCAGCACCACCTGAACCTGTGGGCTACAGAGCATATAACCAGATTGAGACGGAAACTCCCTCTGAAACTGTCTCCAACTCCAACACTGCATGCAATCAGCAACCACAAACATATACAGGCATTGGTAAGATAAATCATAAAACACGAAAGTCTAGTCATATATTTCGTATTTATTGTTTTGATGAACCTACAACTACAACTATCAGTACGGATCACATTAACAAAGCGAAATTGTTTTTTTCTGAGTTTATTTGCGTTATGTTTCACAGAACAACATATTTTGTTCTTATTTTAAGAAGTTTATATTTTATTTGTCAACCTAAATAATTATAATGGAACGATAAAATGACGTGAATGTTTTACTGTTGACTTCCTCTCCTAACAATATCCAACTGCCATGATACTACGCCTGGTTCGCTGTTATAGTAATCCTTCAATTAATACCTTACACTCAAAGTATCTCCTGCCGGATTTATCCCAAAATGCCTTAAATTCTGCAGTCATCTCGGATTGTTAGTTTGCGGCATATCACCTTCGTATATATCCGGCGGAATTACATCATTTCTTAAGTAGGTGTGCAACATGCACGCAGCGAGAACAATTTTATCAACATTTTCAGGTTTCATCTGCAGTTTTCCGAAGAATATTCAAAATTTTGCAACAACCCTTCTTCCTCTTGAAAGACGGTAGTTGAAAATAGCTTTATTTTCATCATTTCTCATTGATCTTCCTGGGTAGAAGAAGTTATTTTTTCAGCAGAAACGCTTCATCGCCTACCATAACAAAAGACAATTTTTTATTGAGTTTGGAAATACTTTAGGGGGTGGTAGATCTAGGGTTTGTACTTCAAAAGCTTTTCTCATAGCACTGTGCGCAAAAATGCCCCCATCACTTGATTTGCCGTAACCCCCTACATCAATCATAACAAATTTATAATTAGCATCAACAATTGCAAGTAAAACTGTGGAACAGGTTTTTTTATAATTATAAAATAAGGAGCCACTAATCTGCGGCGCATGAATCTCAATGTGTTTCTCGTCTATGGCTCCAATACAATTTGAAAACTGCCAAATATCCCAGAACTCCGCAGCAACTTTTCTCCACATTCTATCGTTTGAAGGCGGCATTTCCGTGAGTTTAAGACGTTCCCATATTATGTCGCAAGTTGAAGTCACTATTGAGTTGAGTGTTGATGGTAGTATACGTTAACTGTAGCTGTGACGCCTGGGAATTTCCAGAAGCCAGACACCTTTATTCCAAATATTAACATGAAAACAATTGATAATAACAAAATTTAGCTACCTTCAACAAACCGCCAACCGTTGTACAGGTCCAATGCGGCGCCGGAAATTTGTATTTTGCAGACCATTCCTCAAAATATCTAATAACACTCAAATTTAAGTGGCGCCATTAGGAAGTATTTTAAAAATTTTACTGGGTCGTTTTCAGCCTATTGAAGATGGTGTGGAATTCATCTATTGCACGATAATATATATATATATATATATATATATATATATATATATATATATATATATATATATATATATATATATATATATATATATATATATATATATATATATATATATATATATATATATATATATATATATATATATATGAACCCTTCTTTTTGCTCCTTTTCTCTTCTCAACACTTGAAATCCAGCCGCAATTATTATACCATCATCAGAACTGTCTACATTCGCCATTATGCAACTAAGTTTAACGACACATAGTCGTAACCCAATCGTCGCCCGATCGGTGCACAGGCCCTTCAGTGCGAGTCGGCCTTACATATCAACGAGAAAAGTGCAGGTCATTGTTTTCATACTTAAACATATTTTAAACAGTAGAAGTTAATTGTTAATTTATTATAAGTTTTGTTATAAACGAATAAGCTCAAAAGTAAATATGTAATTAAAAATTATTATTAATTTTATTAAATACATAAATAAAAAGTTTACCTCGAGTAGGATTTGAACCTACGACCTGTACTTTGCTATCCAACCGCGCTATCGAACTGCGTTATCGAGATACAAGCCCCAATTATTATTAACCATAATTTTTAATTACATAATTATTAATTTATTTATTTATTTAAATTAATAAAAATATGCCAAGATACAACGAAAAACTACTTGCGTACTTTACGTTAGAAAAAGAGGCTGGAAAACCGTTATTATAGGTACCGCTGTACATGAAGTAAGTTTGAAATTATATTTCATATAAATTTTAGTAACTTTCAATCTAATATATGTACTTTTACGTGTTTCTTCGGCATTGGGAATATCTCTACCTACCGTAGGGCGATTGGCTAACCAAGGCATTCAAAGTGAATATGAGTATGCCACTAAGATTAGCGAATCCGCATGTGTTAGCTATGGTCCTAGTCTTTGGGATAAATATGAACACGCTACCAGGACACGTACATACAGTATGTTTAGTAAAGGTATAAAATAAATGTACATATTGAAATTGTATTCTAAGTATGGGCTAGACATTTTCGCTGTGAACTAAAAATTGAGATAATAATTCACCACTACTTGGAAAGAACTAGAGGATTTGGATGGGATTAACATATCTGCTGCTTCACTGGCTAGAGTTCTGAAGGAGCTAAAATTCAAACGGCGACATTGTACAGTCTCCAACAGAAAATATCTTATGGAACTCACAAAAGATTATGTTTTCTAAGAGATTTTAAAAGAAAGGAAACTGATCCTTACTCTCTAACGCCTATTTTTTTTTGGATGAAACATGGATATTTAGCAAAGGAGGTTTCAGCAGGAGCTGGCAGCACGGCATTGCTAAGGCAGTTAGGTACCGCTGAAGAGTGGAGAAGGTGTACGGTACATTCTTCTTCATGCAGGCTCTGAAAATGGATTCATTAATGATTGTAGCTTAATTTTTAAAAGTGAATGTTATTCTGGTGACCACCATGTAACTTTTTGAAAAGCGGTTTGAACATCAGCTTTTACCAAATTTAGAAGATCCATCGTTAACCATAATGGACAATGCATCCTACCACTCCACACTAGTAGAAAAAATACTAAATGCAAGTTGGACTAAACAGCTTTTGATGGATTGGTTACAAGGAAGACATACAATTTCCAATGTTTATCATGAAATTTGAACTATTATACATTGTGAAGAAACATTTACTGGATAAAGTGTACAAGTACAATATATAATATATAATTTAAACATCTTTCATATTTATATTGTCTTTTACGGATTAGATAGATTAGCCCTTCAGGATGGTCATCGTGTATTGAGACCTCCGCCTTATCATTGCCACTTCAATCCAATAGAATATGTTTGGTCTGAGTGTAAGAGGTATTATCATGCTAAAATAACTTCTAGTGAACGTAGCACTGCAGATACTGTACTTAGAATATGGAAGGAGGCAGTTCAAAATGAAAGTTTTGTATTATGTTGGTTATTATAATACTGTTAAATTGTAGGTTACACTAGAAGCGTGGAGCAAATATGTGAAACATGTTAAAAATGTTATCTGTGAATACTGGGAGACAGCAAAAATTATTGATACCAGTAACATCAGATAATGAATCCGATTGTGACTTATGGGAAGATATTGAAGTTACTGACGAGTAAGGTGGCGGATTTTTAATTGACAGTATTGTAAATATAAAATTTGATATAATTTGGTAGATTAATATAGTTATTATTTAGTTAAATAATAAGTATTATTGCATTGCATTTTTATGTACCTATATTGTTGGCGGGTCGTCAAAGCGATAGGACATGTTTGGGGGGGGGGGGGGCGGTACAGCTTCTACCTTCGATTAGTGAAACAAATCCGGATTAAAATGACAATTTCTAAATCAATAAAGTTATTGTACGGCAGGGGTGAGTTTTGACCAGATTTTTATACCCAGTGGTTTGAATTAATAATGGACAAAGACAATAATAATCTAACCAGTATAATTTTTGTAACGTGTAAAAAAGGCGCGTAAATAACATTGGGATTGCTATAGGATTGAATTTCTACGAAAAAGACAACTCTTTTACACCCATACCAGATGTAATTGTTAAAACTCGAACAATTATAAAGTAAACCTAAAGCGCAAATACAACCCTTTTGTCTTGAACTCCAACAGGTAAACATTTTTGCAATAATGAATTATAGAGAACTAATAAAATAACTTATTTTTATACCGCGGTAACTCTAGCCATTATAAATCAATCAGAAATACGTATTTGTAACAGTAGGATAATGAACCAGGTAAGCCAGATGTGAATCATAAAAATGCACAGCTCTTAACATTAAAATAAGCGGTCAGTACATGCTTAATGTATTTATCTGCAATAAATCTATTTCAATCACAAACCCGAACATAATCATTGTCTTAAGAATATCCAACAAACTAAACTAAATAGTTAAACGAATAACTAGATCTAATTTGTAATGAAAAATCTAAATTAAAAATTATTAAATCATTTTTCTTCTCAAATTAATAACAGTGTCTTTAAAGCCCATTCCAGATTCCAAATTTAAGCTAACTTTTACCTTTGTTACTGTGTTTGATCTTAATTGTAATTAATTAACCCTACAAGTAGGAAATTAATATCAGGAGAGCTAGCAGGGCCATTATCGTTATTTATTGTGATAAAAGTGAAACTTGGAGGATGGAAACGTTTAAGTTGTCACGATTCGCAACAATAATAAAACAGATTTGATAAATAAGTGTTAAATTAAATAACAAAGAACTAACTATAACTCGGAAATATAAATTAAAAATAATTGAAACATTTGGTCGCAAACAGCAAGTCCGGTGAGTGGTGCGAGAACCAGGAATCGCGTAGGGAGCAATCTGGTTGAAGCGTGATGTGATTGAAGGATATGTAAGTGAAAAAATGTACATGTATATAAGCACATTTAGATATTCATACAGTAAGTATACGATCTATTATTTATATCTTTCTTGACCCTGTCTATATTTCTACTTCTTACTTCCTTACCTGTCGAGGCAGTAGACAAATAATTGTCCGGTAGTAGGACGATACCGTTAATAGGGAATGCTACAACGTTCGCGGCACAATTTGAGTCCTATCCGGTCTGATCGCTATGGTATTACTCAAGAGAACAATACAATTGCCTCGGATCGAGCTGGCTACAAGGAGCGGTCAAGGTCGAAACAGAGGCCCCATTGCTGACGACTTGCGAATGCAATGTACGAAAGGCATCTTGATATTCGGTGTGTATCGGAGACAAAGCGCAAACGAAAAGATGCTGTGGAGATGAAGGATGGCAGTCTAGCACTATGGTTAGGAGTTGAGACTGAAGTGCACTGCGCAAAAGGAGTTGGGGTGATAGTAAGTGAAAGAGCGAAAAGATGTGTTAAACAGTACGAATTGATATCTCCCAGGGTAATGTGGGTTAGAATGAAAGTGGAGTTTCGAAGAATTTTTCTTATTGAATGCTGTGCACCGGTGAATTGAGAAAGGGACCAGGGGCGTGAGAACTTCTGGAATGAAGTAGAGAACGTGTTGAACGTCTGTAAGCTAAACGAAAGAGTGATGATAGTGGGGGATATGAACAGATGGGTGGGTATACAAAGGGAACATACTGAACGTGTTCTAGGAAAGTTAGGAGACCAAAGAGTCAATGAGAATGGTGAACGTCTGGAAAACATATGTATGGAGAGAAGCCCGTTTGTATCCAATACGTAGCTTAAACATAAAACATAAAAAAAAAGGTATGATAGACTTCATAGTGTATAATGAACGGCTCAGAAACTTGGTGAAAGACACAAAAGTAATGCTCGGATCGGAGTGTGGCTCGGACCACTTTTTGGTTGTATCGAGAGTGTGTTTAGGGCAAAAGTGGGCCTGGAGAAGGAAAGCAAGAGTAGTGCGAACGTCCAGAATTAGAGTAGACAAATTAGTGAATAATAGTGTGAGAATGAAGTTCGCAGATGCTCTAAGTAAAGGGTTGTGTGTGAATGAAACAATGTGGAACGAACAAATAAAAGATACTGACGTTAGAAATGCAGGGATAAGCTCGAAAAACTGTGTTGTCAATCGTGCCGTGCGGATATGTAGAAGAGCGACTGTAGGTAGACAGGAAAAATGTGCTTGGTGGAATGAAGCGGTAAAAAAGGCAGTATGTAAGAAAAAAGATGCGTACATGGCCATGTTAGCTGCAAAAAATGAGATAGAAAAAGCGATTGTATGAGGTGTACAGTGTACAGAAGAAACAAAGAAGCGAAGGAGGCAGTGAGAATAAGTAAAGAGGAAGTGATGGCTGTGGAACGAAAGAAAATACAGAATGATTTTGAAGGAAACAAAAAACTCTTCTGGAAATGGATCAAAAATACAAAACAGAACGCTGCAGGAGTGATGAATATGAGCAACGAAATAGGATGGGACGATGGTGAAGTGAGAAAATGCTGACAACAACATTTCGGAAAGATGTGAGAAAAGTAAGACTGAAGGGTTAAATGAGGACAATATAGAAGGAATGGTGATTGAAACTAAGAAGGATATTCGGATAAATGAGGTAGAGAAACGGTAGCAAGGTTGAAAAACGTCAAATCAATGCTAAAGTATGCGGGTGCAAAGCTTATACGAAGAATGTGTGAATTATTCAATGTATGTGTGGAAAAGTGCCGAGGGATTGGAAGAGGGCAATCATTGTACCACTGTATAAGGGTAAGGGGAACAAGAGTGACTGCAAGAACTACACAGGAATAAGTTTGCTCAGCGTGCCTGGTAAAGCATTTGGAAGAATACTGATTGATAGAATACGAGAAACTAGACAAACTAAGATTTGGTACTTAATGGAAGTAATACATGGGTATGTCAAAAAAGCACGAAAGAAAAATAAATGCTGTGGGTATGAGATTCCTGAGAAGGGCAAGTGGTAAAACGATGAGGGACAAGATAAAGAATGAGTGCATAATGAAGGAGTGTAGCGAGGAAAAAACGATGATGGATTGATTTAAAAGTAGTACATTACGTTGGTTTGGTCACATTGAGAGAGCATGAACAACGCAAGATTAACGAAGAAAATATATGTGGGTGAGGTTAGAGGTAAGGCCGTGCCTGGTAGGCCGCGTAATACTGCTAAATATAGTAGAATGTGTGATAAATGAAAGAAAGATAAGGAGTTTTAAAAATAAAAGGGCATGTCAGATACAATGTATGAATCTTGCGGAAGCTAGGGATGTATGTGGAGATAGGAAATCATGGAGAAAGATTGTGAATGAAAATAAATAAGAGACAGGGGTTGTTTTGCCTATCCCGCAAGGGAATGGCGTGAAGGTTAAGTTAAGTTATTGCTGAATCAATTTGTATTTTTCTATGTGATTAGGTTATGAGGACAAAAGAATTATTATTATTAATTAAATAGATTTTTATTTTTATTAGACGTTTGTTAAAATATGAAAATATACGTTTATATTTTTTCAATCCCATAATTAAAATTTAAAATTGTTGCGACAAAAATTACAGTAAAGCGCTGTTACTAAAGCACTAGTTAATATTTAACTATAATTAATTGAACAAATGTCTTAACTGTTCACTTTTTTACTTCAATGTTTTGATAATTACATACAGCTTGACAAACATAGCTCTGCGGCTGAAGTAATAAAAATAAACCCCACCTATTGTGCGCAGTGGTTCACAGAGAGATTGGAACGAGAGTAATTCACTTGAATAGAAGACGTTCAGTGTTCAACTTCAATAATGAAAAAAAAAGTGACGACTATTTAAATAATACATATGTATTCATGTAATTAAAAAGTATTATTAATTTTATTAAATACATAAATAAAAAGTTTACCTTGAGTAGGATTTGAACCTACGACCTGTACTTTGGTAGAATACCGCGCTAACCAACTGCGCTATCGAGATTCAGAACTGATGTAAATTCTAAATATAATGCGATAACAATCAAATTACTTATATTAATGGAATGTGCAATATCGCAAGGATTCACACATACCAAAGCAACTTGACTAATATTAATTTATTATAAGTTTTGTTATGAACGAATAAGTTCAAAACTGTAAATTCTAAATATAATTTAATTATATTTAGAATTTACATCAGTTCTACATACACAAAGAAAAAATTTACATCGATTGGGGCTTGAATCTCGATAGCGAAGTTGGTTAGCGCGGTCCTCTATCAAAGTACAGATCGTAGGTTCAAATCCTACTCGAGGTAAACTTTTTATTTATGTGTTTAATAAAATTAATAATGATTTTTAATTACATATTTAACTTTGAACTTTTTGGTTCATAACAAAACTTATAATAAATGTTTTCATGTACTTTAAGCTGTCGAGACAGTGATTAATTTGTACCTGGATATCTCATATTATGGTTAATCAGCAATGTAAATTTTGGCAACTGAAATATCTATCATTCTAGATCTGTAAATGAATCAATGCATTCTTATCTTTCATTTTAACATTTAACTTTAAACTCGAAACAAATAAAAATACATATGTTATTAAAAATATCTACTTGATTAAATTTTAATTCACAAGATACGATTTCTCGTCTAATAGAACTATTGCCTTTTTTTCATGATAATACAACAATAATTTTAATAGTAATCGCAATAATTGTATCTTATATTATAGTTTCAATCATAATAAATAAATTTTTAAATCGATATTTATTAGAAGGCTAAACATATAATTAATTTGAACTATTTCTCCTGCCATACATTAATCTTTATAGCCATACATAATCTCTCCAGAAATTACGTACAATTAAATCAGTTGGCCACCAATGATTTTAATCTTACGAAATATCAGATTATAAAAGTGTTGAATTTGATTCTTATATAATCGCTGAATTAGAACATAAATTAATTCCTTTTCGACCTCTAGATGTGGGTAATCGTTTATCTATTCCCTAACATTCACGAATAATTGTTTGATCAATCGTGCGCGCGTAGTATCTGTCTTTTTGCCTCCGAATGCGTTCTCTCCTCTTTGTGTACGCAGGAGGCTGAATTTCTCACCAGCGGAGCCTATCCTTGTCAAGCTGTACATACTTTATTACTCTCTTTAAATATTACTGCTATTAATTTCAAAGACTTTTCGTGTTTGACTAATACGATCCTGGCAACAGCTAAAATTTTATAAAATTGCACAATATGCTGAAGACGGATATGACGTCACAATTGATGACCCACAACAAAAAGGTTGTGGGAAGAACTATAGCTACTGTCGACATGCTTACTGTTCTTAATAGGTTATCCCTTAACGGATTATATAAAGTGATAAACTTTGAGAATTAATATTAAACTTTTTAAATATCAGCCTTTAAGTTTAGACGTTAAACGCGTTTTGCCATTAAATACGTTTATAGATAAAAGTTGCCACTGAACTTCAATTATAATAGCTACGTCGACATTAAATAAGCATGTTAAACACACACTAATCACAAACCATTGATTTTCAATCAAATTATTCTAAATAATAATTAAGTGTATACCGTAAATCAATAATGAAAATATGTGTAAGTAAAGAAAATTTATGGTTATTTTTACATTGACCAATAAAGGTAATACGTAATTAAGCGTAGTGAAGCAACAAACTGAACTTGGAAAAAATTTTCTTGGCTTTAGCAACAAATGTAGTGGCTTGAAATAAGTGTGCTTGTTTTTTACTTGATTATTCTAAATCTGTAAATGCTATCCACCAAAATCTGTAGTTATCCAAGTTAAGTATTTTGGATTTCACCCTTCATATTCTTATATCTCTTATTTAAGTAGAAATCAATATTGTTAAGTAAGAACACAGACACCTGAAGCACATTTTCCTGAAGCACATTTTCTAACAATGAATAGTACGAGCACGCGAGCGCTGTCACTTGCTATACGTTTTTTGTCATGGACGGTGACGATGCATTTACGTATGTTTTATTCGTAACATAAGTCTTTGCACATTTTTCTTTGTTTTCAAATTTATTACTTGGTCCAACTTTTGTTTTTGGTGCTATATTAAATTTTTTTTAATTATAACATTATGTGTCATATTGTTTTATATTATATCTTTGACGGCAGATTTGAGGTTTAATCTAACTTTTACTATTGTTACTGTATTTTTTAATTAATTGATCCTTAAAGGTGCCAGTTGGAGTCGGGAAGTCTGGTAGGGTCATTATCGTTATTTGTGATTGCCCTTCATTTGAATAGAAGTAAAACTTAAAAAATAGAAAAGTTGAGTTTCAGACAATAATAAAACGGATTTGATTAGTTTAAAATGACAACATTATAAGTTGAAAACTAAATTATAAACCAAAATGAACTATTTATTATCTTAATGCTGTCAACACCTACGAAATTAACCATAAACAGATTCGGGTAGGTACTATACAACTTATGCACGGTCTTTTTTAATTAGGTTAATGAATAACCCGTTTTGATTTCAGTACAATAACTATACGATGCAATGTAAACTAATTAATGTTTCCTTTTCAGCTCTAATATTTTAGAACTTCATAGGTGGAAGGCATGTATACCCCACCCCATTCCGTCCGGTGTAATACCACCATCTTTACCATGGGCTTCTTAATATTAGTGCTTCAATTTTCGGTATAGGCTGGCGGTTGCTATCTCCTTATGTACTCGCCAATACACACAAGTCAAGCGCGCCATTTTAACGACTAAACCCTTAAAATGGCGAGTTCTAAAACAGACGCTATACCTCAGGTGAATAGCGCAATTCGTCGATCCGTCCCACTGATTCTGGGGAGGGACAAAAATATGTCAACGCCAAAATCAAGACTAAGAAAAGCAAGAACTGCGAGGATTAAAATTCTGCCCCATTGGGATACCCGGGAGGGCAGGACTCGAGCGACCTCGGTCAATGAAAATACCAACATTCGGATACATTACTGCAACATACGTGGCATCAGGTCGAATCTTAATGCTGTTCACCAACATCTTGAGCAAGTGTAACCGGACATTCTGTTTCTATCAGAAACACAAGTCTCCCCTGGAAACACTGATTCGCCAGATACAACCTCCACTCTAACTTTCGCCTTAAAGGCGGAGTATGTGTGTATATCAAGGACAACGTAGGTTGTAAGAGGATGTCCACTTTGGAAAACAACAAATTTGACACGATTTGGTACAAACATTCTGGGCCCCAATTTGTGAAATTCTACTATTGTTTGTAAAGGTCTCCCAATGACAATAACTTCGAAGACCTTTTTGATTACCTTAGTCTGAAAATAGTCTACCTCTTATCACAGTTTCCATCTTGCGATATTTCAATTTTGGGACACTTTAATCCCCACAGCTTCAATTGGCTTCAATTTCCATCTACCACTAATCCCGCAGGTCATACTGCAGAAGCATTTGCTGTATCCTGTGATTTCGCACAAATGATTTCCGAACCAACCAAAATCCCTAACAACCCTAACTGTACTCCATATCTCCTGTTCCTGTTCCTTACAACTAACCCACTTGTCCATTTGTCGATTACTTTACATCAAATTCATGTCTCAATGGTTCTGGTAAAATCGTGCCGTCGCCCAAATGTACCCCATACGCTATGAAACCAATCTTTCAATACAAGCTCCTATCAATTATCAATAAACTTGACTCAAACAAGGTGACTGCCCCTGGTGGTATTCCAGCTATTGTGCTCAAAAATTTGATCTCCATGTCATCTGGAGAGTTTCCCTCATTGTGGAAATTGGCAAATGTCCAACCTATTCCTAAAAAGCGCGACATACCCGATTCCTCAAGCTATCGGCCTATAGCTATCACTTACATTCTGTCGAAAATCATGTAAAAAGCCATCAAACACCAACTACTTTCGTTCCTTGAGTCCAATAAACTCCTAAAAGACCACCAGTATAGGTTCAGACAGTGGTTCATCGAGTGATCTTCTCTAATATGTCACCCAACTTTGGAATAAGACATTAGAGAGGTCTGGTGAAACAGTAGTAGTAGCTTTAGATACTTCAAAGGCTTTTGATCAGGTTTGGCACAAGTGCGTTCGGATTATCCGATACGCTCATCAATTGGATATCCAACTTTCTTGATAAAAGACGTATACGCGTTATCGTCGATGGCTTCTTTTCGCTATTAACGCGGGCGCTTCCGAAAGATCAGTGCTATAGATAAATGACCTCATTTCCTCAACAACTAACCCGATCCATTGCAGACTCTACATAGTAGTTCTTCTCAGTTCTCCCACAACAATAAGTCTAGTCAGGACATTAAGGTGGAAATGGTAGTCTCAATCAACAATGACTTAGAACTTGTCCTTTAAAGGGGAAGGAATAATCTACTCACGTTCAACGCCGACAAAACCCAGTGTTGCCTTGTTTCCGCCAAGAAAGACAGATCATTTCCTGCTGTAAATATGAATGGCTTAGATCTCAAGCTTTCAAACTCTATTTCTATGTTAGAGATGTCCGCATCATCGAATCCTTCGTGGGTTGACCACCATTTGTCAGCCAGCAAAACAGCTCCCCGTAAAATGGGTTTTCTATACAGATCTAAACACATCGCAACAACTCCTTTTGCTGAATAAGGCTCAAATTCGATCTCATCTGGAATACAATTCCCACGTCTGGGTCAGTGCTCCCCAATACGCTCTTGATATGGTAAACCGCATCCAAAAAAGAGCTATATGACATATAAATGACCCGTCTCTAACTTCTGACCTACAGTCTCTTGAGCATAGAAGAAGAGTTTCGGTTCTTTCATTGTTCTATCGCTATTACAATGGCAGTGTGCCTACGAAATACACTCCTTAATACCTACGCAGATCATCTTCGCTACACATGCTTGGTTTGCACATTCACACCATAATTATGCACCCAAAATTCCATCTTGTCACACTAAACGGGCGCAATCTACATTCCACACGGCTACCAAATTGTGGAATGCACTACCCAGTTCCTGTTTTCCTCCAAACATTGACTTAAGCAAATTTAAGGTAGCCATTCATAAACATTTTTCGGCAGCCTAATAATATCCCTAAGCCCTCCCAGTATTCCTGAGTGATTTAGCACGTTAGGCAAATCTTAACCTGTTCAGGAATACTATAAGTAAAAAAATCCTTAAGGTTGTTCGATCTCATTACTTATAGTTAGAAAATTAAATACCGAATGTAATTACTGCCAACAACTTTCACCCGCAATGATTAATCGGTTCCGTGAACTTTAAAACAACTTTCACAGCGACATCTTACTAACCGCCGCCAAACTAACACGACTCATTGAAAAATGTTTCGATAAAAAAAAATTGATACAAAATTCTTACAGTAGAGCATTCACACTGAAAAAAGTATTATAGTTGTTACGTGCCAATTCTTGACTATTTTTACCTTAATTTAAGTTTGAGTTTGTGTTATTGGTAAATATATTTACATTATGTATCTTTCTTCTTTCAATAATTAAACTTTGGTATCGGTCGATATTTTCTCTTTAGTGTACATAATTACGAAAACCCATGTGTATATCGTTACCGTGGATAATGGCTATGTTGGGCACATCATGTTGTTCTTTGCGCAACGCGGCAGCGCATTTTCCGTTCTATCTACCTTTCGATGCAGTACATTACAAATTTTTAAGTTTTACTTCCTTGCATGAGGTATGTAATGACTTAATTACATTGTTTATTATATTATATTTAATAGGGAACAAGGGTAAGCCCCTAAATTCAGGGAAACCGCTTGTCTTAAGAAAAATCTCTTATGTTAATGAATTTCGTACCCTTGCAAAAGCGTGGTGGATGACGTCACGGAGTTAAAATGCATAAACTGGCGTGCAGGATAATGCAACTTCATCTTCAAGGATTATAAATGGAGATACCTTTGTTTTGAATCAATAAAGCATGCTGTTTCCTCTATTTGTATGTGGAAGACACATGAAAATTACCTTATCTTAATATATGGTCTACATTTCGTTTATTTACATGTTGAAGATAGATGAAAATTATCTTACCTTACCGTATGTTTATAATATTGATTGATTCTTAAATTGCAATTGCAATTTCAAAATAAAGTTAATGCCTTATATTTATTTTGAGTATCTATCGTTTAATATAAAGTATGTTTTAAGTAAATAACAAGTCAGTATAGTGTTGTTTTGAAATGGTTATAATGGAAAGAGACAGATGACTGGGTAACGGTTTCTAAAACAAAATTGATTGCATAACCTAGTAACTGTAATGTTTGTTGACAGGTCAAGTATACGTTTTATTATTGATATAGTGTTGATCATTTTGAATTCTATGTAAAGATAAGTTATATGATGTATAGTTGTGTAAATTAGAAATCATTTAATATCGTAAAGATTTACGAGAAACACCGTTTTAGTTATTTTATACTGAAATGAATCAGACATATTGTTTCATTAAATATACAAATAAAAGCTGGTTTCAGACTACCTGTGGTATTAATGTACAACTTTCTCAATTTTTGTTGTATATATTGTAATTATTAAACCCATAAGATTGAGTGGCGTCTAACAATAAAAACAAACAAATGCTGTACTGATTGTATCTATGGACATATCTCTACCTCCCTTCACCTATTAAAAAGAGTTCTCTACTATAATAAGTTTCATAAGTATTGTACCTTTGGTTAGCTAGACCGCGGTGTAACTTCCCTTTTTAGTATTCCAATCACACCTTTTAATTGTATGTTTCTTGTATAGTATCAAACACCATTATCTAAACAAATAAATTACAATAAGAAGCATTGATGCAGAAAAATCCTATAGCACAAATCAGCAAAAAAATCGTAAGAAACGAAAGTCGGTACAACAGTACCTGTCTGCCAGAGTTGTGTGGACCATGGGAACTTCCTTTTCGGTATTTTTTGGCAATAGGCTGGCCAAATACCGACAACGCGCTTTGGTCCTTAGGCGTGGAACATTTTGAACAGCGTAGAAACTTCTTTTTTTTGCAACATAGTTTTCAAATATGTTTTTATCACACCTCAGGTGATCTGGATAAAAAGCTTCTTCGACGGGATTTATCCTATACATTTTTCATTAAGTGTCGTGTTTGAACAGATTTCTGTTAGGACAAATGCTTTAGTTAGTTTAACAAGCGGTATTAGAAAATTTAACGCATCTAGCAACTTAACGTTGTTTTAAAACGTAGAAACCATCTTTGTCCTTTTCATAATCATTCAGGTTTTGAATTTATTTGTTTCAAAATATTATTTCAAATAAACTGACGATAAAAACCCCCACCATTATGGACAAAAACAATAACGTTTAAATTTTTTTGGCGAAACCCGCATCTTTGGCAAATGCACTTATCTCGTACTGTACTTACACACAGAGGTTGGGTTGATCCATAAGGAGGCCATCTTGTGGTATTTTCTCCTGTATCGTTGCCGATTCGTAGGAAACATAAAGTGTGCTACTATTTTCGAATAACCAGCATGTATAGACATATAGATGAAAGTTGCCGTTAAAGATCATAAATTAAACTCGGGCGTTTGCACACACTCTCGGTTATCTTGTTTTCTTAAAGGCACTATTGGAATTGTTACAATTCAGGTTCGCCTTACCTTCATACGTTCTGATGTATATCCTCTCATAATTTCACGTCTCACTGGTTCTTCCATTTAGTAGATATATCTTAAACACTTACTGTAACTTCTTTATTGAATTATCTTTTTTTTCATTTAATTATAATTTCTAATGAACATTCACTTTGCTGTAAACGTGCTTACTCTTCTTAATACGTAGATTACCCTTTAACAAGTTTTGTATTATGTTCCGTTACATCAACGTTTTTTTTACTATAATATTTACATTCATGAATATTATAAAATAAAGATTTGGGGATAATTATTTAATGATAGTATAGTGTTTCCACACATTATATGGCATACCAGCAGTGTTTAAATGGTTATGTATCATGCCATACTGTAATAGAATTTAACAATGTAAACATATTTCGCGTATGACAATCAAACGCCCATGAGGTGTATTAATTAAAAATCGAAGTGTATTTGAACTTTTGGAATGATTTTATGTACAGACTATCCCATTTTTGGCACTTTTGCGGGGTATTTCCCTTATTTTTAAAGATAGAGGGTCGCGGTTTTCTCGATAGGGTGCCACTTTTTTGTGAAATGAAAGATGGCGCCAGCAGAATGTTCATAACCCTTTTGGATACAGGGGGGAATTGAAAAGTATCACTTATGAGGCGCCCTTCATATCTCAGTTATCTTTAAACTTATTGAAGAAGTTAAAACGTATTCCTATAGATTTTTTCCGTAGAATCCATTGCACAGTCAGTTTTTTTAGTTATGAAGCAAACGCTTTTTTTTAATGGAATACCCTGTATATTATATCTTATATTTATTAGAGATAATGTGGGCTTTACAAAAATATTTAATTGCATAAAATTATTTTCAAAAAAAATCTCAGAATTTCAGATTTTCTAAAACTTTCTTTTATGACCAATTGGAAGGTAGTAGGCTATGGCTAGATTTTGTTAAAAACAAAATCTATGTAAATAATTATTATACTTTATTGTATTCTTAACTACTTAATACAGCATTTTAACTTAATTATGATAAAATTATTGTATTTTACTCAAAACAAAACAATGATTACCAATTTAACTTTAAACTTAAGTTAGAGAATTAGAATTTTGAAAAAAACAATGGTGATTTTCAAAATGACGGTCTTTTTCCCTTATGCAAAATTGGCACATTTTCATTTTTTTGAATAACGGTAATAGCCTTCTTTGCAAATTTCGGAAAGTTTAATCGATTGCCGCATGAAGCTCGGCTACAGACTGATACTTTACTTCTATAGATTTTATTTTGAATAAGAATAATCCAAAATTGAAAAATCCGGAGATCGTGGAGGCCATCTTAAAGGGCCGTAGATACCAATCCATCTTTGAGGAAAGTTATCGTTTAAAATGTCATTATAAGCCCAGAGTTGCCGCTTGGGGCACCGTCTTGTTGAAAATAAACGGCATTATAAAGGGCCAATGGAACATTTTCCATCAGTTTTGGAATAACATCCTCAATGATTTTTCGGTACCGAAGCGCTGTAAGACCTCCTTCATAAATTCTGTAGACTATGCGTCTTCGAAAAATGAAATACGAGACCCTAACCCTAAAGCATCCTTGTTGTGTCCTCTCAAAAATTAAATCGTGATTTTCTGCGGACCAATTGCTTATATTATGGCGACTGAAAATTCCTGCATTTGAAAAATAAGATTCATCGGACCAGATAATGAGTCTGCCAAAATATTCGTCAGTATGTATTAGTTGTAAATGCCATTAGCAAAACAACATTCGGCGCTCGGCATCGGAGGTGTAAATGTTGAACTATACGCAATTTACAGGGACGAGACTTATATTTTTTCAATATTCTTTGAGAATCAGACTTGGATACACCAGTTGCTTCGTCTATTAGTATGATGAAAGCGTGGCCTATGCCTAACCCAATACCTTTTGTTTCTTTTCTCCCTCTATGCCTTAAGACACGGCTTGATAAATGATCCGTGTTCTACTAAATTTAATATAAGGCAGGTAAATAAGTCTGAGAAAGGTTGCCGTCTCTGTGGATATCTAATATGAACAAAGAGAACTACTAATATATTATCCTAACCATAGCGCTCAAAATACGTTACCTTTGTAAATCTAATTTCGAAGCTCCTTGGGGATTTCATTAGATTGTATAAAACAAACCAACATATCATACTTTTCATTATTTTCGTTACCGCGATTATTGTAAAACAATAAATTAAATATAGAAAATTGCTTAGTACCTACTAATTGGGCACAAAAAAAAATTTTAGAAAATCTTAAAGTCTGAGCTTGTTTTTGAAAATAATTGTATACAATTATATATCTTTGGAAAGTCCATAGTATACCTAATCAATATAAGAAATAATATACAGGGTGTTCCGTTAAAAAAAAACATGTTTGTTTCAGAACTAAAAAAGGAAGGTGTTAGAAAAAACTGACTACGCCAATGGATTGTACGGAATTTTTTTTTAGGAATACGTTTTAACTTCTTCGATAAGTTTAAAGGTAAGAGATTAGAGGGGTGCCCCAGAAGTGATATTTTTCAATTCCACCCTGTATGTTAGAAAGTCAGGCTTTCCGAGCTCCTTCAGCCACAGTCATGGATCTCCAGCATACATATATACATTACGTTATATATATATATATATATATATATATATATATATATATATATATATATATATATATATATATATATATATATATATATATATATGCATAGTGGGATTAAGGATGGGTGTGGTCAGGAAAGGATCGGAAGGAACGGAGTTAGCGTTATGAGGGGTAAAATACTATCCCAGCATTCGCCTAAGCAGCCGTACATGGTGTGCATATACGCAGTGATCATGCGCTACATGTGTATGAGGAAAACCTCTTGAAAAAACAACATATAAGGTAGACGGTAACGGGAATCGAACCCATTACCTCCCGAATGCTAAGCAGGTCGTGTCACTACTACGCTACCAGCTGGGTTAAGAATGAGGGAGAAACACCGCAAAAGTGCGGAAATGGGATACCCTGTACTGTCCTAAACTCTTTACTTATATCTTAATGTTGTAATTGTATTTATTTATGAGTTAAACGACAGCTCATAATTACAGTAAACAAATGATGTAAAGAATCCTTACGATGAATAATTGGCAATTTCGTAAGATTTGTTAAATACAAATTTGTCAGTTATCCTTGTTAACTTAAAAGACGGAATTACGTTACCTATTAGCACTTTGTATTTACATACAGTGCTGCCTATTGCCAAATATCTACAATTTTACTCAATATTTAAACAATATTGTCTCTCAGAAGTGTAATTTAAGTTCTTGGGAGGACCGCGAATGGACCGTGTAAAATTTAATGGTTTATAATAAATACTTACGTTCTAAAAAATTATACGGCTTGTTGAACGCTAATCACTCAATTCATAACGTTCATAATATAAAAAATTTTAGCAGATATGTTCACTTTATGAATGGTATTGATATAAAAACAATGTAAATGACATCGATTTATTAAAAAAAAACGAATTGGTAAAGAAATTAACTACTGTAGTCATTCACAAACCTGAGTCCAAGGGTGTTTCTAACAAATGTTGAGTACTCCGTTCTGACAATGGGCTAGGTTGGGGTGTACCACTATTATGGACAAGAACAATAACAATTAAATTTTTTTGCCGAAACCCGCATCTTTGGCAAATGCACTTATCTCGTATTGTACTTACACACAGAGGTTGGGTTGATCCATAAGGAGGCCATCTTGTAGTATTTTCTCCTGTATCGTTGCCGATTCGTAGAAAACATAAAGTGTGCTACTATTTTCGAATAACCAGCATGTATAGACATATAGATGAAAGTTGCCGTTATCGATCATAAATTAAACTCGGGCGTTTGCACACACTCTCGGTTATATTGTTTTCTTAAAGGCACTATTGGAATTGTTACAATTCAGGTCCGCCTTACTTTCATACGTTCTGATGTATGATATCCTCTCATAATTTCACGTCCCACTGGTTCTTCCATTTAGTAGATATATCTTAAACATTTACTGTAACTTCCATATTGAATTTTTTTTTTCATTTAATTATAATTTCTAATGAATATTCACTTTGCTGTCGACGTGCTTACTCTTCTTAATACGTAGATTATCCTTTAGCAAATGATGTAGTGACAACATTTGAGAACTAATATTCAACTTTTTAAATAGCTTTTGAGTTTGCATGGTAAACATTAAATGTATTTATCGATAAAAGGTCATCATTAAACGAGCACATACAAACTAATTACAGACCATTGATTTTCAATCAGATTATTCTAGCAAATAGTTAAATTATATAAACTTTAAATCAATAACGAAAGTACGAGTAATTAAAGAGCATACAGTTATTTTTACAGTGACAAATATTCTTAATTCATAAATAAACGCACACAGTGTTGTAGAAGCACTGCGAAAAGTCACCCATTATGGCGAACACAATGAAGTTATTTGCTGATCACAGTTTTGAAGTAAGTGGTAAAAATAGTTGTGCACTGTTATGATACCCTCGACTACATCACGCAAACACACAATCGGCTTCCACTGGAACATTCTAAATTCAAGAAAATGGCGAATTAATCAGTGTTAACTTAACAGGTACAATTGATCTGATTGACAGTAGCAGACCACAGTAGTTCATCTCTACAAAGAAAAGGATCTTGAAAATAAATCCGAAAATGCTCAGAAGGATGCAATAGTTTACATGAAAAATGCGATACCCAAAATTAGGACAGTCATTCTAAATCTGGTAAAGGACTTGAACAATGTTACACAGACAATAATATCAATGTGTAAAAATGAAACCTCTAAACAAGAGGAATGTAAGGACTCCCAAGCGGTTGATGAAAATAATGCCCTAACGCTGTTAACATAAGATGCTTTGACCAAGAAATCAAATGTTGCACAAAAGAACAGTATAAGCATTAGTTATGGGTCATTTGTAAATTTTAAAGATCACTAGTTTTGGTCAGGTCGATTTCTATGAACTAAACAAGTCGGCAAAAAAAGCTTCTGTGGTTTCCAGAAAATAAAGGATACCGCAAAAGGGCAGAAGTTGAGAAAAAAGAGAAAAAAAAGCCAAAGAAAACCATAATCTTTGGGGGTATTTAAAAAATCGTCTATATAAGGATACACCCCAAGATATAGACATCTTAAGAAAAATTTGATACGAGAGATACGAGCCATTTCACGTAGACATCTTGAAAGAGAGCTACATTTTTGAGCACTTGCTGCAATGATTTTTACGGGTTCTTTATGTCCTTTAGTGTTTAGTAGTTTTCATTGTTGTTGTAATGGTTTTCACGTGTTTTTATGTCCTTTAGTGTTTAGTAGTTTTCATTGTGTTTTATTCCATATACCTACCTGTGTTATTATTGCATTTTCTATACGAAACCTTCTCAAAAAAGTGTTAATGTTTCCGGGATCTCCAGAGTGTTAAAAACCGCAATTTCGTGAAAGTTCACGCTAGCACAGTAAACACGCCATTCTCCTTATAATGAACGCTATATATGTAAAAACATCCTTACAGTAATCCAGCCCCGTGATCCACTGTAGCTAGTTAAATATACTTCGTGAATACTACGTTAACATGATCGCACATTCTCTTTATTCTTCGTTTAGTGTCATGGCCGTACAAAAAACGGCCATATATGGCAATCCTAGGGAAAGCACAATGTATGCCCGTCTAATGGATAGAAAATTAAAATTATAAAAATGTTTGATAGTAAATTTAGTTCTTCAAAACCATAAGAACGTTATTACAAAAAGATTGCAATTGCAATTTCTAAGTACACGAACTCAACAGAAAATCTTATTAAGCGTTAAGTTATCTGTTATTGAAAAACAGGAAACTCAGGATGCCGAACTGATAAACAACTGATAAATAAGTAGGTTTGATGTAAGAAAGAGGTGTAGACGATATGGAGTATGGTTAGGGTTATTAGTGGATGCGGAAGTCATTTGTGTGAAATTACATGATATAACAAATGCTTCTTTACTGTGACCAGTAAGATTAGTGGTAGATGACAATTGAAGCTAATTAGAGTTATGAACATTAAAATATCCCAAAACTAAGACGTTGCAAGATGGAATCTGAGGCAGAAGATAGTTTGAAACTGAAGTAATCAAAGAAGTCGCGAGGGTTACCGTATCTGATAGATCTCCAGGTGCATCCGTAGAATTTCACAAATTAAAAGAGGAAAGGACTTTGGAAATACAAAATTATGAAAGCGTTAACGTCGTCAGATATGCATTACTAATTTGAATGCCATTAAATAAAAAAATAAAAATCGTTCAGGTTTCTATCACACGTTTTTATAATTTTAAATGCGGTTGCTTTTAAAATTGATTTTCTTTTGATGTAGCCAAATTATATGCAATATGTAATTTAACTTAACTTATCTCGTAGTGTAAGGCAAATTTTGACTTAGTTACGATTTAGTCTAAAGTCTTGGAAAAAGCCAACAAACTTCTTAGTGACCACCAATAGGCAGAGTCGTTCTACATGTGATCTTCATTCATATGTGATTCAAGTTTGGAAGAATCGCAATAGCGATCCGGTGAAATTGTTCTAGTAGTTTTAGATATTTCAAAAGCTTATTTTCAAAGGAAGTTGACATTAACGCGGGGGTGCCACAAGGGTCAATGGTACCTCCCAAACTTTTTGATAGACATATAAATGATCGAATTTCTTCAACAACTAACCCAGTCCACTGCTTTGCAGACGACAGCACATTTCATTGTAGATCATCTTAGTCTACTTATAAAACTATTTCAAACAAAACAGACATGCAATAAACTGTTAAATGGAGAAGTAATAGTCTAGTTAAATTTAACACCAACAAACTGGATGTTACCTTGTAACCGCAAAAAAAGATCAGTCATTTCCCGTTGTATGTAGACATGACTCAGATCCTACGCTTCCAAACTCTATTACGATGTTACCAATGAATGGATCTTCAAGTATGTCATGGGTTGACCATCTTCTATTAGTTACTAAAGAAGCTGTCAATATCCTGCATATTATTGCTACCATAGAACTGTACTTGATGGTAATATTACTAGATCGTATAACTAAACAATTATTGATAACTTCTCCCTATTCTCCATATAAATTGACTTATCTTCGTATCTTCGTATTCTACACTCATTCATCATGTATTTAACTTATATTTAAACCATATGTATGTGTATATATATATATATATATATATATATATATATATATATATATATATATACTTGTTATTCGGTCAGTCAGTTCTCATTTGCTAGCTGGCTACATACCCTTGAGTTCAAGCGTCTACGTCTCACTTTTACTTACAATGATTGCGTTGGGTAAATGGTGTAGTTTACAGTGAACGAGTGATCTTGATATGTGGCTTTTAGTATCTTCTTTTGTCGATCGAGTATAATGTTAGCTGCTCTGACTGTCAATATCATTATTATGAGTATCATTGTTGTTGTCGTAAAGTAACGCATTATTATTATATATGATTCATTCATTATTTTTAATATAAAAGCTTTCAAGATGTAACATCGAATTCAGTTAAATCAAGACCATTTACAACAAGATAAAGTAATTAGCAAAATTAGGTTCTGGAAGAAAGTGGATTCTAAACAATTTCCAGCTTTATTAGAGGCGGTGAATCAAAACCAACAACAACTTTTGCAAACATTAATACGTAGTTTCAAAACCAGATCAAATACCATCAGTTATTATTACAAATATTATACCATTCGAAAATATCGATGTTAAAAAAGATAAGGATTTGAATACTAACTATGAAGGAAATTATACCTGATAAGGTTAAATGTGCTCAAGTGATATCAGCTATGATAACTAACTATAGAACTGGAAAACATTTAACTCCAAAATAAAATGGATTAGTGGCACATTACTTTCTTTCGACCTTTCAAGCTGATGCTAACTATGTAGCAATCTTACGCGGAAAGATTAGAGCTTGTGAATTTGTAACATCTTGTGAGCGCAAGAAAAGGAAGTCAGTTGCGGATCTATTTATAAGAGCGCGACTTATACGAGGGACCAAAGATGGATGGATCAAATAGAAAAATCTTCAATTTGAACTATCAACGTTTAATGACATCGTTGGAAAAGCAGTAGCACTTGAGGTATCTAAGCTAGAGAGCCAAATTTTAACAAATAAAGAACCATCAACAACTGATGTTTTCAAGGTTTCTAATAAAAACCGAAATAAAAATAGAGAACAACCAAAGACTCAACATCAAACTAGAAATCCATCAAGAAATCATCCATATCTTCCGAGATCAAAATCAAGAGGAAATCTGAACTACAAAAATCTCGGTATCGATCAACATTTCCTGTGGTGTGGACGAAATAATCACCTATCTAATGATTGCAGAATTGACCGATGAAAACTGAAATGTAAATCTTGCAATAGTACAGGGCATGTTGCAAAGGTACGCATCAAAAGTCTATTGTCTTCGAGCGATTCAAGCAAAACAACAACAAACTGATGAATAGGAATATCTTGGCTTAAATAGAATTATTAATATTTATGATCAGGAATCAACTAAGCTTAATTTAGATTCCAAAACACAACTGTACATATGGAAAATAAGCCGCAGCGGTTTGAATTCGACAGAGGCGCGGGTTATGCTTTAATACCAGAATATCAATTTAAAAAGCTATCAA